>JAOYMU010000077.1:24670289-24683766 GCA_025802295.1 Psammodynastes pulverulentus
CTCCAACGTCTCACCATTGATTCATTAACACCAAGCTTATATGCAGCAGCTCTATTTCCTTCCTGGATAGACAGATTGATTGCTTTCAACTTAAAAGCTGCGTCATATGCTTTTCTTCGTGTACTTTCCATGATGAGGGTGTGAAAAATATTGTTCATGCGTGTCATGCTGCTTGCATCGAGTGCACCAAAAACGTGCATTGACCTCTTGCGTCTGTCACATTTTGCGCCCCCTGACGGCAGTTAGCAGAGAAAAATCAACAGATAAGCCGCACTGTTATACAAGCCACAAGGTTCAAAACGTGGGAAAAAAGTAGCAGCTTATAGTCCAGAAAATATGGTAAATCTTTTATATTGCCAGAGCTCACAATAAGAGTATCTGAATGCAAATTCTAATGATTTAATTAATTAAATTAATTAGCCACTGTATATTTAATTATTATTTATTAATCAAATTTTAAAAAAATGACTCTGGATGGTATAGAGCAAAAAATAACAACAACCAATAAACATGTCAAGAGCAGACAAATTTAAAAGTAAAAAAAAAAGCATAAAAGACTAAGAGATTAAATCAACAAGGGAGCCAGCTCAAAGATTTCACTGGTCCCTTGAGATCTCTAACTCAGATGATTTAGCCAGGTTCTAAGGGACTTCAGGAAAGTAAGTAGGGATGGAAACCACCTCATTTCAGGGCAGAGAAGAATAATATTCCATAAAGTAGGCACCATGGAAGAGAAGGCCCAATGTAGTTCCCTGACAAATGGGATCTGTAGCATGTCTCTCTTGTCAGACCTAATGGAATGGGCAGATGTAACTTAGAAGAGGTTATCTCTAAAAATAACTTGGTTCCATGCCATGAAGGGCTTTAAAGGTAGAAACCAGCATCCTGTACTGGACCTGGAAACAAACTGCCAGCCAGTGCATCTCATGGAACAGAGGTATAACATAAAAGCACACATAAATGCTTGCGCTGCTGAATTTTCACCAGCTAAAGTACTGGATTCCCAATACGATATTGGATTCCCAATAGTCTTCAAGGATAGCCCCTTGTTGAGTGCATTACAACAATCCAAACAAAAGGTAACTAAGCCATGACTGACTGTAAACAGAGCCCCACATTCCAGGAATGACTGCAACTCATGTACAACACAAAGCTGTGTAAAGTCGTTTTTAGTCATGATGGACACCTACTCTCTTAAGCAGGAGTTGTGAGGCTAGGAGTATCCCCAGATTGTGCACCAGTGCAATCATGGACTATACAACTTCATCCAGGACCAAAGATGGCTTAATATGCTAATCCATCAGTTATTTCCCTGATGTAGAAAAAGAATTTTACTGTCAGATCTGCCATCACATCGCTTCAGCCCTGCTTTGCTTCTATGGTATCTGGCCATAAAAGGGAGGAGGGAAGCGTAAAGGGAGATAGAGAGGGGGATAGCAGGATGACAGGAACCAGAGGTGCCAGCCCAGAACAGAGCCTGGCATATCCAAGGACATAAGCATGAGAACGGAATGCAAACCCCCTCCAAAGAGGTGCCAAACATTAGGACTGTTACCAAAACACCTTGTTTGAATACCATTGGACATTTACAAAAGAACCAAGAGGAAAGGGAGAAGGGAAAATCACTGGGTTTACGTGGGAATATTCGTATCTGGCTTTGCTTACACTATAACCACTTGGTTTAGTAAAAGTATACCTTTTGCTACAAATGGAGTCAAGGTCTTTCTTTCCTAAATGCCCAAGCTGGGAGACGCCTGACATTTACATAATAGTTAATTTAATCAAGAAAATAATACACCTGAAATATTCTAGAGTTCAACAACAGACATTGGAACATAGTATAAAGCTACTGCATTGTAAGCATACTACTAATTAACTGGGAAGAAAGAGTTTGTTCCTTGGATTTAGTCTAAGCATACTCTTCACAAACCATTGTTTTTGTTTCCCACCATTCTTGACCTAATTTAGAAGAAATCAAAGAAATCAAGTATAAGCACATCAACAGATTTCTTGTCTTCTATATTGTTATCAAGTTAGTATTATTATATAAACTGCTATAAACTATTCAGCACACAAAACTTTACTTTTTAATATTTTAATTAGTTTATCAACAAGAGATGTACTACTGTTTTCTAAAACATCCCTCTTAATCTGGTGCTCTTCTGGTAAGTAGTACTCTCAGAGTTTCCAGTTAGCAGCAGTTTACTAAATAAAGATAATTCACAAAACTCAAAAAAGGTTCACATGTTTACTCTGTTTATAAAATTAGGAAGGAGTCATACATTAATAATAGGTATGTTTTAATTCTTCTTTACATTCTTATAAAACTTTATTTAAACTTGATGTACGGTAAAGAAAATTTTATTTTTCTCTTTCACATATCTGTAACCATTTTATTTCAATTCCCAGCTTTTTTGTTGTTGGATATTAACTAATTTTTTAATGTATGTAAAATGGATTTTACATATAATTATTTATCAAACTGCTCAATATACCTTTATTATGTTTCACATTCCAACTGTTTATGGAGTTTTCTTCAGGGTAATTATTTTAAACTGATTTCTGCAAGACTCTGTACAGTATCTTACATTCAGTGGTCTTGGGATGTTTTGGTGTTCCATATAGGAATGCAACTAGGCCTTCAAAATACACACGTTAAAACTTTTATTATTTGGCAAAGGTTAGTGCAACTTTTTAAATGTGTACTGTAATTGGTATAGATGAGGAAAATTCCTTATTAGACATATTAGTTCATTATAAGTGCTATGGTGGTGCAGTGGTTAGAAGGTGATATTGCAGGCTAACTCTGCCCCAGAGCCTTGAGTTTAATCCTGACAGGATCAAGGTTGACTCAGCCTTCCATCCTTCCAAGATCAATAAATTGAAGACCCAGATTATTGGGGGAAATATGCCCGCATTTTAAACTGCTTAGAGAATACTATAAAGTTCTACAAGCAATATATAAATCTCATGCTACTGCTATTATACTGTATTTAAATTATACATACATTTTAAATTCTAAAATAATTTATAAAAATATAAATTATTTTAAAAAAAATTCTAAAGATAAAGGAGTCCTTTTCAAATTGCTGCTGTTCAGAAATGTTAGGACTACACTTCCTTAAGTGCCTGGCTATAACATTTGCCATGCTGACTGCAGATTGGCAAATTGTAAAAAAATCCCAACATTTCACGATCACCTCAAATTATAGAAGGCAGAAATTTGGAATACTTTGGGGTTTAAAACACTATTTATGATCACTAATAACCTCCCTCGCTCCAAATTGAGTAAGAATGGGAGGGGGGGGAGAAAGACAGCGACAAATTAATCAGTGTTCCAATGTTATATTGTAGGGATTACTTGCTCTATAACTTATCCCATCTCCAAAATCTCCTGGGTCTCCAGAAATTAATTAATGTTGTGTGCTTCTTGAGAATGGCTAGTATCTTGGGATGAGATTATTCACTTTCCTTAACATTTATATTAGTATTAAACATCAATTATTATTAGCATTGTATGTATACAGGTATTTTTAGACAAAATTATCTTGTTCTAATTGTAATATTAATGTGCCACATTGTCTCAAAGAGAAAATTTAAAATTACACTGCATGCAAGGATTCTCTAAAGTTCCTGCTCCTTACCCCAAATTCAAATAGCAGTAATTGAAAACTGAGCTTTCTTTCACAGTCTAGTAAAAACTAGCTTTCTGGAACTGGGATATGTACGGACTTTGGTCCATTTAACAAGGTCAGACTGTTTATTCTTGACCAAATTCTTTCCCACTGTAAAAAGGTACTTTGAAATGCCACATTCCACAGGCAGAGCCAGTAAGTCACTGAAGCATATTTTCCCACAAGAACTGATACGATAGGGAGGCCTTTACTTATTTAAAATTTCTGCTGCTTCAGTGACATAAGGTAGAGAAAACATGTAGTGACACAAATAGTTGAAAGTATCCATGCCTCTATTGCATGAAGTTTTTGAAATGGTGTATTCCTTAGCGAATGCAATGGAATGCCAACACAACAAATGGTGTATCTTCAATAAAAGAAAATACTAAAATGCAAATAAACTGCATATTTACACACTGCAGCATGTACGACATATTTTTATTTTTGACTACTAATATTCTGTTTGATATATATTTTAATTATACTGTTATTTCAATGTTTAAGATACTTTGCATTTGAAAGTTTTAATATGAGTAAACCAATATAAGAAAAGTGCTCACTTATTTTTTTCAATTCTTATCCAAATAAATATGTCTATATAAATATGTTATATGATAATAGCCAGAGGCGGTATTCTACCAGTTCAGCCTGGTTCAAGCGTAAAAATGGCTACTGGTTGACCCGAACTGGTATTTCTGACAATCAGTTGTGCCACGCGATTTAGATTTAGCTAGAAAGCAGGAAATCATCGGATTTCTTGCTTTCTAGCTAATCTAAATTGGGTGGCACAGCTGATTCTCCCCTCACTTGTACTGCCTTTTTCAGTGCCAGGAGGCTTCCCTGAGGCCTAATAGGCAAAAAACAGTGCAGGGTGGTGGTGCTGAGGGGGGCCGTTTTTGCTCCTAGGAGGTTTCTCTGAGGCCTAATAGGCAAAAAACAGAGCGCAGGGTAGTGGTGCTGTGGGCCCTGTTTTTGCTCCCAGGAGGCTTCCCTGAGGCCCAGGAGGCAAAAAACAGACCACGGGGTAGTAGTGCTGCAAAATGGAGGGGGGACTCACAGCCACAACTACCTAGTCACATGACCACCTGGCCATGCTCACTTAGCCACGCCCACAGAACAGGTAGTAACAAAATTTGTATCCCACCACTGATAATAGCCCATAGGAAGCCCAAAACAAGGATAAAAAGCCAGTTACAGGAGGAGGGGAATCTATAGCCATATGAAACAACCTGACCATATTTTATAGCAATATATTTTTATTAAACCAGTATTTTTGCCACTGCATTGCATATTAAGCTCATAACAATTAGATGCTTTAACTTCTTTTGAAGCTACATTGAAGTCTTTGTACATAAAAGTAAACAATAACTTAGTTTCAAAAATGAATTAAATAGCTATGAGCTTTCATGGCCATGTGACTGCCTCTGAAGACTATCTGCTGGGAGATTTCTGCGCTTCCTTGTGCAGTAATTTGGCCATTGTGAAAACAGACTATTGGACTTTATGAAACGGTACTGCTCTCCTACCAAGTTACTTTCCTTCTCCAAAGGCAAAATTAAATGATATAAAAATGTTACTAATGTCTGTAAAGGTTTCCGAGCAGCTGTTCCAACTGAAAAGACGTCCATGAGTCAAACTTTAAAACTCTGAAACTTTTATTGGAAACAACATGTCAGCAAGTCCTGATTGCAGATTCATCTGACCCACCCAGCTTGCATTCCCCTATGACCCTGTTTTCCCCCCACCCCTCTTGAGTCACATTCTCCAATGAATTATGTTCATAGCTAGATGTCATCATCACGTTCCCCAATGGCTTCTTTGCATGCCAGAATCTGGTTTCCTGTGTCTTCTCATCTCTAAGGAATGCACTTCTGCATTCCACAGCTGAGGGCTCCTTCCCCCTCTCCCTCCTGTATGACAAATTATATGGTTGCTTTAGAATTTGACACCTATCCCAAAAATAAGCCATAGCAGGTTTCAGGGTTTTGACGGATGCCCTAATTAAATCATGAGCCTCAGGCCAAGCTTCAAAAGAAGTCCAGTGATTTATTAGCAGCTTCCTATCGGCACAGACCAAATGTAGCCAACTCTGATTTCACTTAATTCGCGCTTTGGCTCTGACCCTGTTTCCCCCTCCTCCCAAGATGTGTCATCAGTCACATTCTCCAACAAAGCAATTTCGCGGGTTGTAGAAGTCACTCCCTCCAGCCACTGTGGATCTCTGGAGATGACCTTGATGTTGCTGGCTGGAATGCTTCGTTTTGACTGAAATGCAAGTTCCTCGATGCAGCTGCAAGGTTTGATTCCCCATCTACGTTGCCTATGGCAACTCGAGAGCAAGCCAGGAATGCTTTACAAGTTGATGTTCCCTCACTTCCTGAAGGCGACCTGTGCAAAGCAAAGACAGTTTGAATATGTCAGCAGAGTAAATTCAGTTCCAGAAAGTAGACACAGATGGCTGAAGATTCCTTTAACTTCTTTATATAAAATAAGTAAAGTTTACAATACTGGTTTTCTCCAACATGGAGTAGACATAAGCAAACCATACAGCAGAGGAGAACTTGTTAACAGCCCGAGTTTAGAACAGCAAGCAAGCTAGTTTTCACTTTAAGAGCACAGAAGAAAACAGAGACAAAGAGGTTTCTATTCTCAGCAAAGCAAACAGAGCTAAACCACACCCAGGCAGCCAGCTCCCATTGGCTGGTCTGTTACCATGCCTTCTCATTTGCTGACTTTGTTAACAATCTATTCCAGTTCATGAATATACTCTGACACAGTGTAAAGACTTCGATAGTCCACTACTCACATAATACAGGTAGTCCTCGACTTAAAACAGTTCATTTAGCGACCGTTCAAAGTTACAATGGCACTGAAAAAAGTGATTTATGATAGTTTTTCACACGACTGTTGCAGGATTCCGATAGTCTTGTGATCAAAATTCAGATACTTGGCAACTGGTTCATGCTTAAGACTGTTGCCATGTCCTAGGTTCATGTGAACACCTTTTACAAGCTTCTGAGAAGCAAAGTTAATGGGGAAGCCAGGTTCACTTAACAACCAGTTTACTAACTTATCAACTGCAGTGATTCATTCAACAACTATGGCAAGAAAGGTCGTAAAAATGGGGCAAAACTCACTTGACAAATGTCTCACTTAACAACAGAAAGGTTGGGCTCAATTGCAGTTAGTTGGGAACTACCTGTACGAAGGGTATTTGAAGCTCTGTCTCATTCCAGTGGGATTGACCCACCACCACTTGTTCCAGCAGAAAAGGACCTTGTCTGCCAAGGGATTTTGGTTGGTGGGGTCTAGGAAAAGAGCCTTTTCCCTGTGGCCCCCGCCCTTTGGAACATTGTACCCTGCAGGTGAGCTAAGCCCCCACCCTGTTAGTTTTTCAGAAGAGCCAAAACCTGCTTCTGCTAGCTGGCCTGGGGCCTCAGAGGGATGCTCTATGTTGGAGAAAGTTGACAGGAAAAAAGAGAAGACCTCACCCTGTGCTGTTCATCCCTTAATTTTTAGTCTCTATTTAATTCTTATAAATTTTAACTGTTTTTATATTTCTAATTTATCACTTTGTAAGTTGTCCAGAGTCACTTCAACAGTGAGATTTCCAATAAAAAAATGGAAAAAAATAAAGTTTGTTGTTTAAAAGTATCCATCTTTGTAGGATATAATTATATTTATTCTTTCTTCCATTATGCTTTTTGCAGACTTTGTGAAAGTGAATAGTATATGAGTTGTGCTTATAATAACCATCTGGTATGTTTTCTGGAAAAAGCTTTTGCAGTTCTTAGAGCTCTGCCAGAGAGGTTAAGCATAAACTAATTCTGAGATGAAAGGGCAGCCATTCAAAAGAGACTTCCTGTGGGGATTTAGAATATTAACAGAACTTATATAAAATTTTAGGTTTTAACTTGTCAGCTTAAGCTACGCATTCTACATTATTTATATCATACCTAGGCTTAGCATTAATTTTACATGCTGCATAATTTTAATCTTATCTAGGATACCTTTATGCTTTTAAATATTGGTTTGCCTGCTTGAAATATTTTTGTCATCTCTTTCTGTCACATCTGTTCATGGCAGCTAAAAGTGAAGGGGGGGGATTCTGAATTTCTGCAGGAAATGGCAATAAAATGCCAAAAATAATTCAGCTGTTCAAAGAAAAGATTGTTCAGAAAATGAGAGAAATTTATAAACGGGAACAAATGGAAGAGTTGGGATGAGTAGATTGCCACTTAGCACATTAATTTTTCAAGAAAAATACAAAAGAACTACTTTACAGATGGTGTCAGGCCTGTACTTAGGTCATAGGAGAACTTAACATTCTAGGAATGATTAGATCTAAAGAAAACAATAAAGATTAGAGGAACTGATGGCTTATTTAGTGCCATAAATAACTGAAATATTGCTTGAGTTAAAGCGACTACTAAAAGAAAATAAATGTTAATTCAACTTTAGAAGGAAGAGCCAGTTTGGTCTAGTAATTTAAGACTCCAGACTAAAACCAGGAGATTGTGAATTCTAGTCCCGCTTTAGGCATGAAAGCCTTTTGGATAACTTTGAGATGGTCAGTCACTCTTATCCCATGAAATCTGATCAGGGCAACAAACCAATCAGTCAATTCAAGACACAATGAATGCATCAACATTTGGTTGATCTGAAAATGCAGACCCTGGACTGCAAAAAAAAAAAAAAAAAACTAGGATAAAAAAACCCTGATCCCATAATCAGCCAGGATTATGGCAATTTTAGACTGGATTTGGCAATTTTATCCACATTTATTATTCCTCTGTTTTCCAATGCATTTTATAGTGAAAACTTCATTTTTGGATAATAGGCAATATTTTCAATATCCATAACTTCCAAATAAAGAGATGAATTCTTTGCTTATTGTTTTCTGGGATGCAGAATGATAGATAGCTCTGAAAGAATTGCCCAGAAAACATTCAGAATAAAACAGAATTTTTCTGTGTCTCCTATTTTGTGGCTTGTGTAGATTGGGAAACTATTCCTTGGAGAAAAAATAAGAATAAGATACTGTATATTTCAGTGTGGTCAAGTCTAGAGATCTATAGTATGAATAGACTATTGTTGCTATAAGGATTTTTAGTGTGAGATTTGATTGCTTAGACTATAACTCAATAGCATGCATAGTTTTAAATTAGTTTGTTTCAATTGCTAAAAAAAGTTTGCATAAGAATTGTGGATGTCTGTGGAACACCTTTGTGAAAAAGAAATTAAACCCCCCTTCTGAAAAACCACTTTGTATCATTTGCTGCAAATAGCAATTGAAGTAAACAAGGTTGAGGAGGTTCAATGATAAAAAGACAAGAAAGACAGCTATGCAGATCTGAGATGATTTGAGGCTGCTATATCTGCCTTTTGTAGTCTAGTGAGTCAGTTCTAAGCATATTAGCTAATGTTAATCCAGGACGCAGTTTGGCTTTTTTTTAAATTGGATATAATTTAGTATTTGATTGTCAAATGGTTTCCATCCACCAACCTGAAGGTGGATAATTCTTTAGCCAATGAAAACAAAACAAACAAAATAAGGCATCTACTCATTTCATCAAAGTTATGGTGCTGTTTTGTTTATTGCAGATCTCAGGATTGATGTAAGAAGATTCTAGTGTAGTTTGGTATCCTTGCTACCAATTTAGGATAAAGTTATTGCTTTTAAATATTTTTAAAAAATCATGATTCAGGTGAGATGAATAGTGTAATAGTGCCATCGGTAATGCTTGAACAGTCCTCATTCACCTTATTAATCCCATTTCTTACTGTGAATGTTGATTTTTAGAAAACTGTACTCTGTGTATGTCAGAAAAAAACACTGAAATGGTTTGCTTTAGATGTTTTTGTAATATTTATCAGGTATTGGATACCTTGCAATTCAATTATATTTAGCTTTACAAAGCTTTCATTAATAGGAAGAAATTGTGAAGAACTATTTTGGACTTGGTGCTTTTATTTTTAATTTTTAAAATTTTTATTTAATTTTTTTTAATTTTTAATGCAATATTACTTTAATATAATAATAATTTTGTTTGTACTCTTACTTTCATTGCTCAGGGAATGACATAATTTTTCCATTTATTCTAGTTATTACAAAAAAATGTGCTGAGATGTAATATTGTTTTAGAAATTCTTCCTGTCACAATAGAAAATCCATGTGATACATAATTGGAAACCTTTCTTAGCTTGTCAAGATCAGTTCATTGCCTTAAAGTATAATTAGTCCTTTTGTCTCCATAGGATCATACGTGTTTGCCTACTTGCATGATTAAAATCTTCCACAATTTCTTACAAAGAAATTGCTGTTCACCAGATGAAAACTGTCAGTGCCTTCATTCTTGGAAATATTGTAAATAATGATTTTCAAAGCACAATTTAAAAAATTGAAAAAACATTGGCATCGATTAGAACAAGAATATCATACATCGCCATATACAGAAATCCTTCTAACCAACAGTTGTCTGCTTTCTCTTTTTCTTTTTGGTCAAATATTAATCTAAGGACTATTAGTTGTAGGGAATTACAAGTCAAGAATTCTCTCTCTTGAGAATGCTAATGGTGCCTTTGCTTTTATCATATGTTATAGTTTGTCCAGCAGTTTACAAGATACAGCTAATGAAAAAAATACATTTCTGAATGATTTGCATCAACTATATCTTTTTTTCGGGGGGGGGGTGTTAATTTAAATTTATTTATTTACAAACATTTTCCTTAAAAAGGAAATGTAGAAATTCAGCATGCCTTTTAAATTGCATAAAAATACCAAGTGTTTAATATATTTATACACAATACTTTTAAATCTTTTTAAACGCTATACAGTGATCAGAAGATGTTTAATAGGCAAAATTTGTCCAACGTACCTATGAAAATATTTTCTCTATGTTCAAAAATTTGCAACATTTATTGTATGATCTCTCTGTCACTTATTGGTCCTTGGAATTTTGTTCCTTTGCCTGAATGGAATTAACAATTGTCTGCATAGACATTATGAATAGAGAACAACGTTCAGAGTAAATGCATAGGTTGCGGTAATAGTAGTCAAATTGTTTCAAATTCAAAATTTTGAGCTTAAAATTCATTTATTCATTATATTTATATACTGCTGAATCTCTATTGACTTATTGCATCTTGGGGGGGGGGGAATCACCAAAAACATACATCAAAACGTCAAAGGATCAATATTAAATTAAATTAAAATTATGAATAACTACTCAGAACTACAACTAATCAAGATAAAATTTTAATAAGAGTGATGATGAAAAGTAAACAGATGATAACAGAATCATATATATGTATGTATGTTTGCATGTATGTATGTAATTCAAAGTAAATTAAAGGTGATGGCAACAAACTATTGAAGTGAGTGCTATTCCAAAAAGTTCCACCTTCAGTAGTTTCTGTAGTTTGAGAAGAATAGTGCATGTTTCAGTTGTAAGGGAATGATTTTCACAAGGCTGCAGCTGAGAAATAGCACCTCCTAGCTTCCATTTTCCTTATTCCAAGAAATACAATACGACTAAAAGTTTATTGGGAAGGATATATTGGAGGAGCCTACTGAAAGATGGACTCTGGACATAGAAGTGTGTGTGTTGCAGGGAAACACTGCTGCAAATAACAATCCATATTAGCATCAACTTAAGTTCTGACTGGTATTAGCTTTTATCTCTGGAGGGGGGGGGTCCCCTCTCTTCTTTTATTCTATATAATTCACGTATATATTCTGTAAGATTAAATTAAATAATTAGTTTAATTTTTTTCTGTTCAGTTTAAGTCTTTGCCAGATCGGGACTTTCTCCCATTCTAAAAAAGTTCAGATTGACAACATCCATTTATATTTTAAAAACCTGTCAACTATGACCTGAGTTTAATAATTTGTCCTTATTGTTCTTTCAGAGAATTCGGTCAACAGTGGATGAAAAGGAACAGAAACAGCTTTTAATGGATCTGGATGTAGTAATGCGAAGTAGTGACTGCCCGTATATTGTTCAGTTTTATGGGGCACTCTTCAGAGAGGTTGGCACTCGGAATTTGCTTAAATTTTTATCCAAATGTTTAGGTATTTTCAGAAGGTTTAATGGGTAATGGCATGAATTAATTGAAGAGCAAGATAGAAAGTTTTCTGGATAACATCGCATGAAGTGGGGTACCTGCAGTAGAAATATTTTCAGGATTAGTTCTAACAGTTGAATGTAAGAAAGCTTCAGAATATGATTTTGTTTTGGTGTTTGACAAAAAAAAGGTTATTGTGAGTTTATGCTCTATATTTTCAAACGTTTTCTTAATTACATTTTAATCAAATCATCCTTCCAAATGTGACATACTTTCACACTCGTAATCATCCTACAGGATATGTTAGACTCAAGAGATTTTAACTGGTTCAGGGTTATTTATGAGGTTCCAGGATCAGTGGTGACTTGAAACCCAACCATCCTGGTCCTGATTTGCTACATTATTCTAGCTAGTCCTCCAAAGAATGCTTGAGTTCTTCCTCTTCATTTTGTGAAGGATATGTTTTGGGCAGGGCATTGAACTCATATTTATTGAGCCTTGTGATCACTCCATGTACCTAAAAGGATATATGTCCAATGTTCACCTTCTAATAGAACCTTAGAAAAATAGTTTGATAAGCTGTGCAACCTTGCCTTTTTACTTGCTTATTGATAATGACCTTCTATGGAGCAGATCCAAAGCCCAAGGAACATAATGTTATTATTGGTATTATATCACATATAATTTTAGGACACAATATAATGTTTTTTTCATTCAGTCAACAGGCTACATTAAGTAGAAAACATCTCTTTTTTCATGAAATAAATTAAAATTTAACCCACTTCTGAATCAAATATAATTGTCTTCATATAATGAAATTGATTAGTTTTTTCTATCGAAAGGACAATGTCATTTAATTATATAGTGCACCCATTAACCCATCAGGTAGTCAATATATATTTCTTTTAAAAAATAGTACTTTTTCCTTTAATATAAGAAGTAGATGAATTTTGAATTTGTTCAAGAAGAGCATTTGAAGAATATTATTTTTTCTTGCTTAGCATGAAGGATAATAGAACATGCAGTAATGTATGTGAGAAGATTTTCATTGCTTATTTTAGTTAACACAGAACATCCAAAACATTTGTTTCACTTTAACAATAAATATAATAACCCTTTTTCTTTCTTTGTTTAGGGTGACTGTTGGATCTGTATGGAGCTCATGTCTACCTCGTTTGATAAATTTTACAAATATGTATATAGTGTATTAGATGACGTTATTCCAGAAGAAATTCTAGGCAAAATCACTTTAGCTGTAAGTTTTCTTTGAAAGCTTCTCTTTTTGTGTGTGTGCTTCTGATTTACTTTGCTTTGCTTTCCCAAACCAGCTTCTAGACAGCAATGAAATTGATTTATTTAAGACTTATTACTGAAAAAAAATTCTAATATTTCGTTGATTTCTTTTAAAATGGTTTATTTTGTTTGCTAAGAAAAAAAATGTTTGTAATTCACTGAATGAAGTGTGAATATGGTATGTATGTGTGCACTACCAAATGTGAGTATGGTATGTATGTGTGTAGGGTATGGTATGTATGTATGTATTTTCTATCCTGTTTCAACTCAGTCAAGCTGTTTGGTTGAATGCAGGGGACAGAATTGTAATGCAGAGAATCTTGTAGAAAGGATAAAACCCAGCTTCAACCATAGCAATGCTGAGCCCAGGGCTGTGGAGTCGGTAGATAAATGTTCCGACTCCGACTCCTCAGTTTTTTGTATTTCCGACTCCGACTCCTCTG
>JAOYMU010000077.1:24712321-24724580 GCA_025802295.1 Psammodynastes pulverulentus
AGTAGGCTGGCGAGGAGTGTTTGCTGGACCAGGCCAGCAAAGCAGAGTGTTTGTTAGAGTAGACCGGAAAAGAGAGAATCAGGAGTTAGATTAATGCATATAAATTGCAGGTAATCCTAGACTTATGACCTTAATTAAGCCCACAATTCCACTCATAAATCATGACAGTCATAAAGTGGGTCGCCACATGACCATTCCTGGTTTTACCATTTTTTGTGGAAGTCGTTGTAAATGTGGCAGTCATAAAACAAACACTGCAGTCATTAAACAAGCCTATTGTTCACAATGGTACACAAACTGAAAGTAAATTCTGGTTTCCAGCAAAAGCCTCATAAATGGAAGTCACATGATTGTGAGGTTCTGCAAATAAGTCATTGGTTGGTTGATTGCCAAGGACTCAAAATGTGACCACATGACCACAGAGGAGGCCTGGACATCAGAACTTCAAACCCAGGTCATAAACCCATTTCCGGGGTCTGTCATAACTTCAATCTATCACTAAGTGATCGGTTGCAAGTTAAGAGCTATCTATATTCATTTTCAAGTCACCATATTCTGGCAATCATTCTCTACAGAAAATTTATATGCCACCTACTCAAGCAACTCTAACAGCATGCAATAAACATATTAAAGATAAAAGAAAATATGACATTTATTGCTCTTAAGTTACAATTTTCTTAACCAAACATTTGCTAGAAAAGAACCCTATTTACTAAATAAGTGATCTTTAAAAGTAACAAGGTGGGGGCTGACCTGACTTCAGGGGGTATATTGTTCCAGGGACCAAGGGTTATAGCTGAGGTTTTTATAAACTATGAACTTTAAAAAGCAAGGACCAAATTTTGCATATGCAAATGCATTTAATATGTACACAAGAAACCATTTTCAATAGTGAGTACAGTGTTATAAGGAAGGAAAACTAAAGCAGCAAGTCTAAACTGGGCCTAAATGACAAATGTAATTCATAATCCTGTTCTTCTTTTCCAGGGCTCAAGAATGCATAACAAGAGAAATTTAACCCTAACTTTTCCTAAGAAAGACATCCAAAAGACCCTCAAGTAGGCCACAGACAAACTGTCAAAAATCAAATGCTTGTTTTTACAAGATTTAAGGTATAATTCCACGTATACTTCCTTGGAAATATATCTCACATATCAATGTTGATCAATCAGTTTATCTAACAGAATTAAACACAAAAGAAACAGTTATATACAGATACAAAAGACTGACCGCTAGATGAAATATCGCCTCTCAGTCTCTGATTAAGTTATCAGCAGAACAGAAATACAGTGGAACCTCAGGTCGCAACTGTAATCTCTTCCAGGATTTTGACTGAAACCCAATTTGGTTGTGACCGTCTGCGCTTGCGCGGACAAAACAAAAAATGGCGCTGAAGGGGAAATTGGCGCAGAAAGGGAATCTTTCTGCACCGATTTTGTTTGCCACCCAATTTTTGAATCGTGACCTGATTCAAAAATTGGGTGGATTTTTTGTTCGCCACCCAATTTGGTCGCAAATTAAAGTGTTCACGACCTGAGATTCCACTGTACTGGATAATACAGCCAAGTTAAATCTGCTGTTAAGCAATTCAGCTGTATTTCTTTACATATATTATATAACTGTTGTAATTCATGATCATAGTTTTTCCCTTTACATTTTGTATATTTTATTCTTTTGTTTTTGCTGCATTAAAGCAATTAAAATCTAGGATGCAGGATTGCGGAGTTGGTTGTTTCTATTGAAAATACAACACAACTATAATTTTAGAGCTTGTAAAATACATTAGCTTTTATTAGCATGTACTCCAGAGTGGCTGTCATTAAAACACATGGACAAGTTTTTAAAATGAAAAAAATGACTAAGGAATTAAAATAAAAAACACACAATTTTGTAATTGTTATAGGGAAATTTAGAAGTATTGTGCATTAGATGGAGAACAATAAAGAAGAAATTAGAATAATATTTATATATGTTTTAGTTTTTTTTTCATTTTTGTATTTTTAAACACCAAATAGTGAAAACTTTGGAATGAATCTCAGATATTTAATTCTTACATGCATTGTTAAAACAATTTAATGTACTTAAATGTAACTTCATGTTTTCCATAGTTAATTTCCAATCAATTATACAATATGAGTATTAGTCTTGATAATTTTTGCCTACTTATAAATAATACATTTTTACATCAATTAATGTTTTTGCTTCTTTATTTTTTGTTTGTTTTTCCTTTTTAAAAATGATAAGACATATCAGAAAAACATGTTTACAAAAATTAGTTTTGGCTATCTATCTCTTCACAGCTTTTTATTAGCTTAATGATCACAAGCCTGTCCTGATCAATTTTTTCTATGTTCACAGCAGCATTATTCGCAAGGTTTACAGCAGATGAACTAATGGAAGTGAGTTTCACTACCGTGAAAACGGTAGTGGGGCTGTTTTTCTGCATATCTTATTAGTAAAGTTGAAAGATAGGCAAATTAAGATTTCTATATATGTAGTCCTAGCTTAATGCTAATAATTGGGACCAGAATTTCTCTCACTAAGCAATGTGATCAAAAGTGTAATATCAGCTTCTTAACAATAACAGTTTTGGCAATTCCTGATTACCAGTAACTGAATCACCTTGGGTCATTAAGTGAAGACTTCACATGACTGCAATTTTTATTTCTTATAGTTTCACCACTGACTTTGCTTGTAGGAAGCCATCAAGGAAGGACTCATTCCACTTCTTGGGGGAAGGATAAGAAAAGGAAGGAAAAGTGGGGAGAAAGAAACTGCAGAGCTGGGGATTCACTTTTACAACAGAGAAGCTGGTTGTGGGATTGCAAGTTTACTCTGGAAATGACCACCAAAGGAAAGAAGGGATTAAAAATAGCCCAGACAGCACTCAACAGTATAAAAGAAAGTTGGGAAAGCAACAAGACAAAGCTGGAAATCAACAAATAAAAGTATAATTTCTACTACATCATGATTCTCATAAAGTTATAAGTACTCCCGTACTTTATGAACATGTCTGCTACCTTAAGAAAAGAAGACTGCTTCTTGCCCTAAGAGAGCTGAATAAAGACATGGTTCACCTTCTTCTATATTAACCAGCAAGGCCCAAACTCCCCATAATTAAAGGCATAGAGGGAAATAAAATGGAAGAGGCACTTGGGATAGGGCCAGTAGTTCCCCCTCTGCTCTTTGGGCATGGGTTCATCATCGAAATGGACTCACAGTGCCTCCAGAAACAGGCCTGATCCGCCAATTCCCAGGCCTACTCACTGTGCAAGTCCGCCATACATTCTGTCGCTTCCCCCTCCAGGGCTGCTGTTATCACCCCCACCTTGGCTCTTGTGATGGATAAAAGTAGGCGTATCTTAAGAAAAGAGGACTCTGCTTCCTTCCCTACGAGGGCTGGATAAAGGTTCACCTTCTTCTGTATTAACTAGCAAAGTCCAAATTCCCCATAATTACAAGGCATCGAGGGAAATAAAATGGAAAAACCACTCAATAACCATGTTACAGAGATTATTGCTTCCATTTTTCACTCATCTCCCCATAGGACATTCCTCAAGAAATCTGGAACATTATCTGCTACTTTTTAGTCAACCTGGACAAAGATGAACAATACTTTTCTTAAAGAACAATGGCTTCTTCCTTGCTAGACTCCATTAATTATATTTCCACACTATTTTTCTTTTTTGAAATATATTTTATTAGAAGTTTTTTAAAAAGTATAAGATACATATAGATGTAAAGACCATAGAAAAAGGGTATAGAGGAGCGAGAAGGGGGAAGATATTTTTAAAAATATCAGTGGCTTTTGACTTTTTCAGTTCAGTAAGATACACTATGAAATTATAATATAATATGTCAAGTCTCCTACGGGAGCTGCGTTGGTCGTCAATTTTCTTCCAGGTGCAATTCAAGGTGCTGGTTGTCACTTTTAAATTCCTTCATGGCTTGGGACTAGATTATCTGAGGAACCATCTCTTGCCTGTCACATCCAGCTAATTCACTAGAGTGGGGAGGCAAGGAATGTTGTGAGTTCCGTCCCCTAAGGAGGTACATCTGGCAGGACTCAGAAAGGCCTTCTCCATAATGGCTCCCTCCCTCTGGAATATTATCCTCCAGAAATTAGACTGCCCCCCTCTCTGACATTCTTTCATAAGGCCCTGAACACATGGTTTTGCCAGTGGGCCTGGGGAACCCAGAGTAGGATGGAGCCCTTTAAATGGTTTATTTAAGTGTGTGTTAACATTGAGGGGGTGGGGGATGATTATATTATCCTTTTTTTTTAATTTTTCTCCATTCTTTTTATTATCTGTAAGCCACCTAGAGTCACTGTGAGTAGATAGGCAGCTATATAAAAATAAAATAATAAAATAAATCAAATATCAATTATTTAATTATACCAAATAGTTAACAACTAGCCATTTCTATAGCAATAATCCACCTAGTTGTCAAAACCCAAAGTCAACATTTCATTTTCTTCTCTCGTTTTCTGGAAAGTCCAGAAGCTGTTTCCAAATAACCACAAAACAATTTACATTCTTGTTTCTTAATTAAGTGCAGTCAACTTCACCATCTTTATTGGTTCCATTATCTTTTCAAGCCATTCCTCCATTGTAAAAATTAATGCTATTGGGTATATAGAATTCTTACAGCCATCAACATGTATAGCAACAAAATTCTGATGTTTTTTCTATTTCTTTCTCTAATAGTATAATCCTAACAGAAAAGTTTCCGATCTCCACCGTAAGTCCATTTTTAAAGTTTTCTAAATTAAACTATGGATCTGTATGCGCTACCTTGTCACATGTCTACCATATATGATAAAAAGTACCCTCCTTACACTTGCGTTTCTAACAAATATTTGAAATACTCTTTGGAGTTCTAAATGTCTTTGAAGGTTTATCTATTGCTATGGAAATAGCTAGTAGTTACTACTGGTACATTATTTTACAGAATGCCCACTATTTTTCTGATTATAAGTCATAAACATTGATTTTAGCAAAAGTGGAAGAGGCTGAGAGATCCTTGAATGGTTGTAGTGATTTCGCAGTCAGTCAGTCTTGACAACATTCACTAATATTCCTGATCTTTTGTATTTAAGGAGTATGTCTCTATGGATCACTGGAAATGTTTGAGAAATAATTTTACCCTATAATATTTTTGATATAGTTAAGCATCAAGTATTATTATTTATGAAGGCTTCAGGGAAAAAACATGTATCTCAAAACTAGTAGCAACTGATTCACTGTAATGAAGACAGTCAAAGTTTATAACAGTCCACTCTGATTGTCAAACCAGCAGCTTCCAGTGAAGATGGTCAACTGATGACATGCCCAGGGAGAGATCTGAAGGGTTTTTTCCCAGACTTAGTAACAGAAGGAACCAGCATTCCTTTAGTTTATATGCCTCTCTTGGATTAGGGAGTCCTAAAATCATCCCATAAAATCATCCATACAGCAAAGGTCTGCAAGTAGTTTCAGGAACAGTGCTTCAGAGTGAGTGATGAGCCGACAGCTGGGGGTTGGGACTGCAATCACTCCGTTGTTTAAAAAATAACACACAATAATTTGTTGCTTTCATTTCTTCATCACTTTTAAGAACTATTAATCTTTATTAAGCTAAGAGAGGCTCTCTTTAGTCACAGCTTGTTATTCCTTTTTTAAGATCTGCGCCATTTTGGGGATTTCTTTATTGTTAAACCAAGAAGAGAGTTGTTGAAGGCAAGCTAAAATAAGGAAGTGTGGAGTATTTTTTTTTAAAACTTTGATGGAGTAATATAAGATAGAAAGTTGTGGCTTTAGTTTACTATTTTTAATTAATTTGTAACTTGGTCTGTGGGTAGTTAAATCTCTGATTTGTATGAATCCTGATTGGGCAGTAAGTTTTAAGTGATTTGCAAAAAAAACCATTACTCTTTAACTAAAGAGAGAGTTAAGAAGATGGAGGAGCAAATTATTAGAGATGTATTTGAATTTTTTTAAAATCAAGCTTACCAGTTTATAGGCCACCTATGTTCCAAAGATGTTAAAAAAATACTCAAACTACTTCATATATGCAATTATGTGCAGAAAGCTACCAAATCACTGGGCAATTTCACAAGCATCTGACAATGCAAAGGAATCAACTGCAATTTCGGAACATAAATCTGACCCCAATCTTCATTATGATGATTTAAATATAAACCTCTCAACACAATTGAAAGAAGAGTTCCAAGAAAATCTGCAACTTTCAAGAGGGTAAGTCTGGGACCTTTTTTCTTCATGGATACTAACAAAGGTTGAGAAATCCTTGAGAAAAAGAGAAGTTTGTAATTATTTGATAAGACATTCCAGAGAACAAAAAGATTTTATTTTATGAAGAAAAGTTGGAAGGAGTGACTTAAACTTAATGAGTTAATTGGAATTAGGATGCAATTTTAGCAGTCTGATGTATGTAATTGAAAGAAACTTTTAATGTAAAGTGGGGTTGAAAATGAATTTCTTTTTCTTTATGTATAATGTTTAAGTAATTCCTAAAGCTTGAAAAATATTTTTTTGTTTGAATAAGGTTTTTTTATTTTATGTCTCGTTGTGTGAACAATGTGATTCCATACAAACATGATCATAATTACATATATTTTTCCATCCGTTCCATATATTATCCATGCCATAAAAAAAAAAATTCTCTGTCATATTTGCAATTTTCCTTGAATTATCTTGATAACTATCCCCTTATTTTCAATTAAGACATACCCCCTTTATCCTTATCCTTAAAACTAAAAACAATATATTATTTTATTTTTAATTATATCTTACATACATATATTTTCTATTAGAATTCCACAGAGTATACTTCCCTTCTATTGCATATAAAATTCATTATTTTTATTTCATTAATACTGTTTAATAAAATTCAAATTCATACTATAATTCTCAATAAAGTATATACCTTTCTATGTGGAATCCCTCTTCCTTCCCATTTTTTAGCCATCTTCTCTTAGCCTCCCAGCTATATAGCTTTTTCTCATCCTAGTTTGCTTCCCCCTTTCCTTCCTTTTTTGGTCCTTTCTCTCATTTCCCCTTCTTTTAGCTTGAAAAATATTATTGAAAGGATATATGAAAGTATTTAGGTTAAGAAGTTAAAACAGATACATTAGTTTAAAGGAAAGTTTAGTCTTAAAAAATATTTTAGCCTATGAGGATATTTTGGTGGGAATAATTTAAATTTAAGGAGTTAATTGGAGTTGGAATTTTATGGGTCTATTGTATGTATTTGAAACAAAGTTTTATTGCAGCTTGTGTTTTGTTTGTGCTTATAAAATGAGTTTGAAAATGGTCTTTCATATATACGGTAATTTTTGAATAATTTTTAAAGTTTGTAAAATATTATTGAAAATGAATTTTAAAGTATGTATATTAAAAGGAAGTAAAGTAAGAGGACTTGTATTGAAACTTACTGATTTTAGAAATGCTTTTAAAGAAAAGTTTAGTGTTTTACAATATATGGAAAAATGTTTATGGTTAAAGAATCTATAAGAATATAGTGAATTTTGTTAATATAAATGGTGATAGTTTATAAACACTATTAAGGGCAAACAGAAATATATATTATTTCTGCAAGAAAAAAAAGCAGAGATGGTTAAATTGATTGCTTTATTCAAAACAGAGAATATATTTAATTATGTTTTTTATTTGAAAATCCCTTCTGGATTTTGTGCTTGAAATGCATTACTAATAGTTTACTTCTGTAGCCACCAACTGCTAACCTTTGAATATAGAAGGGACCACGGGTGTTCTTCCTCCTCCTTGTTCAGAAAACTTATCTGAAATATCTTATTCTTATCCTCTTCTAATGCCAATATTTGATTAGCACCAAAGTCAACAAACCTTTACTGCAGCAGATAACATTATTTTCCAGTTTGGCTTCTTATGAAAATGCACTGGTTGGCCAAATATATAACTTATGTTAGACTATAGAGAGGAGAAATATAATTATTTATTTTCTAAACAATTCCTTTTCAGTTGTTGACATTATCAGCTGTGGTTACCTTCTGAACTACATTTTTGATAGGGTGGAAGAAAAATATGGCTGGGAGATTTCCGCCCTTCCCTATGAGATTCAGTTTTGTGGTGATCCATTCATCTTGGATGCGAAAATGGATCTGTAATCCCAGTCTGGAAGCAGAATCTAGCATATTAGGAGCACTGGCAATTCACTGTTGTAGTAATTCTAATAATTGCGATGCTCACAATTTTCTATCAGGTTCTGGTGGTTGGTATTTATCTTCAAAACCAATGAAGACTTCTTAGCTGTCAGACCAAAGCTCAGGGCCAAGACAAACAGATCTAATCGACTTCAATTTTTTATTTGCTTATATACCTAATAGACCAAATATAGCCACAGGTAACCCGCTACCCTAGTAGATATATTCTGAGATTCTAGGGTGTAGCTACACTGAACTTCTTTCTCCCTCCTTGGATCCCTCCTTAGGTCTCTTAATATGGAGAGAAAGGATAACCACAACTCTCTAGAATTTCAGCTTTGTGGAGAGACTGAGGTTGTATTGATTAAGCATTCTAATATACAGCTACCCCAGTGCCTATCTTGCCTTGCTGATCCTAGAGCCAATTGCTTTGTCCAAAGACCCATCACTTGAGATAATGCTTTCCAAGTTTTGGTTCTACAGGTTTGGTATTTGGCACGGGATTGTAAAGTATTCCAATCTTTTTCAGGTTGATAGTCAAGTCTGAGAATTTGTTCAGCATCAACTGTAGATCAACTGCACCAGAACATCAGTCATCAGCAAAGAAAGTTCCTTGAATAATTTTTGGAAGTATTTGATCCATGTTTCCAAGTTGCAAAGGTCAAAGAGACGGATTTCCAATTTGGTACCTAATGTACATTTCTTCTTTCTTCACTATTTAACCATAACTGAAGAAGCTTCTTGGATGACAAGTGAAACATTTTCAAAGGAAAAACCCAAGGAATTTCAGCTGCCTTTTGAAAAACACCTTTCGGACAATCATGATCTCAATGACTGAGCATCTACATAGACATTTCCTCGTTCAGACCCTGAATAACATGTGGCAACATACAAACAAAGAATAGATTGAACAGGACTGAGGTTCAGTAATAATAATAAGTGCACCAAAGTGCCTACCGTCCCTGTCCTAATGTTTCTTTTTATTTGTATTTACTTATATGTTTATATGTTATGTTCATATCCTTTTTATTCGTACCTACTTATACTTATGTTTATATGTTATGTTCATACATATACTTGTTTTTCTCACATATACTTGACAAATAAATAATAATAATAATAGTAACAACAACAACAACAACAACAACCTAGGACACTGGCAGCAACCCGTATCAAGCATCAGCACTAGCCACTGGTATTTGTGATACATGTTTAAATATTCAGTTGACTTTCATGTTTAATGAATAAAAGAGGTAATAACAACAGCAATAATAATGTTAGCATACATGCCTTTTTACTCTATTGGAAATAGCAAATGCAGCTGAAAAATCACAACTGTAAAGAACTTGTCCTGTCATTCTGTCATGGAACAGCTGAATCAACTTCATAAATTTCCTCAGGCATCTGTAATGTCTACCTGTTTACGTGTCAAATGCATTTGTCAAGTCAATGAAGACATAGTAAAGTTCTGCTCAATACACTACTCCTGGATTTTCTTGTATTCTGTTTTGGCCAAAAACCACACTGCATGTCTGGGAATTGCCTTTCTGAGACAGTGACAAGTTTGTTGAGAAGAATGTGGGCAAAGATCTTGTCTGCAATGGATAGCACTAAGATACTTCTGTAATTTTCAGTCTAATTTGCTTCTCTTATTTTTTAAGACAACCATAATGAGGGCATTGTGGAAGCCATCAGGAATCTCCTCTATTGATCAAATGTCTTCCAATATATCTTGGAATATTGGCAAGCATTTGAATCTATATTTAGAAAGACAATAAACTGACTTTATGGCACTGAAAACTCTCTGGTGACATGCATATCTGCATAGCATTCTACCTGCTCATCCTTCCTGTGCCACCACTTGTCCTACCTTTCTCACAGTTCTGTTTGTACTTTGGACTGCAGGTAATTAAAGTGCTGGTTTTTTTAATCAGATGATGGGATCATTCTGCCAATCTCCATAGCCTTGTTGCAGGGTTGCTGAAATGGTTTCATGGTTTTCATTAAACCAGTCTCAAAAGGAACTTGGGTTTTCAGTCCAAAGACAGTCATTGCAGTCTGCATGATGGCATCTTTAAACTGCATCTATATTTCAGAACAGGTTTCTACAAGAAGTAAATTGCCAAAGTTTTTCATTAAACACATCTTGGAAGCATTGGACTTGGACTGGATCTTTTGGCTTGCCAATACAAAAATGCCTTCTGACAGATCATGGTTGCTTATAATATAAAGGAACAATGTGTAGGTTGAGCCCTGTGATTTGTCCAGCAATCAGCACCTCAAATTGCCTAGGTAATGGTGACATCTTTAGGATTATGCTGATGTACTATGACATAGCCAAACAGGTACCAATATTTAAACCTGGGATGGATCCAGGAAACTTTTTACTTGTTTATTTGTCAAGCATACATTGGATAATAGATATAAGTATAAACATAATTATGAATATATGAAATGAATACAAATAAAAGAGAACATTAGGACAGGGTAGGTATGTTGGTGCACTTATGCATGCCCCCTTACCGACCTCTTAGGAATGGGGTGAGATCAATAGTAGACAGTCTAAGGTTAAAGTTTTTGGAGTTTGGGGAAGAAACCACAGTCAGGTAGTATGTTCCAGACATTGACTACTCTGTTGCTGAAGTCATATTTCCTGCAGTCAAGTTTTGTGTGATTTACCTTGAGTTTGAATCTATTGTGTGCTCTTGTATTGTTGTGGTTGAAGCTGAAGTAGTCATTGACAGGTACGACATTGTAATAGATAATTTTAAGTACTACACTTAGGTCAGATAGAAGGCGGCGTAGTTCTACGATTTCTAAGCCCAATATTTCAAGTCTGGTGGCATAAGGTATTCTGTTGTGAGTAGAGGAGTGGAGGACTCTTCTTGTGAAATATCCCTGGACTTTCTCAACTGTATTTATATCTGATATGCAGTGTGGGTTCCAGACAGATGAGCTGTATTCAATAATTGGTCTAGCAAATGTTTTGTATGCTCTAGTTGATGAAGAAGTTCTCCTCTGCAGTTTTTAACATCCAACATCTCGAGTACAGAGTAGAAAAACAAAAATAACTTCCTCAGATTCCTACACTATGGGGTCCTTGGTGGTCTGAGCTGGGTAGTTTTCTTTGCAGACTTTTCATTACTTGGACTAGGGACCAGCACTGATAATGCTACCTAGTCTGGGTAATGAAACATCTGCAAGAAAACAACTAAGCTCAGAGAGCACCAAAGACCCTAATTTCAAACCCCGAGCCACAAATATTCTCTGTTATTGAAATGTTTCATTACCAAAATGATGGCAATGAAAATGCTGCAAGAAAACCACCAAGTGCAGAGAAGCAACAAAGACCACACAGTTCATCCATGCGCTACAAATATTCTCTTCTGTCAGTTGCCATATAACTTTTTAGAAAGAGAAATGGCATATTTGTGTAAGTTGGTCTGGATGACATTCTTCAAGGTTTCCTCCTTGGTGAAATTCTTCCATGGTGAAATTCCCCATTTCCCTTCCCTTTCTGGATCCCCGAGGCTCTGGTGCTTATCAAATCTAAAGTCCCTAAGCTGAGCTTAGTTCCTGGTCGTTTCCTGAACCCATCAATGTAATTTTCTTGTCAGCTAAAGGTTTGCTGTTGTCCCCTTGTCCTTTTTATTTTATTTTTTTCGCTTTGCAATTTAGTTTCCAGCCCTGGTATTTCCTGACATTCTCCCATCTAACTGTTCATAACCCCATCCATCAAACTGTGCCTTTCAAAGTGCTGAACAGAAAAGGCACCATCTGGTGTTCTTCTCTTTCTTCCTATTATGTTGCATAAAAGGGCTACAGCTGGAACAACCAAAGGTTACTCCCTTCGGACTGCCCATGCTAATTAATGGCAGTTTTGTTTCCAACAGAGCTGGATTTTTTTTTTTAACTTTTTAAGATAGAGAGAGAGGCAGAAAGATAGAGGGAGAGGGAGAGAGAGGGAGAGAGAGGGGGGAAGGAGAGGGAGAGAGGGAGAGTGTGGAAAAACCCTGGCACCAGTTATGGGAAATCCTGCAATGTCTTGCAGGCCTCTGGTGGGCTTTGCTCGTGGGT
>JAOYMU010000077.1:24930069-24943578 GCA_025802295.1 Psammodynastes pulverulentus
ACGCGATAAGGATTGTATTGTTTGGTTTTTAAAGTTAATACTTAATAAAAATTATTTTAAAAAAAAGAAAAAGAAAAGATTGCATGTTTTAATAGAATAGTCTATTATATCTTCCTCTTACATAGGAATCTAAATATAGGAAACACTAATGTGCAAAATCTTTGTGACTGCATTGGCAGTAGCTCAAAAATCATTTTCCCCCTAAGCAATAAGAAGAAAATGCAAGAAAGAAGTTTCACTCTTTTGAGTACGGGAATTAATTGAGACCAGGAAACAATCGGTTTCCTTTTTGCTTTTTAAGACTTTTTTTGTGTGTTTTTTGTCTACCTGCTTTTTGACATCTTAAGCAAGACTTTCATTGGTAGATGGAAATTACAGGCCTATACAATGCTTCTTTAAAGAAGCAAAATATCTTCAAACATCATAAGTGTTTGTTGATCAGTATGCTAGATCAAAGGATTTATCATGTTTCAATGGGAATCCAAGAACATTTTATTCACTTCTTTCTTCATTTGTATCCTGCCCTTATACCAACTTCCAACATCATGGCTAAGATGGCAGGACATATTCTTCTGCTCAGATATTTGGATCAAAAGCAGGACTTTATGAGGGCTAGCATGTTGGATCAGAAAACCCTAAATTGTTTGAGATGTGACCATTTTTCTTTTATTCATAGATGTTTTCCTTGTTCTTTTTTGCGCTCCAATAACAAATTTCTTCTTAATTTTCTTCTTCCAAATTTTGTGGCTTCACCCTCTTTGATTGGTCACATGAGAATTCTTGACTGATTATGAATCACACAGTATGGAGTGGTTTTGTTGTAGTACAAACTAGTGATATTTATGCCTGTGATGATTTCCCCGAAGACAATTGGTGCCAGTTCAGAAATTATTGTCCTCTCTACAAATAAGTGAACAATTTTGCCTCTTTCAATGAGATTATAAAACAAACAGCAACAAAACAAGCACCAGGAGAGTGTTTCAGTATTGATAAAAAGATGAAAGTTCTTCTGAACTACCATGTAACCTATGAGTTACAACATTTTATACTTCTTGTGCTTTGAATTAAAGTTTATAATGGTTTATTTACCACATGTCTATGGTTTCAAATAATTCCAAATACTAAATGCCATTAGTGAAGAACTACCCAACCAATAATTTGGCATCCTCTAGGGAGCTTTTTTTAAAACAGCCAATGAGATGAGAGAGAGTCTTTCCCAGCAGCGCACTGAGGAAAAATCCTTAAAACCTCATAATTGAAAAATTAGAAGGGTCCGTCAGACATAAATATCTTCCCCATAGATGAATATCTAGCCTCCATTTAAACACGTTCAGTAAAAGGGAGTGCACCAAAACTGTCAAGTTTCCTGTGCAGCCAACTCATAGTTCTAAATATGAACTGTATTTCCATTTAATTGTCAATATAGATGATTCTCAGAATCTTCCTATATTGCATATAGTATGGCTAACCTTTTTTCCCTTGGGTGCCAAAGGTGGGTGTGCCACACTAGTGCGCACGTGTGCCCACACCCATAATGAAATGCCCCCTGTGCACTCCCACGCATGTGTGCACAACGCCCCTGCCTCCCATTTTGGGCTTAGCAGGCCTCCCTAAATCCTCCGGAGGCCTGTTTTTTGCCCTCCCCAGGCTCCAGGAGCTTCACGGGCTCCCCAGGTCCCCCAAAGGCCTCAAGGAGGCCTGTTTGTCACCCTCCCAGAGTCTCCCGCGCGAGCCCTGTACTTACTTGGCATCCAAAACGGGCCACCCGGAGATTCCTGGGAAGGGGTGGGGCCAGCCGAAAATCAGCTGGTCAGTGGGAGGCACAGGCGCGTGTGCGAACAGAGATGGCTCCGCGTGCCATAGGTTCACCATCACGGGCATATAGTGTAGGTTATATTTTCAATTATCTAGAATATTTTATGAGAAATCATTATTATTCCTGAAGTTTTTCTTTCTGCAATCCTAATTTGAGCAAGGAATTGATTCATCCCTAAAAGTGCATTTATTTGGAGCAATAAAGGAGTTCCCAAGGACGGTGATGTATGAATTCTAATTAGGTTCTCATAACCCTCACTGAAATACTATAGAAGTATGGCCAGAGGAAATAGGAATGTCCTACTCATCAAAGACAGATTATTATCACTAGAAACAAAATTTCTATATATTATACTCATAAAATGCATCAGAATCATGGGGTAGAAGATATTATCATTGTTATTCATAAAAGAACATTCAGAGTCGAAGATACTGTATGTAATGTGAAGTTTCTGTCAGAAGAAGTAAATATACTAATTTATGCCCTGGAAATGCAGAGTTTATTATTAATTATGCTAGCTCAGGACTACTGAAGAGTATTGAAAATTGTCTTCATATTATCTGAATATTGCCTTACTTAAGTTTGATTATATTTCCAGTCAATATAATTTCTTTCCCATCCTCTCCTATCCCTACTTCTTTTGTAGGATGTGTCCTCTGATGTTGCTGGAACACTGACTGCTGTTGAAGAAAGAAAGGAAAAAGTTCCAATGCCACATCTAAGTCATCTTGTAGTCTTGACATCCAGCAACAGTCTTTATGGCTTGGCAGAGAGAGTGGTAGCCACAGAATCCTTGTATGTTAAGAATCCTCAACAGTGTTTCTTTCTGCTTCTTAAAATAAATAGCAAGAGATATTATAAAGTAATTTAGGCATCTATTAATAAGTAAAACTGTGGCAGGACAAAGTAAAGTTTGCCAACATTTTCCTGAACCATCTCATAAAAAGTTTTTAAACCTGAAAGGTACCAGAGATGGAGAATGTTAGCATACAGTCACTTGTTTTTTAATTTGATTAATTCCTTCCTATAGCCAACAAAGGCATGGCATTGCCCTTCAAGACCATTTAAAAGTTACAGATGGTCTAAAGCACAATAGCAGACAAAATATTGGGTATCCATAGATTCACCCATGTTAAATCTTTGTTGTGCAAAGTTCATTGGTTCCTGGCTTTCTAGTAGGTGCAATTCAAGGTGCTGGTTATTGCCTTGAAGGCCTATATGGTATGGAATCCAGTTATTTTCAGGACTGCCTTTCTCTAAGAATAGCCACTAGATCGGATAGGATGGGCATGCTTCTGGTCCCCTTCCTGAAGGCTTGCTATCTAGTGGACTTAAGAAATCTGCTTTTTTCATGGCAGCTCCTACCTTGTAAAACACTCTTCTGGCCAGCGATTCCACCCTTTTAGCCTTTCAGATGCTCAGGTGTTAAGATGTAAATTTTTTTACTGAAGTGCTGAGATTGGAAGGCATGGAAGGAGGGGAGGAGTCGCCTGTGGGGCATCCCTAGTGCGATGAGTACAGCACAGGGTTTTTGTTTTTAGCTTTATTGGTTTTATGATTGTTTTATTTATTGGTGTTAGGGTTTGTAAACCGCTCAAAGTTGCTTAAGATGGGCAGCCATATAAATGCTATGAATAAGTAAGATAGTATTGCAGATAGTATTGATAGGCACCCATTTTAAACAGGTCCATTATTTGTCAGGTGCAAAACAGTCAGATTTTGTTCTTAGTAAATTGTCTGTATCAATTAATTAATTAATTAATTAATCACATTTAGACAGCTACCCAACTCACACATAAGTGACTTGAAGTGACTTACAACATTTTTAAAAAATCTATTAAATAATAAATCCCAGTAACCCCCCCCCACTCCACCCCATCCCTGTTTTGTTTTTAAGAGTATTTTTGGCTGAACAATTTGAGTTCCTCCAGTCCCATCTTGATGCTGTGATGCCTCCAGCCAAGAAGCCTTTTCTTCAACAGTTCTACTCACAGGTCAGGATTCTGAATACATTTGTTTGTTTGTTTGTTTGTTTGTTTGTTATAATAATTTTGAGTGTGTAGTTTATTGCTTTTGTAAAGAAACACCTTCAAATGCCTAACAATAATTAGTGCCATTTACTTAATGCATTCTAGTTCTTAATGTAATTACTGCAATAGCATTTGAAAAAACTTCATGTTTCAGACAGTTTCAACAGCCAGTGAACTGCGTAAACCTATATACTGGATTGTAGCTGCTAAAGCAATTGATTACGAACAGATGTTACTTCTGATGGCAAATATGAAGTGGGATGTGAAAGAAATCATGTCACAACACAATATTTATGTCGATTCACTCTTAAAAGTAAGTATATTTTTAATTGCTTCACACTTAAATGTTCCTAAGAGGTAAATTATTAATATAAAAGTTTTGTTCCATGTTGAAAGCAATAAATTCTTCATTCAGTAATTTGATTCCTTCAGTTTGTTTCATTTTTGTCTATCCATGTTTAAATAATATGCCAGCATAAGGAAAGATTCTCACCAATGTTCAATCTATGAATCTTGATGATTCTTTTAATTAGAAGTACCAAGATGTGGTCCCACGTAATAGTATATAGAAAAAAACATACCATACCAGGTATAATTTAATCAGTCCTGAGAAGATCAGATCCAATTATTATTGAAGTCAATAGCAATAGCACTTAGATTTATATATGCTTCACAGTGCTTTACAGCCCTCTCTAAGCGGTTTACAGAGTCAGCCTATTGCCCCCAACAATCTGGGACCTCATTTTACCAACCTCAGAAAAATGGAAGGCTGAGTCAGCCCTGAGCCTGGTGAGATTCGAACTGCCAAACTGCAGTCAGCCAGCAGTCAGCAGAAGTAGCCTTCAGTACTACATTCTAACTACAGCACCACTATGGTTCAATCTACTCCAGTTTCCTTTTTGTTTGTCCATTTCAGCATGGGTTTCTATGAGTCTGCTAAAGAATTATTTGCATGCTTACTTAAAAGTCCTAATACTTTAAGACTGAAATCATGAGTATATGTATTCTAGAGTAAGGCTCAGTGATTTTGATTACTGAAAAATAAATATGCATAGTTCTGTAGTGCTTCTATACCTTTCTGTTTGCATTGCTTGGCTAAAAGTCATGGACTTTGATTTGCCAAATAATTATTGAAGTCCTGTCATTCTGTCTGCTACATGTTCCTCCATTCATAATTTATAGTACCAAATAAGCTTTTATTCCCCGTGAATGTGTCCCATTTTAATAGTTAAAAAACACCATTTGCTTTTGTTTGCATGAATGTTCTGGGCATTTTGCACTAGAGTGGAGAATGCTGCATATATTCAATTCACTTCTGTATTCAGTTGGAGTTTTGAAGGAAAGTTGTAGCTATGTTAACATGAATATAAGTACAGTTTTTTACATAATCTAGGACATGAAGAAAGGAGGATTCTAGGATATGACTTGTATGAATCACAGGTTCAGCTGTCTTTTAAATTAGTTGAAAGAGAGTAGAGAAGAAGCTATATGCATGTCTAATTTCCATCATATGTGAAGTCTTTTATACACTTAGACTGGATGCCGGCAACCCGTGAGCCACATGTGGCTGTCTCGCTCCTCTCCTGTGGCTCCCTGTCCCATCATTGGCTGCCCCCCTCCCCTCCCTTCCCTGGCCTGAGAAGGTAAGGGAGATGGCGGAGGATAGAGAAGCGACCGGGTCCCTATCTTCCCCTCCCTCTCCCCATCTCTGTGTTTGTGTGTGTGTGTGTGTGTCTGTCTTTCTCTCTCTTTAAGCCACAGCTGGGCCAAGTGAGCAAGCTTTCCTTGGCACTCTTCTTTGATTTCTTCTTTTTGGAATCCAGACTGGATAAAGAATTATAGTCGCAGCGGAGGCTTCCCCTTTGGACTTCCCCTTTTTCTCCCCTTCTCGCAACAGGCGGCTGTGGCGGGGCTGAGAGGGTGCCCATGAGTGGGGAGACGCTCCTCAAGCAAGCGCCAAAGCACAGCAAAGGTGAGCGCGGGGCAGCCAGCAGTTCACTTGAGCATCTCCCCGTGTGTGCGCACCCTCCTGGCCCCACCACAGCCGCCGGTCACGAGAGGAGAAGGAGGATGAGAAGGGTTGCCTGAAGGGGAAGCGTCGTCCGTGGTTATAGTTCTTTACCCAGTCTGGATTCCAAAAAGAAGAAATGAAAGAAGAGCACCAAGGAGAGCTTGCTGGCTTGGCCCAGCCACGGCTTTGAGGGAGACACACACACACATACACACACACAAGGAGAAAGGGGGGGGGAGATAGAGATCTGGTCGCTTCTCTATTCCCTGCCATCGCCATCACCATTACCTTCTCAGGCCAGGCAAAGGAGGGGAGGGAAAGGGGCAGGGCCAGCCAGTGATGGGACAAGGAGCCACAGGAGAGGGACAAGAGAGCCACATGCGGCTCACCGGCTGCAGGTTGCCAACATCCGGCTTAGATAAAACATCTTGGTGAAAAGTGGAATACTGGATTCAGTGACAGGACTAGCCCAAAGTCAGTTCGTTTTCAGTTTTTTTGGTTCCCAGTAAGATAGAAATAAATAGGAAAAAGAAAGCAAAGAAACAAGTAAGTCAACAGAAAGGGGTGGAAAAAGGTAGAGAGAACCTTAGGGAATACTCACTTAGTAATGCAGGATTGCTGAACCTCCAGGCCTCATTGTAGGTTGTGTACTGAGGGTGGCTGTAAGGATTGCCTGAGAATTCACTCCCTTGAAAAACACAGAAGGGTGTCATTCATACCATAATTCAGACAGAGAGGAAAGAGAACAAAATTGCATTAGTACTTGACAAGAGAAGAAGAAAGTCATTTTACTGGCTACAATCTGCTGGGCATTTTGTAATGCAATTCTACAAGTCCCAAGAAACACTACAGTAGACAGGAAGGTCTTAAGAATGGATTGGCAAAGGAGAACAAAATGGAAAACTTGGAAAAATGAAGTTTAGTCTAATACAGTAATGTAATAAAAACTTTTCAGGTGCAATTTCTTTTGGAATTTGTGTTAAGAATCCTCTAAGAAAGATCACAGCATATCTAGGGATAAATTGCAACCAGCAGAGTGGGCAGTTGTAAAAGCGTTCTCACTTTGAAGTGGTTGAATCTAAGCAGAACTTCCAATAAGAAAGCAACAGGCTCTTCCCCGATAAAAGTCAGTTGGAAAATTCTTTACAAGGCCCATTTATGTAAAAGGGGGCTTAAATGCTTCCTTTATTTTTCTATATTGTCACTCAATTTGTTTCTACATTTATTCTGAAGTGCAGGTTAAGTAAAGAACTTCTCACTCACTCTTCCTCTCTCTCCAGACCAGTCAAGGGAAGGCAGAAGCACTATATGTGCACAATGTTTATTGACAAGGAGTTAAAGAAAACGAGCTGCAGGATAATGAGCTTTTGAGCTCAATTGCGACCGAGAGGAACCAGTTATCTCCTTTTGTGATCACTAATGAAACATGTAATTTTCTCATCAATGCTAGATTCTGTTTAACTGCTCTCTTTGGAGAAGGCTAGGGCTGTGACCTGTTCACAGCCATCCTAGAGCTTTTCTGTTGAAGCTCAAAATGTTCCAGACAAAATGCTACAGAAGAAGAAATTTGGAAAGGCAGGTTTCTAGTAGGATAACTAAAAAAGCAAATGCTCCCTGAACATTGCAGCCCTACTCACTTAGTCACTAATCTCATTAGCAATAATGCAAAAACAGGTTTTATACAAGAATTCCAGTATCTATAAACCAAGAGACTTTAGTATTATAGGTCTGGAAGGGATTTTGGAAGTCTTCTAGTTCAGCCTCCTGCTCAAGGAGACCTTATATCAATGTCCCCTCCCACAATCTTTTGGGCACCAGGGACTGGCTCCGTGTAGGGTGCTTTTTCTGCAGACTAGGGGAAGAGGACTGGTTCCACATGCTTTCTGGATCCTGCATGTGTATGGGTGGGGCTTCATTTGCTTGCTGATACAGTTCCTGGTGGGTCACAGACTGGCGCTGTTCTGTGGTTAACGAGTTGAGGACTCCTGTCTTATACCAACACAATAAAATATCTGTCAAGTCTGTTTTAAAAACCTCCAGCAATGGAGCCCCCAAAACCTTAGGAGGCAAGCTATTCCATTGGTTAATTGCTCTCACTGCCAGAAAATTTATCCTTACTTCAAGGTTGAATCTTTCTTTAACAAGCTTCTACCCATTATTTCTTGTCCTGCCCTCTAGTGCCCTAGAGAATAAGTCAATCTCCTCTTCTTTGTGTCAGCCCATTAGGTTCTATAAGATAGCTATCATGTGCCCTCATTTGTTCTCTTTGATAGGCTAAATATATCTAACACCCTTAACCCTTTGTCATAAGTTTTAGGCATAAGACCCTTTATTATCTTTTCTATAGGCTTTCCAGAGTCTCAACATCTTTTCTGTATTGTGGTGACCAGAACTGAGTGTAATATTCCAAGTATGGTCTCACCAGTGCAGTGTAAAGCAGTACTATTACTTCTTGGGGTTTTTTTACTCTATCATTCTGTTGATACAGCTTAGGCCTGCATTGGCTTTTCTGGTAGCTGAGCACACTGCTGGCTCATACTTAAGAACACCTAGAGCCTTCTCATAGTTTCTATTGTTGAGCCAGTTACTACTGTTGAGCCATTTAGCTTTTCCTGCAGGACCTTACTCTTCTCACCACTGAACTGCATCTTGTTGGATAGGCCCAATGCTCAAGACTGTTAAGATTCTTCTGAATCTTGACCCTCTCTTCCAAAATGTAATTAAAGAGAGCAAGTGTCTGAAAGGAGCATCAGAACAACTGCCAGGGACCCTGTTAATTCCCCCCAAATACTGAGACCTGGCAGGGGTGTTCAGTGAAAAGGAATGTGATGTACTACTCCCCCCGCCCCACAGACTGTGCAATTGAAATCCTGCCAGGAGCAAAACTTCCCAAGCAAAAGATATATTCCATGATCCTAAGGGAGATGAAGGAGTTAAGGGAATACATCAACAAAAACCTAGCCAAGGTTTTCATCCAGCCGGCAAAATCCTGCACGGCAGCCCCAGTGTTGTTCAAGGAAAAGAAAGATGGGACAATGAGATTATGCATGGATTTTAGAGAAATAAATGGTGTCTGGAGAACATGTATTCCCTCCCCCTTATGAAGGACATGCCGGCTCACTTGGCAAAAGGAAAGATCTTCACCAAGTTAGACCCAAGGGAGGTACATTATAGAGTGTGGATCAAAGAGGGAGATGAATGGAAGACTGCATTTCCCTCTGGGGAGTTTCCAGTTCAAAGTGCTGCCTTTCGATCTCCAAGGGGCTCCTGCTGTGTTCATGCAATTGAATAATGAGGTGCTGCATGATCACTTGTATAAAGAGGTCCTTGTTTATTTAGATGACATTCTCATCTTTATTGAGATGATAGAGAAGCACGTAAAGCTGGTTCGCCAGGTACTTAAGAAACTCCTGGCTGCAAACCTCTATGCTAAATTGTCTAAATGTGAGTTTCACAAGACCTGCCTTGACTACTTAGGGTAGTCAGTATAGAGAGATGGGAGGGGGAGATGGACCCTGGAAAACTGAAAGCCATCCTGGAATGGCACCCCCCTTGAACCCGCAAACAACTACAAAGCTTTCTAGGGTTTGCTAATTTCTACCGTCAATTCATCCCCTCATTTGCCAAGATAGCCTTGCTGATCATCGAACTTTTAAAGACAGGAAAAGCGGGGAGGCCAAGCCATGGCCCAGCCAACCTCTAGCGTGGACTATGAAATGCCAGGAGGCATTCAAAATGCCTAAGCAATTCTTTGCGGAGGAGCCAGTTCTAAAACAACCCCAATCCCAAGGAGCCTTTCATTATCCAGGCTGATGACATAGCCATGGGCGCGGTGCTCCTCCAGAAAAATCAGGAAAAGAACCTGCAACCATGCACATACACCTCCAGAAAACTCACCAACCCTGAAAGGAGGTGGGCAGTGTGGGAAAAGGAGGCTTTTGCCATCCAGTGGGCATTATTGCCCTAATGCCATTTCCTGGAGGGAAGCAAAATATGGACTGATCACAAGAATCTGGAAGACTTAGGACCCCTTGGAAGCTCTCTCCCAAACAAATCCAATGGGTGCAATACTTGAACCAGTTTGATTTCACTTTAAGGTACATCCGGGAGGGTGGGACACTTCTAGCAGATGCCTTGTGCCAAATGCCGCAGTACAAAAGCAATGGTGAAGAAGTGGTCAACTCCATCATTTTCCTTCCTCAAAAGGCAGCACAGGTCACTATGAGGCCAAGGGAGGTTGACTGAGCCCAATAGAGAATTGACCCAGAAGCGCAGAATTGAGTTACAGGCAGACCTCTGTCTCAGGGATAACAAATAGCTCCTGACTCTTGGGGGGGGGGGTAGCATGGAAGGATCCCAAATTGTACATTCCCAGCACCCTCTCGGACCAGGTTCTGCAGAGAAATCACAATGCCAAGTAAGTCAGCCACATTGGTTTTTTAAAAGCATGTCACCTGACTAGGAGGCAGTTTTAGGGGCCACAAATGAGGAAGAGCATTGAGAGCTATGTAAAAAGTTGTGCTATATGTGCTACAATAAGAAAAAGGCCAGAGAAACTATTACAAGTAGTTAAACCATCCTGACCCTAGACTTTACTGTAGAACTTCTGAAGAGTGGGGGGAATACCATGATTTGGATAGTGATCAACCTTTTTACCAAGCAGGCTCACTTTATGGCCTGTCCTGGAGTCCCATCTGCCCATAAGCTAACAAAACTGTTTCTGAAGCACATCTACTGATTGCAAGTCCTAAGAAGAATCATATCAGGGTTTCAGTTTATGACCAAGTTCTGGAGTGAATTCATCAAACTAGCTTTTCATCCGAGTATCAATGGGGCCATGAAATGAGAGAATGCAATGGAGAATTACTTGAGGTGCTATGTCAACTACCAACAAATTAATTGACCAGATCTACTGCCTTTTGCAGAGGCGGCATACAATAATACTGGGCACAGCAGGATGGGGCTTACTCCCTTTAAAGTGGCCACTAGGGCTGAGTTTGTTCCCATGCCTGAGTACCCTCAGAAGCCCCTTTCCTCAGTCAGCCTAATAGAGTGGGTGGACTAACTGCAGAGCGCTTGGAAAAATTGAAATGGGTGCCAAAGCCATAGAGACGAAGAAAAAAAAAAAAGCCAAGCAGACAAAAGGTGATCCCCTCAGAGATCTTTTCACATAGGAGAGAAAGTTTACCTTTATACCAAGTACCTGAAACTGAAGTTGCTTTGCAAAAAAACTGAGCCCTAAGGTTATAGGACCTTTCCAAATTTTAAGAATCATTAACCCAGTCACAGTAGAGCTGAAATTCCCATATCTGCTAGGGAAAGAGCATCCAGTCTTTCACAGCAGCTTACTGAAGCCGGTAATAAAATCGGCGCTGAGGTCAGTAGCTCAAGAAGCCCCTGATCCTATCATAGTGGAAGGGGAAACCCACTATGAAATACAAAGGATCCTAGATTCGATACTATATAAGGGAAAGCTGCACCCCTGTCAGAAGCTACCTGGGTGAAGAGTAGGGATATTAGAACAGAGAAGTTAGTCAGGAAATTCCATGAAAAATATTGCCAGATGCCAAAGGAACCACCTGGAGATGGGAGGAATGTAATAGGAAATTAACCTATCTATATTTAATATTTTCCAAGTATTCCTCACTCGCTAGATGAGATTCGACTGTCAACTTTGAATCAAACCTGGCAGAAGCCATTTTTTTATTCCTCAGTTGCCACACATAGTGGAGAGAGGGAAGAGCTTTGAAAGATTACATTCAACGGTTCCAAAATTGCATCTGCCAGTTCCTTCAAAACTCTGGGATGTAAACCATCTGATCCAGGTAATTTATACTCATCCAGGGTGGATAGGTATTCTGTTATTAATTCCTTGCCTATTTTGACTTGTACACCTATTCCATCTCCCTCAGTGCTGCTTTTGATAGGTTGGGCTGTTTGTTTTGCATCAAAACAGTTGCAATAAAGGAATTACTGCTCTCTCCCTTTCTTACTGCCTGTCACCTTCTTGCCATCTGCTCCCATTAGTGGACCTATTGTTTCCTAGGTGTTCTTCTAGTTTCTTACATATTGAATGAACTTTTTTATTATCATTTTTGACATTGGTTACTAGTTTTAGCATTCCGGCTCTTAGCCTTCCTGACTCCCTCCTTGAAGATTTGGGCTATTCGTTGGTATTCTGCTTTAATTATATGTCCCTCTTTCCATTTTTTATATTTGACCTTTTTGTCCCTCAATATGTCTGAGAACTCTTCATCCAACCATGCTGGTCTCATCTGCTGTCTTTTGTTAGGGGATTGCTCTATCAGATTTTAGTGCTTTTCAGTGAAAAAGTATTGGACACATGGTAATTTTTAATAACAATACATGTAAAACTTAAGCAACAATAAGCAATAAATATAATTTCTTTTCATGCAACAGACCTTCCATAAATCCCTGGAAAAAGGGGTCTGAACTTCAGAGTGACTTTAGACAATTCTCATCACTTTATTTAGTCTCTCTCTTTTCCAAATTATAAATGTATATTTATTCAGATTCAATCTTGCTGTTTGAAGCTCTTATGGACATTTTATTCAAATACACAGTGATACGCCATCTATCTATCAACCACTGATAGCTATCAAACATCATTACTCAGTAACTTTTGGTGACCCCTAAGTTATTTATTTATTTTATTTATTAAATAGATTTATATTGCCACCTATTCACCCAAGGCGACTTAACTATAGTTATTCAGCAACTATATTCAGCTATGGTTGTACTGCTATGGCCTCCATGGTAACTGGGCGATGTCAGAAGCTAGCAATGTCCATGTCTATGTCAATAAACATGAGATGGTTGATGCAACATTGCTGTGTAACTCTTGCCACCTTTGTACTTGTGTTGATATTCCATTTTAATGTCATTTCCATAAAAATATAGATAGGATTATTAAGAAAATCCCAAATAAATAGTACAGCAAAGTAACTAGAAAACTGACTTTAAGGCCAACTAAAATAGAAAATATAACCCCAAAACAATATCCAGAAATATATTTGTTCATGATCAAACAACAAACAAATAATGAAGTCAGAGCTGCTTTGGAAGGCTATTTCAAATCTTGCACATCACCCTTTTTAAAAAATTTGCCATGTTACACATTTCATGGCAGAGGGTTTGAAGAAAGTGTTCTGTAGTGATTCGCAAGTTCACAACAAGGGATCTCTTTTTGTGTATTGGTAGGGGAAAGAGATACAGTTGAGATATTTCAGTTTCGGAGAATTTAGGATTTCACTTATTTAAACCTAGTGATTTATATACCCCATCCCCATTATCTGTGCTACTCTTATATATCATATATATCTTATATATCATATATATCTTATATATCATACCAATTGCCACAGAAATCTTTAATTAGCCCATCCTGTGAAGTGTTAAAATATTGGAAACAAAAGTCCTTACAAATATTATATATTATATATTATATATTAAAGAACCAAGGTAGTATGTTGGTGGCGCAGAGGGATGATTGCACGTAATCGTAGTAATTGCAAGACTTCTGCTAACAGCCAGCTGCCTGTAATTAGGCAGATAGAATCTGACCAGGCTCAAGGTTGACTCAGCCTTCCATCCTTCCGAGGTGGGTAAAATGAGGACCCAGATTGTGGGGG
>JAOYMU010000077.1:25086811-25099386 GCA_025802295.1 Psammodynastes pulverulentus
CCTGACGAGCCGTCCGTGAACGGCAGGTGCCCTTTCCAGGGCGCCTGGCCCCTGGGGGCCTCAGCGGCGGTTGGATTCAGGCGCTGGGGGCAGAGAGAAAGCCCCGCAGACGTCCGGCGCCACTGGAAGCCGGAAGTCGAGTCTTGAGTCAACTATTGATGGTCCTCATTTAATGACCACTTGTTCAGCAACATTTCAAACTTATGATAATGCTGAAAGATTGTTGGCTACGAGCTGATCTCATACTTACTGTCATTGCAACATTCCTATGGTCAGTTTTTCTTAAGTCAAGTCAATGAAAGCAAGCAAGAAGTCAGAACTTGCTGTCATGTGATATCCTCACTTAATAACCCCCTCCCCAATTCTTGCTAAATGATGGTAACTGCAACATCTGGAACTGGCATTGCAAATACCATGGCCACCTTTTTCTTAATGTATGATCATAGTGCCGAACAATACTTTCCAGTCAAAAAGCAATCAAAATCTGTAGACAAGGACCTACCATACTCATGATCCAACTAGCATGGTAATGCTAGCTGAAAATAAAAGAAACTCAAGGAAAGGGAAGGGGAGGGAATAGAATAGAATACTTTATTTGGCCAAGTGTGATAAAACACACAAAGAATTTGTCTCCAATGCATTAGAGAAGGTTTTGTAGTTCACACATTTTACTTTATGATTAGATTTATATCTCACCCTTCCTCCAAGAGGTCAAGGCAGCATGCATTCTGTTCAATATTCAAAAAGCTGGGACTTGTTCAACTTCTCAACAGGAATCTGCAGTGCAAACATTTCTGAAGCCATGGACAGAGCTACAGAAACTTGCTGACTAAATTTACAGAACACGCTAGAGGCTAAACCATAACTTTGGGTTAAAAATGTCCACAAGTTTTGCATTTACCTAACACAAACAATTATGTTATAAGCCTGCTAAGTTCCAAGAGGATAAATAGACACCAAACTGACTTATCTCTTTTCTAACATATCAATAGTACAACCCTGCATAGCAAGCTAACATAGTGTATCTAATTGATTCTGTTCTTTTCTAAGGAAACACAGGCTCATATATAATCGGGTAGAACACTCATAGGGGAGACTAGTCTTGTGCTTTCAGATTCATGCCTGGAATTTCAAACTGAACTTCTGAACTTAAATGGTTTAAATTCAATCCTACAATACTACTAAGGGAAAATAGATTCCAACAACTAGAAGTCCGCATTGGTATTGTTCTAATAATTTAAATTGTCTATTTTTTTAAAAAACTGGAAATGTCACTTAAGAGATTATTCTACCAGCTATCATTCTGTATTTTCAGCAAAGCTTTGTGTGAATAAATTGTATGCATTATTCTAACTGAATATGATTACCCCACTTTAATATTAAAGAAAATCTCCAAAGGAAATACCTAGGGTTCTCATTTCCATTAGAACGTAGTTATTTTCGTAGCAAATTCAGTTTAGAATATTATTCATATGTATTAATGGTTAACACAAAAATATAATCTGAAAATGTGTTGCAGAAACCAGAACCCAATGATTATATACCTTGCATCATAGCAGTTTAATACACGGGTGTACATCAGCAAAGTGATTTTGAAAAATGTTTTCTACCTTAACAGAAATTCCTTAGTTCCTTATGTGGATTGCAAAACTGTTAACTTTTAATACCAAGCCCTGAAATTTTACAACCTATTAGAAGAAATTGTCATCCCCAAAGCCACTTGGGCAAGAAATTGAATAGAATTTCATTTTTTGAAGTTTTCAAAAAGAAACAGCAGAACCTCATCAAAAGATGCTACTTTGCTTTATTTCAAACTTGATTTGTACCTATTTATTTATGCATAGCCCCCTTTATTATTTTTACAAATAACTCAAGGCAGCAAACACATCCAACACACCTTTCTCCTACTCCCAATAACAACAACAGCCCTTTAAGATGGGTTGAATTGAGAGAGAGTGAATGGCCTAAAGTTACCCAGCTAGCTTTCATGGCTAAGATGGCATTTAAATTCTGACTCTGTAAAGTTGCTCTGTAAAAAACATAAACCTGAAATTCTTCTGGTTTGTAAAACTGTTGGCATAGGTTTGTAGATCTTGGTGAAACACTCATGATTATGCTATGCACACTGCAAAACTGCTTTACTCACCAGTCAGGATTAAATTTTATAAATTGTATTTTATATATTAATGTTTTTTGTTGCCTGGTAAATCTTTCCTTTGGGTTTAAATTTATTCCAAATTTATATTTTAAAAACTGTAAAAGCTAGTATCAAGTGGAAAATAGAATTAGTGATGCAATAAACTATAAAACTACATGTTGATTTGATACACAGAATGTGATAGGGATTGATAAAGTGTAATCTTAGGCTACATGCAATCCTTGAAACTTTTCTTTGCCTTGCTGGATAATATTTCCCAAAATTATCACTCACTTTTACAGCATTTGAGCGAGAAGCATGAATATAGACTTTTTTCTTTTAAAAATAACAATAAAAAACACTAATCCTATAAAAGACAAGAAAACGAAAAAAACAATTTAAGAATTTTGGATTTACTCACATAAGTAACATGGCCAGTTCCATTTTGTGTATTCTTTTGTGACTTTTGTGGCACTTAAGATTAATGCAAGCATTGAACATTCATTCAAAGATTCATCTACAGAAATACCAAGCATCTGTGACCTTTTAGAGAAGGTTATCTAACCAATCCTGTTATCCTTAAATGTTGTTCATAAGAATCTCTCTGGAGGCATCTGATAAGAAAAAGGACTTTCATTTTTCACTCTTCTGTTGCTCAGATCTTATTGATAAAAAACAAAAAAGTGCTACAAAAATGGCAAAACCAGCAAAGGAGGGGGGATGGGGAAAAAAGCGTAGTGATGCCTGCTTTCCCCCTCCATCCAGCTCCTAAAAAGAGAAAACATTTGGCTGAAGCCTGGTGGAACTGGTGATTAAGCTCTGAATCACTAGTCCAAGAATACAGTCTGGATGTATACAATGTGTACTTTGTACTTGCTAAGTGCATAACAACAACAATGACAATAATAGCCTTTATTGTCGATATAGATATATACAATGAAATTGATTTTTGCTTCTGCTGGTGCTATCCATAACAAAAGTACAATACAACATGAATAATAAAGAAAGTGGTTTTGATACAAGTAATTAGGGAGAAACCAGTCATATGTTTCCATGTATGCGTGCAGTGATTATAGTTGTACTTAGGAATCTGAGAGCCCATGGATAAAAGCTGTTTTTAAACCTGTTTCTCCGGCTGGCTATGCTTCTGTGTCTTCCACCCGATGGTAAAAGTGAGAAAAGACACTGACCAGGATATGAATCGTCCTAAGTATCTTCCTTACTCTGCTGAAACAGCGAGACCTGGCAATGTCATCCAGTGGTGTTAGGGGGCAACCAATGATTAATGCTGAATTAATCACTCTCTGTGGTGCCTTCCTGTCCGCAGCTGTTGAACCAGCATATTATACTGTTATACAGTATGTGAGGACACTTTCCATCATGGACCGATAGAAAGAAGCCACCAGCCATTGTTCCACCTGATTTTTCCACAGGATTCTAAGGAAATAAAATCTCTGTTGAGCCTTACTAACCACCAGGGATGTGTTGTTTTTTCAGGGGAGGTCTTGACTAATGAGCACTCCCAAGAATTTAAAAGAGGCTGTCACAGTGATTCCCTTGAATATACCGTACTTTTCGGAGTATAAGATGCACTTTTTCCACCCCCAAAAGTGGTTGGGTGTGTCTTATATACTGAATGTTGCAGAAGCCCTGCCCAGCAGTAATTTACCTCTTTACAGCAAGCAGCAAAAAGCCTGTTGCAGCTTCGGCACAGCCCAATTAGCATTGGATCCCGCTCCAACCATCAGCTGTTTCAGACTGCAGCCTGAAACAGCCAAGCCACGTGCCAATTAGCCTGTGCTGGGAAAGTGAAATTGAAACTATTTCTGCTTGCTCCACAGAGGCAAATTGCTGGGAGGCAGAAGCTGAGGTTAAGATTTTTTTTCTTGTTTTCCTCACCTAAAAATTAGGTGCCTCTTATACTCCGGTGCGTCTTATAGTCAGAAAAATACGGTACTTTATATGTGGAATATGTGCTAAATGTTTTTTTTTCCTTACAGGATTATGAGCCATTCCAATCAACTGACCCTGCCACAAAGAAGGCAGGGGTCAAGTTATTCTCCAAATCACCTGAAGGCAGGAGAAGAAGCAACGGATGGAAAGTAATCAAACAACTTAGAACTAAGGAGAAATTTCCTGACAATTAGAACAATTAATCTGTGGAACGGCTTATCTCTAGAAGTTATGGGTGCTTCAACACTGGAGGTTTTTAACATTTGTCCAGAATGGTATAGGGTCTCTTGCTTGAGCAGACTAGATCTCCAAGGTTCCTTCCAACTCTGTTGTTCTGTTAACTCTCCCTACATTAGTGGGAGTAATAGAGCACTTGCTAATTTTAAATATGGTGTTACATTATTTATGTTATTATATTAAGAGCCAAAGTGGTGCAATGGTTAGAATGCAGTATTGCAGGCTAATTCTGCTGACTGCTGACAGTTGGCAGTTCAAGTCTCACCTTGACTCAGATTGACTCAGCCTTCCACCCTTCCAAGGTCAATAAAATAAGGACCCAGATTGTTGGGGGCAATATGCTGACTGTAAACCACTTAGAGAAGGCTGTAAAACACTGTGAAGCTATATATAAGTCTAGATGCTATTGCTATTTAGAAAGAGACTTGACCAAACTGATCAATGAATGGGGAGGCTATTCCCCATAATAGTTAAGTAGCCTCTGTATAGTATATAATTATCTTCTTAATCATGGACAGCACATCTTTGAAACCAGATGCTGGGCAGTAATAATGGTATAAGAGCATCACATTTATGAACTTCTCAGATGTACTTCTTTGACCAATATATGACAGAATATTCTCCACACAGTCTGGAATCTGTGTGTGTGTGTGTGTGTGTGTGTGTGTTGTGAATTCATTCCAATTTGGGCGCAGAGGTACTGCACTACTTCCTAAAAGTTGGAGTATGGTAACTTCCATGCTTTGTGTGGATTGTATCAGCACTCTGAAAATTTTGCACCAGGATTCAGTGAATTCATCTGTCAGCAACCAACAATTTCCAAGATTATGGATGTCTTTGTACATTTCTCTACTACCCACATGTAGGCAAGGAAAGGATTTTTTTTTATCCCTATTAAAATTAAACATCTAAAATGACATCAGGTTGTGTTTTTAAAAATAAAGTATATGTTTTTGTTATAAATTCATTCTATAGAAAAGCAGAGTACAGATCAAACAAACTGTAATCTGTGCATAGAAAAAAAATAAAGCTGTATCAGAAAATTAATTTTAAGGTGAAACATTATAATTAGGATGATGTGGTTGCCAGAAAATGACATGCTTTCAATTTATTCAGCTGTACAATTCATTCTTATATGTTGTATTTCTTGAGAAATACGTCCCATGCCTGAATTGTTTAGTTATCTAAAGTGATGCAGTAGGGTGTTAATTAAATGGAAACGAGTTTTTTATTTGGAACCAATCTTACAGCTGCATCTTGGTACAGTACTAAGAGCAAAAATCAGTTTTCTATGTGCTTTTTATAGCTATTAAGATCAATTTTTGCAAGTTGGCATAATAGCCAGTATATCCCAATCCTGACTAACTTTTGCACAGAACAAGGCTGGCAGCCAGAATGATCAATAAGAAGTCATAACTTGCTCATTTATTCAAAACCTGGCTTGATGAAAGAGAAAGAAAACCTAAATTTCAAATAGGAGTGCTACAATCCACTTGAGAAGGAGATCTAACCTAAGTAAACACTTCTTAAATTGGGATTGGGAAAATATGGCTTGGTAGATTCTATGAATGTCTATGGTCTCTGATTTTTCCACTTCAAGATAAATGGGTCTAACCACTATGATTATCACCTTGACTGAAGAGAGACTTCACCTCTATTAGTGGCAAATGTATCATGAAAATATGTTTTAAAGGTGATTGTAAAAATCTTCTTGTCCAATTTGATTCGACAACATTTGGATAACTGATCTGAAAAGGATTACATTTGGTTAGTGTTTAGAAGAAAAAACTTCAGTGAAATTTCAGGCAGTAATCAAAAAACATGTTGGAAAAAAGCAATGGCAAACCACTCCTGCAACTTTCCTGAAAAAATTACATGAAGGTACCAGTCGTGGGATTCAAATTTTTTTTACTTCCGGTTCTGTGGGCGTGGTTTGGTGGATATAGTGTGGCTTGGTGGGTGTGGCTTGGTGGGCATGGCAGGGGAAGGATACTGTAAAATCTCCATTCCCACCCCATTCCAAGGGAAGGATACTGTAAAATTTCCATTCGTACCCCACTCCAGGGAGAAAGTTACCACTGGTTCTCCGAACTACTCAAAATTTCCACTAGCGGTTCTCCAGAACTGGTCAGAATCTGCTGAATACCACCTCTGAAAGGGTCCTAAGTTAGATCCCAAATTAATGTAGGCTTGGTTTTATGGTTAATGTATTTCTAAACTCCTTAACAGTCATTGGAAATCAGAAGTTCTTTTGCATAGTTTTAAATAGATTTAAGAATAACTGATACTTAACAATATATGATTTGAAGTTCTAGTTTTCCTGTCTTTGAAGCACATATGGGGGGGGGGGAGGTTTGCAAGAGAAAGTGGCAGATGCGTTTATCAAATCCTGGATATGCCATTTGGAGGTGAATGAGTCAACAGATATATCTGTAGCTCCGGTTGTCAGCTGTGTTGGGAAAGAGGACCAGTTGCATGCATGAGGCATGTTAAATCATCTCTGGCATTTCAAGAGGGAAGCAAGCTGAAAGCATTTACCCCTTAGACCACAAGGGAGCATCAACCAATGAAGCAAGCAAGGGAAATATATATTTTTTTTAGATCAAGACGCTGGTAAATCACTACAAAGAGATACCTAACACCATGTACATCCTTGGTACTTAATGTTTCATTCCAGATCTTGATTAATAACAGACAGGGCTAGAACAACTTTTCCACAGCACTGGGGATGTTAGACATTGAAAGGTACATTATGCTACTTCACTTGGGGTTAGGCTGCCTTGACTCGAAAAGAAAACCCTGAAATGAGCTATTTTGAAGGAAAATGTGTTGTTAGCATTGTGTAGTATATTCTGAGATATACAGGAAGTCCTTGGCTTACAACCACATTTTTAGTGATGGTTCAAAGTCACAATGGCATTGAAAAAAAAAGTGACTTATGGCTGTTTTTCACACTTACAACCGTTGCAGCATGGTCACGTGGTCAAAATTTGGACGTTTGACAACTGGTTCATATTTAGGACGGTTGCAGTATCCCTGGATCATGTGATCATCTTTTGCAACCTTCTGACAAGCCAAGTCAACGGGGAAGCCATTGATTAACAACTGCAGTGATTCACTTAATGACTATGGCAAGAAAGGTCATAAAATGGTCAAAAATCTCACTTATCTTGCTTAGTAATGGAAATTTTGGGCTCAATTGTAATTGTAAGTTGAGGACTATCTCTATTACAGGAAACTACCTGAGACAGATAAAGCCTCAGGTTCTGGTGTGTTGTGCCTTCAATGCCCATATTTGAGCAATTCTGATTTTCGGTAGAGACTTTTAATGGAGTGATATATTACAACTCCAGACTTGAAATAGGCTTGGATTTCAACTATCATCACTTCAGTCCATGTGACTGTAGATGATGAACATTGAAGTCCAAAACTTTGTGTGTGTGTGTGCCCCATATTGAGGAAATCAGTATTTTTCAGTCCAGGTTTTCCAAAAGGGAGAATGATTATTAAATCAGCTTAAACTTTCTGGGATAGAACTTCCAGATATAATGGAAGTCTTCATAGTCCCTTCCAACAAAATTATTTAAAAAGGAGATCAGGTTTAGTTGGAAAGGAATATAAATGCATTTATTATGCAGCTGATGTTGCCAACTGTATTTTTACAGCTTCTAGGGACTTGCATATTTATTCAAACTGTCTGCTGATGATATTCAAAAATGAGCGGTCGAAACCAAATTGAGAACTGTTTTAAAAACAGATTTTTTCTTTTGGTTTCGTTGGTGTATTAGAATACCAGCCCGTCCAGTTTTTGGCCTAGAGGGGATAGAGCAATTTAGAGGAGGTGGTGGTAGTGTGTGGATGAAAATTATACCATTATCTGGGAATGGAGGTGTTGGGCATATTGATGTAAGACTTAGAGCAGGAATGTGCAGACAACTAGTTAGAGAGATGACAAATGAGAGGATTATTACTGATCCGGATATGCGAGAGGCTATTGGAGGATTATCAATGGTAGGAGGAGGGCTGAGGATTCAGGCTGCAAAAGTCCTTGATCAACAAAGAATGGAGGAGCTTCTCCGTCACAGACTTGGTGACATAACAGTTAACATAGATGAGATGGCAGTTGATACAGAGATTGTAATGTATCTTTGAATTATTGAGAACCAATGAGCGGGGTCCATTGAGAGACGTCGCTCATTGGATAAAGCCACACAGCGGGAAAAACAAAGCCCCGTCAGTGGCTGAAGTTTTGGACAGTGCCGGCATAAAAAGCCGGCGCTGGCTGCGGCTTGCTGCTTATACTCGGAACGCGAAATAAAAAGCTGTTTCCCTGCAACGCCTCGTCCTGCCTCTCATTCTGCGCCCACCTAACACTGGCGATGAAGGTGGGATCCCTGAGAGATCAAAAGACGATCACGAGGCCACCGCCATCTTAACAAGGAGGAAATCGACCAACCCCTAAGATGGCTCACCGACCTACGACCGTCTCCTACAACCCCTCCAAGGAGAAATGGTCATCCTATATCGGTCGCTTCGAAATGTGCCTCGAAGCCAACGGACTCCAGACCTCATCCGATGGAAAGAAAAGGGCACTATTCCTCACCTACTGCGACCCAGAGCTCTACGAACTTGCAGAGGCCCTCGTAGAAGATGAGCTAGCGACCGTCTCCTGGACCGACCTAAGAGCAGCACTAAAGGCACATTTCGACCCCACACCCTCGTACTTAACCCATTGCCATGAGTTCTACATCAGAACACAGAGGGAAAGAGAGACGGCCAGCGAATATATCACCCCACTCCGGTGTCTAGCAAAGAACTGCCGGTTCTGCAACACGGAGGAGATGATTCGCGACTGCATCGTGCTGGGGATGAAGGATGGGGCGCTGCAGAAGAGGCTCCTGGTGAAGGAAGATGTCTCATTCAAGGAGGCCGTCGAGGAAGCAAGGGCAGCTGAAGCATCAGACAGTTCGGCCGCCCGAATCAAAAGGGCTGTAAAAGTACATGCGGCCAGAGCCGAACACCCCCGGAAAAATGAACCATCAGAATCAGACGCCAGCGAGGAAGAGGAAGGAAGTGTCCACAAGACCTTGGGGGAAAGACCCAACACACAAAGGCGAGCCCGGTCATGCAGAGGATGCGGCGGCAACCATCAGCGAGCAAACTGCCGTTTCAAAGATGCCATCTGCAGACACTACAACCAAAAGGGGCACATCGCTGAAGTGTGCAGAGCAGGCCAGCTGGCAGAAAGGGGCCAGAGAAAGACAAACTCACCCCCCCAGCAGAGGAAGCCTTTCCGGAAAACCTCCAACAACCGACCCAGGCGGCCCGAGGACAATAGGGAAGAGGAAGCACACTACACGTTTGTGGAGTACGCCCAAATGCGCGTGGGGCCAGCAGACACCTATGCCCATAACCAGTTCCCCACTCAGGTCACCATCGAGGGCAAGGCTTGCAAAATGGAAGTCGATTCGGGTGCATTCCTCTCCCTGATCTCGTGAAAGACGCTCAAGAGGCTGAACCCAGAAGCACAAAGAGAAAGAATCCAGCCACAACACATAGTCATCAAGGACTACCAAGGCTGCGCCATACCCATTGTGGGCAGGACAAAGCTGCGGGTACACTATGGAGAGTTCGAGGGCATGCTGCCTATCACCATTGTGGACCACGACCTGCCCAGCCTACTGGGAAGAGAATGGTTCGAGCCGTTGGGCATCAACCTCACGGGCATCCATGCAGTAAGGAACAGCCACATACCGACGCAAGACGACGACATGGCAGTGCTGGCAGACAAGTTCTGGGACGTCTTCAGCAACCAACTGGGCAAGTACCGGGGCATCCCCATATCATTTAACTTAGACCCCCCAGGTAGCATGAATAAGGTTAAAGGCTAGGAGGGTTCTGTTTGCGCTCAAACCCCAAATAGAGGAGCAGCTGGACAAGCTGGTTAAGCAGGGGGTACTAGAGCCAGTGGATTTTGCCCAGTAGAAAACCCTGATTGTAACGCCCATCACAGTGGATGGCACAGTGAGAATCTGCGCAGACTATAAATGCACCGTGAACCATGCTCTACAACAAAGCGCAAACCCTGTGCCAGTGGTGCAGCACCTACTTCACTCCCTGGGCCGGGGCACCGTATTCGCGAAGCTCGACCTGGCACAGGCATATCAGCAATTGCCAGTGGACAAAGCAACTGCGGAAGCCCAGATAACAGTCACGCACCGGGGGGCATTCAAATGCAAGAGGCTGCAATTTGGGGTCAGCATTGCACCGGGCCTGTTCCAAAGCGTCATGGAACGTCTCTTACAGAACATTCCGGGGGTCATGCCATAGTTTGACGACGTCATTGTATCGGCAAGGAGCAGAACAGAACTATTCAAGAGACTTGAGACAGTCCTGACCCGTTTCCAGGAAGCGGGACTCAGGCTGAAGAGGGAAAAATGCCAGATAGCAGTCCCTCGAGTGGAATTCCTGGGTTTCCAAATAGGTGGATCAGGAATCCACCCAACCACCAGCAAATTGAAGGCAATAAGGGAAGCCCCCACACCCACGAACAAGACACCCACGAACAAGATCCAAGCATTCCTGGATCTCCTTAATTTTTACCATATTTTCTTACCGCAGAAAGCGACGATTGCGAAGCCTCTGCATAGGCTCCTGGACAAGGGGGCAGACTGGGCCTGGGGAGCCCAGTCAACAAGATCAAGGGGGCACTTACATCGGAGAGCGTGTTAATCCAATACAATAACATGTGGCCCTTAGTTCTAACCTGCAATGCCTCCCCCCACGGAGTGGGCGCCATGCTGAGCCACAGACTTCCGGATGGCCGGGAAGTGTCCATAGCCTATTACTCGAAAACACTATCCAAAGCCGAACGGAACTATAGCCAGATCGACAAAAAAGCACTCTCTGCGGTCGCCGAAGTCAGATAAACCCGGTCAACTTAGTAGGAAATGCAACTGTTATTCTTGGTCTAACTCAGGGGAACTTGGTCTTTAATGCAGCACACTTTGCAAACTGGATAGCCCAAATCCGTTCAGGTGCAGCAGTTGCCAACAATGATCTTCAACCTGCCCCTGCTGAGATGAATGTCCCCGCAAATGAGATTCACCCTTGGATGTTTGGGGGTTACATTAATGTTAATTTAGTCAATGGTCAAGCATTAGGTGTACCTGCCGCCAATGCCCATGACCCTTTCTTAATTAGCTTGTTGCAAATTATTGTAGCTGTTGGCCCGCGAGGAAATAACACTAGAGTTTCTGGAATTAATCACATGACTCTTGGCATTGCTTCTGTCACAAGCGGGGGAGTATGACAAACGGGCGACTGAGACGGATTGTGAATGCCATGGCTAGGGAGGCAATTTGTGAAAATGTTGACATCACCCGGGACATGGTTATGAGAGGATGGGAGTTTCTAAACATCTACTGGGAGAGAAATGCCGGGGCTATTGGTGCAGATTTCCGGGTACTGTTTGAAATCTTAGGAGATGGTGGGAGACGAATGAGTGTGAGATTAGCTTTAATGTGTGAACAGACAGAATTCAAGATGATGACTGGTATAGTGACAACCATTCAAGCTATTAATGGGTTCCTTGACTTTCCATGGGAGGAATTGAATGTTGCCATTATGGAGATTACAGGGAGAAATGAGCTTAATAGGGTTGCAGCATTTGCTGCTCACATTGACCCCACACAACCACAAGGTGCACAACCAAACAATGAAGGCCATTGGGAAGGATGGATGGTTGCTCTAGAAAGAAGAGTTCCCGGGGTAAGAACTATAGCCAATTACTGCAATTTGCTCTATGCTAGCCTGCAATTGTCAATTTTAGTGGGAGGACACAGCAGTCATTGAGACAGTACCAAGGATTAGAGAACCATGTGGTTGCTGCAAAGACACTAATTGATGATTGGATTGTTCAATACATCCAAGCTCGAAATCAGAATGCTCAAGCCTTCCAATTAGCAAACCGTGCTGCTCCGGTTGCTGGTGATCTACAAGCCATTCGCGCTCACAACATCTAGGAATATTAATGTTTCTTAGGGGTTAACTCTTCTACCTCACTGTTGTTTACATCAAGTTGATAGTTTCATGGTTTTATTATCTGTTATTGTCCTTTTGTTTCAGTTCTGGATTATACTTGACTTAACACTCCGTCGCAAACAATAAAACTGTTTTTTTAAAAAAACGAGCAAAGGTATATTTTTTTTAGTCTTTAAAACAGGGCAATATGCATCAAGGCACTTAC
>JAOYMU010000077.1:25134738-25149699 GCA_025802295.1 Psammodynastes pulverulentus
CCGGCAGGCCGGCCTGGGGTGACCAAGGAGTTTTAGCTGGGGTTTTTTAAATATGGTTTTAGAATTATAATTTTAACCGACTTAGGGTTTTAATTGAATTGCTGGACTGCTATTTATCATGTTGTGAACCGCCCCGAGTCTCCGGAGATGGGGCGATATAGAAATTGAATAAATAAATAAATAAATAAATAAATAAATAAATAAATAAATAAATAAATAAATAAATAAATACCGGAAAATCATCAAAATAAGCAGAGACAAGTTATTTCGGGGAACATGTTTTTAAGTCAAAGAAATCCATAGATTGTTCTGAAAATAGCTTTGGAAGTGACTTCATGAAAGGTTGAATAGGAAGAGGGAAAAGTTGCAAGTCTCCAAACTGTGAAAAGTAAAAAACAACAACAGCAACAACAACCACCACAATAATACAGGCTTGAAATTATCTAGAAGATGTCAAAATACTGATTCAATACATATTTACTGCTCACTTCCTAATAGCAGTCCCATATTGTAGTTTTTTGCCCACTTTCAAAAGTAGTTGCCTGTATTCTACACTGCAATAATCAGATAAAACAATATTGAAAAGTTACATATAATAGTGGGATAACAGAAAACCATAATAGAAGAAGGAACAGTCAGGATTGGAATGAATTCTGACACAGGAATCTAGAGTAATCATGGAAAGAAGAATACATAAAAACATTTTACAATTAGTGAAGCCACTACCTTGAAATTAACCATGCAAGGCTCTCACCAAGAACTCAGGTCATATGGTGCATAAGATTGAGCCAATTATTGATCAATTCTAATTTCTAGCTAGATTAATCCACCATTATTTAATATATTTAGGCAGCAATGCTAACATCTCTTTCTAGACAAACAACTCTGACTCTTGTGGCAACTTAAAAGATTTATTTAGTTTATATTTTTTGGGGCTGCAATCTATAATAAATACAGATAATGCTGTCCAATGAAAGATACATTTTCGTATATAACCAGTGTTTATAAATGGGAAAGTCAGGGAGGAATCTCATGGTTAACCATTTGCATACGAGTATGCATATATTGGTATTTGTACAGATTTTATAATGACGTAGACCAGGTTTCATTGCTGCTAAAGAATTCTGGGAATTGCAGCCCGAACATATTTGAAATAAAAATATGATCCATGAAAGCTTATAAAAAATCTATTAGAATTTAAAAATTCACCAGGACTCTGTTATTTTTATTGAAATGGAATAATGTGGTTATGTCTCTGGAAATTACTAACTTGCAAACTTTTTTTCTTTGGCAAGGACTAGCCTTCCAGATGTAGACGAGAAAGCTTAGAGACATTCTCTGTCTAGGCTGGTTTCATTTAGTAGCATCCATCTCATAAGTTTTGAAATTTTAGATAAATTCTGTTAGAGCATTTGTGTTGTAATGCATGCCACATACTTATAATATAGTTTGACCTGTTCCTCTCCTGCACAAGTATTTTCAGAGCTTTCTGTTTCTAATCTAAAACTCTTGGTGCTGTTAGTTTCAATCTTATCTCAAAAATTACCAGTACTTTTTCCCATGAATATTTCTTACTCTGGAAAACAAGTTGTTGGCAAAGGAGAAATGGAATTATACTTCTGAGAAATGAGGAATTTTTATTTTAACTACAGCCCTGTTCAAAGCAGGAAAAGACTGGAAGGTTCCATGCATACCTCTGCCAATGTACTGTAGTCCTAGGCTAAAATATCTTCTCTATTCAGGTTCTGGATCTTCTCTCAGAAGATGATGCCAAATATGTCAAATCATTCCAAATACCCCCCCCTCCCAAATTGATTAATCTGATATTTATGCTGACTACCTGAGAACTCCCCTAATCCAAAATGGCATACCATCCATGCATAAGAGGGAAGTACTGGAAAGGATGGGAGGACATTAGGACTGAAGAAATATAAGAAGATATTTGGGGTGAGAAGAATTCAAAATGAGCCCAATACAGAATGAATATATTTGGTAGCCAAGGAATGTAGACTGGATTTGGGAGACAGGATGGAAAACAGGCCATTTCCAAGCAGGAACCTTCCATTTGACTTGGAACGTAACATTGTTAACTCATGGCCAGTGCACTTTAAGATTACGGGAATTGTAGCTCAAAATTTCTGGAGGCAGAGGAGAGTTTAAGTACATGGTGTCAAATATGAGCAGGGGAAATCTGCATTGTAATATACAATTACAGATCCCCTCCCTGTAACATTAGATGTGGCGGGAAAATGTCTCTATTTGCTGGTAATAACTTCCATTTTACATTATTTATTTAGTTTTAAATAATGAACCTTCATTACCTTAATGAAGCAAACAAGGAGAAAAAGTCTCAGTGATCAAATGCATGATCATTTGCAAAGATTATGGATAGAATTTTCAGCATACATAGAGAAATATAGTTCATATAAAGTCAGTGGCATCTGGATATTATGGATATTTCAAACAAGACTACTTACTTATCTAGGTAATCCATTTACATCTGTTACTGCTAGTAATAACTCTTTATGGCAAGTAGATAAATAAGCAGTGAGATAAGATAAAATTATCCTGATTTCTCCATCCAAAAAGATCTTGGAAAGTAGATGCAACTAAGACAAATATGCATAAACCAGCATGCTTTATCAATTATAATTCAAAATTATTATTAATTAAAAATGCATTCACTGTGATTTCTATTTAACCTTAATTAGACTGAAGAAGAAGTATTAAAGAGTAGAATCTTACGCTTTAAGTGATAAATCATATTTAAGATACAAATATAAAACTATTATCTAGGAAAGAAGGATAGGGATTCATTAGAAGCAGGGACACCCAAATAATTTGAACAAAGCTTTCATCTTCATACCATCAAGAAATGACAGACTGAGTGTTATTTATCTATCAATCAACTATTGATGAAAATTTACCAGATTTGTATCCCCGCCTTTTGTTCAAGGATTGAAAGTGCCATACATTTCCTTCCATGTTTTCCTTCCACTATATATACTCACAACTACAATCCTTGGAGGTTGGTTGAACCCCGGTCTCCCTACCAATATCTTCCATATAAAAGTTATTACTGTCCTAATGCCAAATATTTGGGATGGCAGGATTTTAAACGAGAAGCTAATAATTTGGAATGTAAGACAATATTACCCATCCATTTTTTTTCTTACTATAGAAGTTCAGTTATGGAGAAAGGAACTAGAATATCTGATTGGAAGTGCAAGTAATGCGTGATCTGAAATAACTTTTGGTGAAAATGCACTTTCAGTGATCCCACAGAATAAAATACTAGAGCCAAAATGAAAAATGAGAATAATATGTCTTTTTTTCATTCAGGGATTTTTTTTTCACCCATAAAATATTGCAAGAGTAAGTGCCAATTTGGTCCAGTGGTTAAGGCATCCATTCAGAAACTGGAGACCATGAATTATGGTTCTGCCTTAGGTGTGAAAGCTGGTTGAATGCCTTTAGGCCAGTCTCTCTGTCTTAGTCCAACCCATCTTGTTGGGTTATTGTTGTGAGCATAATAGGAGGAAGTATTATGCAGGTTCTTCATGAGTTATTTATAAAGATAATAAAGCTGCTATAAATTAAACAAATAAATAATTAATCTTCTCATTTCAAGATGTAGCAACGCATATAGGAAACTAATAGGAAAGAAAGGTTCTTACCTCTTGAAATATTACTTCAATTTTCACACTATTCCTAGAAGGGAAATGATTTGACTACACATTAGGGAAATATCCTGATCGCACTTTGCTGAAAGCAAAATCTCCAGAAATCCTCCAATTTCATTCTCCTTTCCTTTCACTTTTGAAAAGATATCTGAACACCTTGTGAGTGCTAAGATTATTATGCAGCAGGTTGAAAAGAAAAGTCAAAACGCCATTTTTGTCAATGTAATTTAGAAAAATGAATATTCCAAAGACCTTCACTATACAGTAAAGGGAAGGAGTGCTGTTTATAGGATCCTCAAAATTTTAGTTGCCATTTGGCTCCATACATTTATTTGTTATTGAATTGGAATTCCTCCAAATTTTTTCTGTAGTTAGACAGAAAAATCAGATATGAAAAGACATCTATTCTGGAAGAAAAGGGGTAGATTTTAAGTTTAAAATGTAAAGAGATTTTATCAAGTTCATCTATAATTAGAAGAATCAAGAAACAAGAACAAGAAGTCCACCATTAATTTCCTTTAGATTGAAAGCTCACTTAGTGGTATGGGTGACCATCACATTTGAAGTGTGCAAGAGTTATTCATTTTTAGCTCCAAATATTAATATAATGCATCAGATTTGGGAAGAAAAGAAAATTAGAAATCATAACTTTGAAAAACTAGTGCAATAAAATGTATACATTAAGCTAAAGAAACATTAACTGGAAAATGTTACAAATACATTTGATTGTGGATATTTTGGTTAGTTTGATGCAATCAAGCAAAAACAGTTGTGTAGGTTGTTGTGTTTCCTTGTAACTATGTTAAGCAAGCCTGTGTTCATTAGAATAATTTGTACTCTAGATACATGAAAAATGCCAGTAGTAGGGAACATTCAGTATGAAAAACAATGCAGGAACTTTTGTTACAAAAATAGCAGGAAGTTTGAAGAAGTGAAATAATAGGCTGTACATACATACAACTTTTCACAAATGGAAAAAATAGAAATAAATGCAAAGACAAAAAAATTTAGATAAGAGATTTTTTTTTTTAAAAAAAGCCAATGATAGAAAGACTTATAGTTAAATCTAGGTTATACCTACCCAATCCACTTTCATTCCTCAGTCATTCTTGACCATATTTTTCAGACCTGGAAATGGATGACTTGTGGGCCAGGACTGGCCCTTTGGCTGTCCCTGTCCAGACCATGGTATGGATGGCTTTGGTGGTGGAAATTGAGATGGTGGCCTTAGGTCATGGGGTAGTGGCAGCATGGGGGTGGGAGAAAGCATCGCCATCAGAGGTGGGATGTGATCAATAGGAGCAGGGCAGTGTCAGAGGCATGAGTCAGGCTGTCAGCGGCACTGGTGGCCCTCCACAACAGTCCCAGTTACTCATGTGGTCCCTTGGGAAAATTAATTGCCCACTCCTGCTATACAAGTTTAGTCTTCAACTTAAACAACTGTGATTGAGCCTGGAATCAGAGCTGTAAGTCATGATAGTTGTCCATGTCAATCTTTTTGGGAGTGGTTTTTAAGCAAGCAATCATTAAATGAATAAATTATACCCAAAGATGTTTTTTTTTTGTTAGTGGCACTGCAGTCAAGCACTATAGCCCATCAGAGTTATGTGGACAGCAGGGTGCTGCAAATGACCATAAATGCAAGCCAGTTGCAAATCACCCCAAATGCAACTACATGACTGTGGCAGGGAGGATTGTATCCATCAGAACCTAAATTTGGATCATAAGTACTTTAGTGGGGGTGTTATAACTTCCAGTAGTTACTAAGCAACTGGTTATTAACCTGTAGGCAACTGTTAGTTTCTCTTGACATACGGTACCTAATTGTCATTTCAGTGTAACAGAAGGCAGGAATAAATTCACATTTCTTCATGTCATTTCTCAGCAATCATTAATTCTTGACAATAGATATTATATAGCATTCTACTAGCATTTACAAGCTTTAAATATTTTCTAATATTTGTTATCCACGTACTGTATATAATAAATTCATCCATTTGCTCATATTTTATTTTATTTTTAACTTGCAATCATTCACTCCATTTTTCTTGTCAAACACAATTCCCTTATTCTTTCATACATTAATTTTGAGATCCATATTCTTCATTGTTTTATGCAAGCTACCCAACATTTGCTACGTAACATTTGGATTTTCAGCCAACCATATATTTTCTGCATTGAAAAATATAATATTCATGTTCCCAAGCGGTACATTGCAGATGTTCACAAAATACATTTATCCATTAATACATTAATCTTGAATGTTGAAGCATTCATGTGACCTATAGGTAGCAGTTGCCACCTACTGATGTCAAAATGCAGGAGTCTACAATTATAAAGAAGCTACACAAATTAGATCTGTATAGACAGAAACTTTTGCTATCTGAAAAAATATCAGAGCAAGACTAAAGTTTGTTCATCAACACTTAGGCGAAGAATTTCTGAAAAATATGCTCTGGATAGACAGAGCACGATAAAGTTATTTGGCCCTAGCACCAGAAGACATGTTTGACAAAAATCAAAGAGAGCATTTCATCAGAAGAATCATATTCAAAAAATAAAGCATGGTAGTGCAAATGTAATATTTTGGTGCTGCTTTGATGCAGCAGGCCTGGACAACTTGCCATTGTAGAATCAAGTAGGAATTCTTCATTGTACCAGAGAGGATTTGAGAATAACATGAGGCCACCAATAAGAAGATTGAAATGCAATTGAAGGTGAACTTTACAACATGACAGTGACTCTAAACATTTCAATAACTGCAGGATCCAATCTGGGTTAGTCACCGGAACCAGAGGTTTAGCCTTCTGAGCCTTCAGACTTGTGCTGGAGCTCATTCTCAAGGAACTTCACTTTACCACTATTCTATATGTAGTATTTATTGTGGTGCCTGTTGATTGCGGTGTTGATAGCTGGGTATTAAATCATTGGCTGTTGTTTCCTTGTGCTGCTAAGTCCTTGGCTTCTAAGTACCTGATAAGATGGTGGTAAATCAGCACTGCTGTTGACTGACAAGGGGGCCTGTTTCTCAGGCTCCAATCATTTCCCTGGTGTCTTTGTACCTGGTCAACCAACAATCTTTGTAACTCTGAAATTGAATGCATGCTCTTGTTCATTGCAATGTGAGGTTACCAATGAGTTCGGGTCTCCTCACCTGACCACTTGCTTGTGTCCTTACAATCTAGTGATTAGTTCTCCCCATCTGTCCTACATAGTCACAGGGGCAATTGATGCAGGACATCCAATAGATTACATTAGAAGTATCTCCCACTTCCAAGAAATCTTTGCAATGCATTCTTTGTCCTTGTATGATAGCTTCTGGAAGGGTACAATGTCCATTTGTAGATTGCAAGAAGCCCCCTCCACCTTCTAGAGAATGAAATATTTTGGGGAATATTAAAAGAGATAGGATATTATATTTCTTCAAAGAAGGAATGGAGAAACATGCTCTTAAAGACAGAAAGCTCAGTTTCCTGCATAGTAAAACAGCAGATGCCTGAAGTCTTTAGAGATGTATATTTTGTGCCCATTGAGAAATACTGGGTCAATCTATTTACAAATAAAACATCTTCAGCTCCAAATGATGAGATTAGAATTTACATCTTCCCCACACAAACTCTAAGAACAGGACATGGCCTTGAGGACATAATAGGACTAACTGACCACCATTAGAATAGCAAAAATTACCAGGTTCACTACATTGCACAAACCCCTGCAGCATTTCAGAAACTGTATAAAAATCCTTGCACTCATCAAACCAATTGGTCAGCTGTCCAAGAACCACATGTTGGTGGTGGTTCTGGTCAGTGGTGGGATTCAAATATTTTACTACCAGTTCTGTGGGGAGTGGCTTGGTGGTCATGGCAGGGGAAGGATACTGCAAAATCCCATTCCGTCCCCACCCCACTCACCTGCTTTCCAGCTCTGTTCTCCTGTGCAGGGCAACAAAAGAAGACCCAGCCAATCAGCTGGGAATCAGGAGGCAGAGAATAGATGGGGCGGGGCCAGTCAGAGGTGGTATTTGCCAGTTCTCCAAACTATTCAAAATTTCCACTACCAGTTCTCCAGAACTGGTCAGAACCTGCTGAATACCACCTCTGGCTGGGCCCCTGATAGGGATGCTTTATGCTGGGGGTGACTAATGGGATAGAAAGAAGACCCCCACTTCATGTCCTCTTTTCTCTTAGTTTTTAGACTAAGTTTTTAATTTTTCTAATCTTAATTGTTTTGTATTATTTTATTTTTTAAAAAACTATTTTATCATTTTGTAAGCCATCTAGCATCACATTGAAGTGGGCAGCATATAAATTTAGCAAAATAAATAGCCTTTTCTAAGTGTAATGCCTCCAGTTTAAACTCCTTTTAATCAATCATTAACCCCACACGACACCAGCATTGCCGAGTGAATAATGAAGACAGCTGAGAGGCAAAAATGTGCACATCTACAACAAAGACATCCTTAGAAATAAAATTCTATTCAGGAATCAGTATTGCTTTTGAGTAAATATTGCTTCTGAGTAGACTTGAAAAAATTATCATTGGTAACTTGGATCATGGAAGAAAAATTTTTGTACTTTGCTTCTTGAATTCCTAAATCACATCCTCAACCCAAATTCTTGGATATAAAGCCAGCTTGGATATTTGGAATTTTTACTGAAAATTTTACTGATTCTTGGACTATTTTTTTTTACCTCAGTTCTCTGTCCCATCTCTGGCTGCTTTTTATTTAGTGGAAGGAGACATTTAAGCTTAGGAAATCTCATCTGTTGCTATCAATTCGGGTTCCTCAAAATACCTAACATGTGAAATATTACATAGCCATCTTCCTATTTATTACTTTTCAGTTTAAATTTTTGCTCTCCCTCCCCCCCCAGTTTCTCAGGCACAGGACTTACCAGGAAGCAAAAGGAACCAATCATGCTACATAGCAATTATGGATATGCTACCATTTTTTTCCCTTGATCATTTATCTCTGTGCCACTATTAAATTAAGGAACATAAACTTTCATTTTAAAATTGCAGGAATATAAAACCTGTATTACCACACCTTCTTCCTGTAATTTGCAATGTGCCCTTAAAAAAAAAGATATTGATGACATTGTTTCTATGAATGCCTACACGGCTGATAAATAAACCCTACCAAATTTAATGAAGGATATTCACAGCTAGTGTAAATAAGATTGCAGAATTAAACCAAATAAGGCAGAGAAGAAATATCATTTTCTAGGGAGGAAAAATACCTATACTGTATATTCTTGTAAAGAAATGCCATTCAAAACAGAAGAAATGAGTTCCATGGACACAAAATGCAACAAGCACTTTAAGAAGCGATCTTTAATGGTGATATATTCAAAGCTATTAAATAATATTAGAGTATAGTATTATTTTAGTGAGAATGGGGAAAGTCTCTGACATGATTTCTAGTGACAATGAGCTAAAAAATATTTGAACATACTTATGGACAACTTAACTACATCAGCTTCTTCTCCCAGGATAGCACAATGGCTCTTTTGCATTGTATTAGGGCCAGAAATAAAATCATAACCATATTTCTTTCTAAATGAAGTAATTTACTAAAGTTATGAATACAGTTAAATGCATATTGTCATATTTTGAAATATAGAGAATCAGGAGATAATCATCTCATTATTGTCTAGTTCTTTGTCGTTGCATTTCATGAGTTATATTTATATATTTATTTACTATTTATTTCTTGGATTTTTTATTTATTTTGTAGGTGGGAAATAAAATCTCTTGGACAAGATCTTATTCTGTTCTGCAGTTTAAACTAAGTGTACCGTTCACAGTAAAAAAAATAAGCTTTCGTAGATTAACATTTTAAAAGAGCATCCATTAATTATGTATTCTGAAAGTGGCTGAGGAAACAAAATGGGGGCAGAAATATACTTTTCAACTTGATATGGGTTTTACTCAATAAAAGTAAATGAGTTGTTTCAGGAAAAGATCTCCAATTGCTCTAACCCCCTTTATGGATGCCTTTCTTGTTATTCGAGGTGTGAGGGGTGAAGAACTCTTCTTATTCTTTTGGTTTTGCTTAACCATTTCTAAACCTCTTATAAATAGTTTAAGGCTCTGTGGTATTGGAAGAGGATAGGTTAAACATTTGGTTAACAATGGAATAAAGGAACAAATGGATTTGTATTAAACTACTGAAAAGTGGGTTTTAAAACAGTTCTCTTTATTTCTATAAATTCGAAACTCCACCAATACTAGCTTAAGTGGCCCTAAATCATCCTTACCTTTGTCTCCCTTAGAAGGTGTTTCTAAGTTTGGGTTCTAAGCCTCCCTTAGTCTTGTCATTCCACATGGTCTCTCCTAATTCCCTCCTCCAACTGAAACATAACTTGGGAGGAGGTGCCATCGTTTGCTTGGTAGTGTTGTCCACTAATCATCACAAACGTCTAGTAGGAACTCACTTTCATGAAGTGTATGTATTATACACACCATTTATACAGCAACTACAGACTGCATTGGAAAAGCTTTGAAATCTGGCAAAGTAATAGGTTAAAAAACTAAATAGCTCTGTCGCTCAAGGACAGAAAGAGAAAAAATTAAAAAGATATTCACAGGATCTGAGGATGACACGTTTGAACAGTTGACCAACAACTGTGGTATAAATTATTACATTAAGGTTGATTCATGAGTCGTGATGGCACAATGGTTAGAATGCATTACTCCAGGCTAACCCACTGCTCACTCCAGGAGTTCGATTCTGAATAGTTCAAGTTTGACTTTCGAGGTCAGTAAAATGAGGACCTAGATTGTTGGGGGCAATTTGCTGACTCTGTAAACTGCTTAGAGAGGGCTGTAAAGCACTATGAAGTAGTATATAAGTCTAAGTGCTATTGCTATTAAATTGAGACCTCAAGTTTCATGTGATTTTAAAATCTCATTTTTGGCCCATTTTTGCCAAAAAGTGTTGGTAGTTGGAAAGATACAAAACTCTTATTGTAATTTAGCATTATTGAAAAAAAAATCCAAAGACTCAAACTTCTGTCTCTAGCCACTTTGTACTACCATCATGCTTACTATGATCAGCACCAAAAATTGTTAAGTCTAACCCACTGGATAGCCACTCTTATGTTAGCTGAATAAAAAGACTTTCTATATTAAAGAGTTACTTCAGACAGCAAGATGGGTGGCACATACATTTAATAAATAAATATTTTGCTCTAGCATAAAAGAGACATAGATACCGAAGAATAAATCCCAATGAACTCACCAATTTTACCTGACCAACTGGATGACTATTCTGACTACATGTGGAAGTGCCTAAATGATTGTAGTAGATCAGTTTCCTGCTATGATAGCCTAATTATTCTCTAAAATAATTAGGTGTTGTAAAATAGATAGTAGACATTCCGTTCCTTATCATTTTTACTGTGGCAAAAGAACTAAGAACAGCCCTCCAATCAGTGGATTCCAATCAGTGGTGGGATTAAAAAATTTTTACTACTGGTTCTGTGGATGTGGCTTGGTGGGTGTGGCTTGGTGGGCATGGCAGGGGAAGGATATTGTAAAATCTCCATTCCCACCCCACTCCAGCAGAAAGATACTGCAAAATCCCTATTCCTTCACCACTCCTGGGGGGAAGGTTACTGCAAAATCCCATTCCGTCCCCATCCCACTAACCTGCTTTCCAGCTCTGTTCTCCTGTGCAAGGCAACAAAAGAAGACCCAGCTGATCAGCTAGGACTCAGGAGGCAGAGAATAGATGGGGGCAGGGCCAGTCAGAGGTGGTAGTTGCCGGTTCACTGAACTACTCAAAATTTCCACTACCAGTTCTCCAGAACTGGTCAGAACCTGCTGAATATCACCTCTGACTCCAACTTGGAAAAGTTCAAATCAAGAAAGGCACAGAGGACATGATATTATATGTGAATCTGTGCCATCTACTGTCTTATAAATATAGAGCCTTTCCATATTTTTTTTATGAAATGTAGGCAGGTGTTTTTCTCTATAACTTCCTAGTGTTTCCACATAGTTTGAGATAAAAGAAACATCTGCACACAAATGATGTCAGATTGTTCATTCTGGGGACAAGAAATAGCAAAGTCTGTGACAGGACAAAGCTTCTCAGGTCAGCGATGTTGACAGAGCACTGGTGAGAATAGCAGGAGGAAAATGATGGTCTGCTAAAAGGATAATACAGAGTGCAAAGAGGGGTGTTGAAAGAAATTCTGCAGGGTGCAGTAGTAAATCTGGGAGCAAAAGATTTCTCCATGCAGATAGGCATGTATACGCATAGGCACACATACATAAATAGCCATTGTTCAGCTTGCATTTGACAGGAATGTAGCAAAAGGGGGGGAAAAAGTAAGCTTAGGAATGATTGAAAATGATGAAAAGAGAGGATTTATAGTTTGCCTCCAGAGTAATATTACTGAATGCCAGCAGTATATTTAGATGCCTTCCATCCTCATACTCATTCCACACAAATATAGTGCCTTTTAACTGAAGCTCTCTGTATAGATAGCTGAGGTGAGTTTTGTTGAGATAATCCTTGGGATATTTGGAAAGTCTATTAGACCTTCTCCTGACCTACTGTGTTTTTCCTGCAACAGAAATATAAGATCTAGGAACTGTGGCAAGAAATTATTTTGTTCTTCCATTTTTCTTTTCTTTGTGCAAAACAGAGGTCAAGGAAAGAGTTAAAGTGCTGGAATTCTTTTGCCAAGGAGGACAGATTTCACTCCCCAAATCATTTATAGTGTATAAAAGAAAATACAGTGTTTTTCCAGTCAGGCTGAGCCAGACTCAGGCTGCATGGGCAACAGAGAGGAGGAGAATGTTTCACTAAGGCTGGTGGGACTGCTTTGAAATATGGTCAAGGCTAAAGGGCAAGAATAAGAGCATTTTGTTGTGTTTATTGTAAAAATAGTTTGTAACAGGGGGGGGGGGGAATGAGAGCTAGTTCTTACATTGGTTAAAAAAAACAACCCTTCATAGTTTTTCTAAAAAGGTCAACAGGTGCAATCTATGTCTCCTTCACAAAAGAAACTATCCCCCCCCCCCCTTGCTTAAAAAGAAAAATCAGGACCAGAATCTTTACATGGAAATTTGCCCATATATAGATTTCTCATTTGAAAGTAAGAACTCTTGCCAAATTATGTTGCTACTTCTTAAGAAATCTTACTGGTCAGACCTCTAAGAGACTTGTTCCTTGCATTAATTGCATCTTGTTCAGGTTGCTACAAGAGAAGTAATTGTGTTAATTGTGTTCTTTCAGGGGCCACTGTATTCTCCCAGGAGTCATCCAGATATCAACTTGAGGACCAAAAATGTTCCCCCTTGCAGACAGAGATCGTCTTTTATTAAAAATATTATTTGGTTGGCAGAACTTTCTGTTATGAAGTCAATACGCCCAAGCAAAACGTAGCTATTTTAAAATCTTAATTAATGAATGTTTGGATAAGCAATTTGCTTTACTTTGATTAAAACTAGGATATAAAATCTTTAAGACATAGACATAGAGGAACTGCTTTGGGTGCTATTGTTGTGTTACACTGATATATGTCTGCATATGAAACAGATACCTAAGGAGGAAATAATTAAACTAAGTCATGTTGCCTCAGACACTAGGTCAGCTTTGGGGAAGAGCTTTACATTGTGATTCTCTGAATCAGGCTTTTACAAATCTCTGTTGCAAACCTGGAAGACAGTCCTTGAGATACTTGTTTACATAATTTGTATCAAAATGACACTAGTCATTTGGTCAACAGATGGAATGGTAACCCCGCATAGCCACATACCTCTTATCTTCCTTCTGTTTTCTCTTACCCATTCTTACAGGGAGTCAGAAAGAGTGCACACATTGGTGATGTTAGAAATGCTTCTCTGGAAACCAAGTGCTATTCTCTAAATGTCCAAGATGCCTTAAAGCAAGAGACAAATCTTTCCAAAGTTCATGAGTCACATCTTGCTTCCTTAAACCAGCTGGATATTACAAACCATTGTAATTTTAAATATTTTAAAATGTGAGCCTTTCTACTCTGAAAAATCTTCAATTTCCCCCTCCTCCCATCCAAATGACTGCAATTGTGTCCCCAAATGGGGCAGACAAATGCAGATCTTAGAAGCAAGCTTTTCAGCTCTGTGTGTGTGTGTGTGTGTGAAGAGTGTAATGTCAATTTCAATCTTTATTATTTTTAACAAAACAAACATCATGCCATCAAATGCTAGCAATAAAATCTTGGGGCTGCCTACAGAGATATGGTGCTACATGTGGTTTGGGATCAAAGTTGCTTCTGCTTTAAAGGGCAAAGCTGTATTATTTTATCATAAGCCCTTTTACTTTCAGCAATCATAAACTTTTAAAGTTATACCCAAGCGTGTTATTCACCCTGGAGAATCTAAACTACTGAAGCAAGATAGGCATTCTATTTGAGTTGCCTTGAGTATCCTAATGTTGTGTACTGTAACATGTAGGGTAATGGAAACAGAAGTAGTCTTTTCATTGTAGCCTTAACCTGCCCGATTGCATAACAAAGCTGACATAAAATACTTCAGGAGGACAGCAAGCTGTAGGTCTGAAATGAGCTCAAAACTATGACAAAGTAGAGTTTACTGTTGTAAACTAAACAAAACAAATTAAGGAAAACAATTCAGAAAGGCATTCAAAATAAAGGCAACAGAGATAAAGGCATAATACATATATCCACAAGACTTACATTGTTTATGATTATTACAATCAATAGAGACAAAGAAAAGTAATTAGCTCTGGCCACAATCATTAAGTGAATATATAGTATGAGACTTATGAAATATCGTTCAAGAAGCAAGCAAGGAATAGTGCAGTTGTCTCAAGACCCTGAAATATCTCAATATAATGATTTGCTGGCTGTTGGAAAGGCAAATGACTGAACTTTAAAGAGAACGAAGCCTTCATTGCTTCACTCTCTATGCTCCATAGCCCTATTAATGGGTCAAAACAAAAATCATTTCCTACACTTCAAATGATGGGGAAGTGGGCTTTCAGAGGTAGGCATTACTTTGCTAACTTGGACACATCTGGATGTCCAAGACAGCAAAGTAGTACAAGCAAGCATAAAGGAGTTTCAGTTCTGAAACTAAAGGGCTTGGAATCAGAGAACAGGGAAATTACATTTGATGAATGAGTTGCAATGCAAGAAAATGCAGGATGGTTCATGGGATTGTGACCGAGAGATTTATCCAGGGTGGATCTGCCTTGGTGGCGCAGAAGATAGGACGCAGTAATTGCAGACTTCTGCTAACAGCCAGCTGCCTGTAATTAGGC
>JAOYMU010000077.1:25193220-25203415 GCA_025802295.1 Psammodynastes pulverulentus
AGGTCATTCCACAGAGTGGGGCCCATCACAGAGAAGGCTCTCCCCCTGGGGGTCGCCCGCCGACATTGACTGGCAGATGGCACCCGGAGGAGGCCCTCTCTGTGAGAGCGAATCGGTCTGCTGGGTGTATAGGGCAGAAGCCGGTCATGGAGGTTTTGAACATTAGGCAGATTTCTGAAAAAACAACAACATAAAAATAACTCTTGGCACCATTCATTTTTACGCCATCCTGTTATCAATATAGCATCTCTGAAAATACAATTATTTTGCTTTCATTTGCATTAAACACCAGCTTATAAAATACTAAAAGAAGTCTCCTTTTTTCTTTCAGATCTTTCTTATGATTATATCACTTTAACACAATGAGATCTTAAGTAATGTTTTGTCTCCTGTGCAAATATTGTAACAAGTCTTTTTCTGAGGATACCTATTTCGTTGGGGCAAGGACCTGCACTACTTCTGTACATGCTATAATTGTTTTAGAAGACCTAATTGAAATAGATGTTTTCATACCAAAGCATCACAAAAATATGAAATGACACTTAATTCCTGAGGAGTCAATTAGATTTAAACAATCTAGTTAGAGTTACACTCCATGGATTACTATATATGAATCAATTTTTAGGAGCATTGCTGAAGAACAGCTAATCTTGTTATCACATTACAAGGTTCTTCATGGAATGACATTTTATAATTACCTGGCGATGAAACTTGATTATTTCATATCTCTTTTATAATAGGGATCAACCGCAATGGGAATCTCCTACTGATCAATTTACCCAAAATAATATGTTTATTCCAATTTGAATTTCGACTGTAAGCATTTTTTAAAACTTTACCAACAGTTTACATAATAGTTAATGTATACTTTTATCAGGCAGTCATTGAAAAATACCAACTCTTGCCAACCAACTTTAAGATTTCAGGGTCCAGCTGCCATGGTTCCACCTTTTAGATACTTTTAACCTGGATGATTAAGTCTTCACTGACATATTTCAATACATTTTGTGGAGAAATCCCTGAAGCTGGTGTGGCAAGAATTGGTACATTCCAATTATTCTTTGACTCTCTGCCTAACATTTTTTTCTTTTATTTTGACTGATGAAGCTTCTTGGATGGGAAGTAAAATGTCTCAGATGAACAAATTTTTTCCCAGTTGCCATGATTCAACATTTTAGATATCTTTGGCCTGGATGACTGAGTCTTCATTAACACATTCAGTTGGTTACTATTCCAAAATCTTTTTCACAGTACAATTACCAAGCTAGGCAGTTGCAAGAAGAATGAAGACTTATACTAAGATAACATTGTGAAAAAGTAAACCTGGGTCTAGAACCATTGGCATCTGCAGGATCCCTCACTTTATAAAAATAACAATAGCAATGTTGTGTTGTTAAAAAATAATCTCTGCCTCTTTTTGGTGTGCATACTGTATTATGATGCAGATACGAAAGGGATACATCGTGTTACAAGATGCTGAGTTTGTCATATGTCTTCTCTTAGGCTTCTTATGGACACAATTTTCTGGAGCAGTGGTTTGATTCATATATGCCTTCAACTGGATGCTGAAGTCCTTGTTTTATTGCTTAGATTGATTTCACTCCAGTCCGAATGCTTCTCTGATCTTGGTTCTTCACTGATCACTTTTGCATCCGAAACTTTTATTACTGGGACTATTGTTGAGTTTTGCTGTTTCACCTCATTTGCTTTTTATTTCGGTAAGGAAGACTCAGGCTTAGTAGGCTCAGTTCCCTGTGTGGGAAGCCCTCCATCCCTTAGAAGAATGAAATATTTTAAGGAATATTAAAAAAGGCATATTCCTCCAAAATGAGAAATGAAGAATCATGTTTTTTAGAGGCAGAAAGTATCCCCCACTTTTTTCTTAATAGCCCACAGCAAATGTCAACACTTAAGAGATAAAGAGTGTATTGAAAGAGGAAGGCAAGTACTTAGATAGCTCTATTGATAAGCAAAGCAAACACTGCAGGCAGAAATCCATTCAAAACAGGATATTTTGAAACTCCCTGCTGTTGATTTCACTGAGGGCCACATCAGAGTTGTGTTTGACCTTGGAGGGGCAGGGTGGTGTGGCTGGCCGTTTTTGCTGGCAGAGAGCTTCAGGAGGCTGTCATGACTGAAAATGGTGCCTGGGGGAAGGGCAGCCCTCCCGAGCTCTGTTTTCACTGGCAAAGGCTCACTGGCAGAACCAGGTCTTCAGTGCCTTCCAGAAGAGTATTAGAGTGGGGGCCATTTTAATCTCTGGGGGATTACTGTCTGGGGGATTAGTTGCTTACTGTCACATTCCTTGGCCACAGTTACAGGTAGTCTTTGAGCTAAGACCACAGCTGGGACAGGAACTTTTGTTGCTAAATGATGCAGTCATTAAGCAAGTTACACCCAACTGGTCTTTAAGCAAATTATCATGGTTGTTAAAATGAACCGTATGGCATTAAATGAATCTGGCTTCCCCAATTGACTTTACTTGTTGGAAGCCATCTGGGAAGGTCACAAATGACAATGATGTGATTCTGGGATGTTGCAACCATTATAAATACATGCCAGCTGATAAATGCCTGAATTTTGATCATATGATTGTGAAGGTTATAAGTGCAAGCACCAGTTGTAAGTCACTACTGTCAGTGCCATCATAACTTTCAACAATTATTAAACAAATAATTGTAAGTCAAAGGCAATGTGTAAAGGGCATTAGATCATGTATCCATGGAAGCTTAGTCCCAGGGTTCTTTTGCAAAGCCATATAGTGCCAGCCTGCTAGTTATATTTTGTAAAATATGATGGAGAGAAAGAAAAATTGATTTCTTTCGTTTCTGTTTCAGGTTCTGGTTCACAGACATGTAATTGCAAATGCTGCCATTGGAAACATTGGCTGAATATCTGCAGCCTGACTGATTTTAAAGAGAGACCCCATAACCTTTTGAAGCTTATAATTCTTTTTGGCTGTCAAATATATGTATGAAATACCACTTGGGACCTAGCAGCATTGTGGAGTACTGCTTAAGGTGAAACAAAAATCCAAACTGAATTTAAAAGAGGACAGATTATATATTATCCAGGCCCAGAAGTCAAAAGGATGCTCAGAATTCATTCATGTGCACCAGAACACTTAATACGGTCACTCCCAAAGCCCTTATGGTGGGACTGCAAACACTTTGTAGATCATTATTTCAAATCTGAATTCTAAGGAGATGCAGGGATTGGTTATACTTTTTAATCCTTTTTTCCTGCTTGCAAATATCACTATTTTCTACATAGGCTTATTGAAAGTATTTTGCTAAGCTTATAAAAAAATCTCACTATTTTACAAAAGTCTTAAGATTAAACAAATGTTGTTTGCTGTTCCAATCCTTATATTTTAGACACAAAGAAAGGAAATGACAGAATTCGCATAAGTCAAACAATGTCCAAGGAGTTTTTAAAAAGTCAAGATATGGTTGTGGCAGCACACAACCTGCTGCTTTTATAAATGCATTAATGATCGACACGCATATAAAAGAGGTGGGCTGCAAATAAGCTGCTATAAGGGTTATTTCATATTTAGTACTCCCTCTACAGTTGCTACTGGTTAAAACATGATACAATTTGTTTGGTTTGACCTGACATGTTACATTCACACAAACATTGTGGTTTCTAAATAAGGATTTATTACTTAATATGTTGAACTCTTGTCAGTTATGATTTTGTCAATAAATCATAGTTTCTCAACTCTGGCTGAGTATAATATGGATTGGTAAAGTGAAGTTTTCTATTTATTCCACTATTGTAAAAACAACTCACAACCAAACTTAAAAGTCCAAGATATGTGTATTTATTACTGCAAGCTTTAATCAGAGTAATTAAAAGCTCACAGCCTTATTTATGATCTCTTAGCACCATGAGTATAAATCGAAATCCTGACTGTTCAGAATGCCAGAAAAGAAATTGCCATTCAAAAGCTTAATTTTAAATATAACATTTTAAAAATACAGTGTTAGTTTATTTGCTTGGCTCCAGAGACCTAACAGTTTAAGGGATTTGTAATTAGTGGAGAAATATTGTACCTAGGGAGCTTATTTTGGTTTTGCCTGTGAAAATAATAGTTTTTGCTTAGAGGTGACATTCATAAGCCCGGTGGTATTGTTTGAGTGACAAATGTATTTATATTGCTTAAGCAATTTAATATAGTGTGTTGAGGTTCAATCTCAGTCATTTGCTTAAAAAAAAGATGAAAGAAATGAATGAGTCAATGACATTAAATTAAAGAGCTAGAAAATTTCATGCATTAATATGCAATGCTATCCTGGGAATGCTTTCATGTTGGAAAGAGAACCCCAATGGTAAGGTGATAGCTTTCAGAGAACAAAGCTATTATGAGAATATGCTTTACCCTTCAAGACCAGCTTGATCCATTACTATGATTTCTCACTGGCAAAAATATCTTCTAAAATAACCCACAGAGGCTGATGATTTTTCCTGATGTAGCTTCCTCCTAGCTATTAGACAGTTTTCGGGCAGTAGGACAAGTAGAAACTTCAAAAAGACCATTTTCATTGCAAATCATTTCAAAGTGTTGTACCTTGATTTAGTTTGTCTCTTTGTCTATCAGTAATACACTATTACTACCCATCAGGTGGTTCTATAGATTTAATAAATAATTTTTTTGTCCCACTTTAAGCATTATCATTCAATGAGCAGCAAAAAGAAGTTGTAAGCAGAAGAAGCCGAAGACTGGAGATGGGGGAAGAAAGGAGAAGAATCAAAACTGATTTACAACAAAACCATTTGCCATACTTCTCATGCCTTTCTGTTTTTGCAAATGATTCTTGCATGAATGAGAAATATGGCAAATTCTTCCAGTGCATAATTTGATGATGCACTACATAATTCTCTTCCATTTGAAATCTCAGGACTTCCAACTTCTGTCCACCAAATGTAGATAGATAATTTATTGGCCATATATTTAATGGGTTGTGGGCAGTCGCAGATTTCTCTAGAAATTCCTTTCAGTTGTTCAAAATCCCATTGCTCGAAAACAATTTAAAGCCAGCCTACAGTTATTTTCTCTACCACCATCACTGGAACCCTAAATATAGAATTAGCCAATACATTTTTCTTTTCATTATCTATCAGGAGAATGGAAGAAGTACTTTCCTATTTCAGCTGAAAAGATCTTGAAGGAAACGAGTGTGGGGAAAAAGGGTGATTAACCGATCCTGTTCATCAAAGCCTTTTCCTTTGGTTTTCAGATCCATTTAATACAACTATCAAAGAAAACACATCAGAGTGTATAACATAATTGGAACATCACAAGAAATTTGGCCCTGACACTTTAGATATAATTTCTAGTCCTGTTAGATTTGAATCTAATCATTTTTTTTCACACACAATATTCCAACCCTAGACAAAATATTTTCTTCTTGTATCTCTTTGTCTGATTTTCTCCAGCTTTCAAATTTTGAAAGAGCCAATTCAATTCAGGGTAGGCATCTCCCTGGACAAGCTGCTCCAGACGCATACTATCCTTAAGGGGTTGTAAGGACTACATGAAGGAATGAAGTTTAAGAATAGACACCGTTCTGGGAAAGTTCAGATAAACAGGCAAGAGATTATTTATTTTATCAGTCAATCAATTTATATTCTGCCTGCTAATTGAAAACATTCCCAGAGCAGATTACAGCATAAAAATCTCAAACAAGAACAGTAAAACAATAGTAAAGCAGCAATAAAGCAAGATAAAAGGCAGCTCTTTCTTTTTTAAGAAAAAAATCATCTCCAGATTAAAAATTTAAGTAATGCTTTCTTTCAAATGTTTTTACCTGCTGCTGAAAAGACAGCTATGAAGAACTAGCTAATGCCTTAGGAAACCCGTTTCATATACTGGATAGTGTAACAGAAAAAACTCTCCCAAATCATCACTTGTCTAGTTTGGGAATTTGATTTCTGGAGAAGGTCCTTTAAAAAAAATAATAAAAGTAGTAAGACTGATAGTAGAGTTATTATGTGAAAAGTTATGGCTATAGATTAGTTTTTCTAATCTCTGAACCAGTTATAGAAAACTGCATAATACCTTCAATCCCTTGGATGCAATCTCCCACATTTTGGGATTTATTTATGGGATTTATATCCTGGGACTTGCAAGCCTTCTATGTGTGCTGCGGTGACCTAGAAATGGAACTTTCACCGCACAATCAGGAGGCTGTGAGCTCGATCCTAGGTAGAGGTTGATATTTCTCTCTCTGGACATGTTGAGAATATATCTGCTGCATATAACTCAGTGGTGGGATTCAAAAAATTTTACTACCAGTTCTGTGGGTGCGGCAGGGGAAGGATACTGTAAAATCTCCATTCCCACCCCATTCCAGGGGAAGGTTACTGCAAAATCCCATTCCCTCCCCACCCCACTAACCTACTTTCTAGCTCTGGTCTCCTGCACAGGGCCACAAAAGAAGACCCAGTCAATCAGCTGGGATTCGGGAGGCAGAGAATAGATGGGTATTTACCAGTTCTGTGAACTACTCAAAATTTCTGCTATTGGTTCTCCAGAGCTGGTCAGAAACTGGATGAATACCATCTCTGCTCCCTGCGCATCTTGCACTTACCTGCATCCCAAATGGGCCGCGTGGGGACTCCTGGGAGGGATGGGGTGGGGTGTGCGGGACCAGCCAGGAGTAGGATTTGGGGGTTCTCTGAACTGCACAGAATCTTAGCTAGAGGTTATCCTGAACCCCTGCAAACCCCCAACAGCCCACCCCTGGATGGATGCCCCCTGCAACACCCTGCCAGCCAAAATGGGGCACGGGGACCATGCATGGCCCCCCTGTGCCTCATTTTTACCCTCCATGGCCTTCTGCAGCACTCTGCTACCCATTTTTGGGCCCGTTATTGGGCCTGTTTTCAGTCCTTCTTATCCCATTTTCAGGCCCATTTTTGGCCTGTTTTGGGGCCAATTTTTGGGCCATTTTGGGCCCATTTTTGGCCCAAAGAGTGCTGCAGGTGGCCATGTGTGGTGTGAAAATGAGGTGTGGGAGGGCCACATGCAGCCTGTTTTACCTGCCAGAGCCACTGTGGGCTGGTCCTTTCATATTTCCAGGCTGGCCTCGGGGGCCTTGAGTTTGACACACCTGGCCTACTGTATCATAATAAACATGATTAAACTTATTCCTCTGAACTTATTGTACCTACACTTAATTGTCTAGTGGCTCTGTTTCAGGTGACCTGATCACTTTTTAGTGGGAATAATTCTATGGTTTGACAGCAGGAGTGTCAAACTCGATTTCATTGAGGTCCGCATCAGGGTTGTGTTTGACCTCAGGGGGCTGGGCCAGCATGGCTGGGGTGGGCATGGCCAGAGTGGGTCAGCTTGACATCACTCATGTTGAGGGCATTGTGGTGGTCTGGGCAGGACTGTCTCCAGCAGAGGAAGGTGAGATCAGGGAGACCACCAAATCCTCGTCCTCGAAATGAGCCTTGCCATTCCTCTCAGGCCATACAGAGGACCCCCAGATGGCGGTGCAGGCTGTCCAGAGTCTTAGACAGTGTAGGGCAACTATGCAACCCAACCCTCAAGCTTCCAGGGCATCAGGACCCCACACCCCAGCCCAGCCCTCTTCCCTGAGAGTGCCCAGCTGCGTTTACCTACTCCTTGAGGCTGCTGCTGCTGTTCTTTTTTCTTTGTTTTAAACAAACTTTTATTGAATACGTTTTTTAAAAAGTATTGTATGTAATGGATTCGTCCGGATATATCTTTTTGTCATACATCTTCAAACAAATATACACATATTATATATAATTAAACCTTCAACACTATATACATTTCTTTAAATATCCATATTTTTCTGATCAATACATTTCTATTCACTCTTCATTTTGGTTATTCCCTTCTTTTCCCACCAATAGTAAAAGTTATCCCATATTTTATAATAAATTGTCTCATATTTGTTTTTCATTTCTAAAGTTAATTTATCAATTTCTGTGCACAACAATATCTTCTTAATCACTTCTTCCTCAGGAATTTTGTTTTCCCTCCATTTTTGGGCGAAAACTATTCTCGCTGACATAATGACATATATCATCAAGTAAACCTCTTCCTTACTATACCCTTCTCTCATCATGCCTAATAGAAAGAATTCTGGCCTATAGTCTATTTGTTTCCCTATCATCTCTTCTAACCATAACTGAATTGTATGCCAATATTCTTGAGTTTTCCTGCAGGACCACCATAGTATGATAGCATGTTCCATACTCCTTATTACATTTCCAACATGTAGCTGATAATCTTTTGTTCATCTTTGTCAATTTGATGGTGGGAGGTGCCATCTGTAGAACATCTTATAAAGATTTTCTTTATATGATGTTGCCAGTGTTATTTTATTATTTCGCTCCCATAATGATTGCCAACTATCCAAATCCAAATTATATTTAATATCTTGGGCCCATACTATCATTGTTTCTTTCACACACTTTTCTTTCATCTTATACTCCAATAAGAATTAATATAATTTTGTAATCAACTTATCATCGGGTCCTAGTAGAATGGCATCTAATATTGTATTTTGGCTATTGATCCCCAATTCCTTCTTATCCTTCCCATATCTAGACTGTATTTGTAGATAGGCCCACCATTCTAATTCGACTCCTTGTTCTTTTAGTTCTTGTCTGGATTTTAAATCACCCCTTTCATTTATAATATCTTTATATGTTATGATTTTTTCCGAATTAAAAATGTTTGGATAAACAATTGCCTCTAGTATAGATAATCATGCTGGGACTTCCATATATATTTGCTTTTTAGTTCTATTCCATATAATAAATAATGTTTGTCTGATCTGCTGCCTTTGAAAATATCGGTGGGCACCTTGTCTCCCATACCATAAAAATGAGTGCCAGCCAATTTGTAGATCATATCCTTCTAGCAATAGTAACCTTCTATTCTTTAGATTTATCCAATCCTTTACCCAAATGAGACCTGCTGCCTGATGATATATCTCCCAGTCCGGTAGACCCATGCCTCCTCTTTCCTTTCCTTTTAGTTTAATTCTGGGTTTCTTCCCTTGCCAAATAAAATTTGATGTTAATTTATTCAAATTTCCCGCAAAAAATTTCATCAAGATTTACGGGTAAATTTTGAAATAAGAAGAGCATTTTTGGCAAAATGTTCATTTTAATCAATGCAATTCTACCTAGTAGTGATAGCCTCAGGTTCTTCCATCTCTCTAGGTCTTTTTTTATTTGTTTCATCAGTTTACCATAATTATTATCTTTAATCGTTATGCATCTTGCCGAAATGATAATTTTTAAATACTTCATTTCTTTAACAATCCGAATGCCTATTATATTCACCAATTTTTCTTTTTGTTTGTCTGTCATGTTCTTAACTATCATTTTTGTTTTTTTCTTTATTAATTTTTAATCTGGCAAATCCTCCATATTCTTCTAAGATTTTTATCAATTTTGGGCCTGATTGATCTGGTTCTTTCAGTATAAAAACTAAATCATCCACAAATGCCTGCAATTTTAAATTTTCTTTCTTAATTTCCAATCCTCTAATTTGTGATTCTTTTCTAATTATTCTTGCCAAAACTTCAAATGTTAATATAAACAGCAATAGTGATAATGGACACCCTTGTTGTGTTCCTTTCTGGATGTTAAAATTCTTCATCATTTCTCCATTTATTATAACCTTGGCTTCTTGTTTTGAATACATCACTTTTATTGTATTAAGCAATATATCCCCAAAATCCATCTCCCTAAGTTTTAATATCATGAAGTTCCAAATTATGTTATCAAATGCTTTTTTGCATTCAAAAACAGTAACACTACCTGTTCTCTGCTGTGTTTTTGTAAAATTCTAAAGTGTCCAATATTGTTCTAATATTATTTTTAATTTTTCTGTTTGGTAGAAAGCCGTTTTGGTCTGCATGTATGAATTCGTTTAGAAATCTCTTTAGTCTTTCAGTTATAATTGAGGTAAAGAAGATCTTGTAGTCCGAATTTAGGAGAGATATTAGTCTATAATTTTGAATAAGAGAGTGGTCTGTGTTTTCTTTCAGTATTAATGTAATAGAGACTTCCTTCCATGATTGTGGAATCTTTGCCTCTTCTAAGACAGCATTGAATATTTCCAATAATACATGTCCTAAAAGGTCCAGTTGGTCTTTATATATTTCAGCTGGAAGTCCATCTAGTCCTGATGCCTTAT
>JAOYMU010000077.1:25284806-25295982 GCA_025802295.1 Psammodynastes pulverulentus
AGGAAGGAAGGAAGGAAGGAAGGAAGGAAGGAAGGAAGGAAGGAAGGAAGGAAGGAAGGAAGGAAGGAAGGGCAATATCGAGGTCTCAGTGAAAAACTCATACCTATAAACCATACCCAATCATGCCAAGCTCCATTAATATATTGTCCCATGTACATTTTGCTATTCTAAATAACTCAAGAATACATAGGTGGTGTCCCTTCTCCTTCCCCACACCTTTCATTCTGTTTTGTTTTGCAATAATAACCATACTAATAGTGGACAATATTTGTAGCTCAGGATTGAAATAGAGGTTCTTGTTGCTCTGTAAGTCTACTACACAACAATTGCTGGAAGTGAAATAAAAGTACTGATTCAGAGGGTTAAAGAAAATGTTCTTAGAGCTCAGCTGATCAATGGCAACTAGAAGAAAACGCTTTGTGAAAGTCCTGTTAAAACAAACGGAAGAGAAAGAATCATTGTTATTATTACAGTTTGATTGAATTTGTGTGTTGTAATTAATTTCCCTCCTATGGAGTCCTTGATGCTGTCTGAGATTACAGATGTTTTGTTATTAGACAAATCATAGACAATTCAGTGAAGTTGTATCTAGTCTTGTAACAAAACATCTGCAAGCAAACAACCAAATTCAGAGAGCATCAAGGCCTTCATAATTCAATCCTGAGCTACAGATATTCTCTTCTATGGGAATTCCTCTCCTCCCCACTAGCTTAAATAATTAGGAAAATTATAATATGCTATTAATATACTTTAATAAGGCCAAATTTACTTTCTCTTCTTATACATCCCTCATTTTAATAATCTATAGGGTGTATCATTTCCATCTTGACAACTATTCAAATCAAAAAATTAAGATAACACTTTCCTCTTTCTTTAGGGACTACAGTTCCCTTAAATATTTGTGGAACTTCAGAACTAATGTCTCTGTTTCTTTGTGAAGCAGTGAAAATCTAAGGTGGCTCAAATATAATGCTGATTATTGTCTGCATAAAACACAATATTTAATGAATGAAAATAGGGCAGTAGGGAGAAAGAAAGCATGGGGTTGGATTAAAGGGTTTAAAGGAAGTTGGGGCAGGGAAAAGAAGCACTAAATTGAACTGACAAATTGCCCTGAATTGATATCAGGTCATTTCAAATGTTTCTATGTTCATAAGATGCTCTGGATAAAAAAAATTAAGACCATATATTAAAAAAAATGATATATTAAAAGAAGTAGAAAAGCCTGTGGAAAAATCTATATGTATAAGAAAAAAAATTAAAAAGGAACATTAGTGGCAACTCCATTCTAAATATTCTCTCTCTGTGTGCGTATATGTGTGTATGTGTGAGAGATTTATTAATTTATTAATGTTTAATAAATTAAACACAAGAATAAATTGCAGGTAGTCCTCAACGTACAACCACAATTGAGTGAGCCCAAAATTTCTGTTTCTAAGGAGACAATTGTTAAATGAGTTATGCCCCAATTTACAATCTTTGCCACAATTGCTAAGTGAATCACTGTAATTGTTAAGTGAATCTGGCTTCCCCACTGACTTTGCTTCTTCGGAGGTCACAAAAGGTGATCATATAACCGTCGCATTCCCCCCTCCCCCCCATGACATTGCAACCATCATAAATATGACTCAATTGCCAAGAGTCTGAATTTTGAAAATATGACTATGGGGATTCTGCAGTGGTCATAAGACAGAAGTTAGTAGGTATTTTCTTTATTGTTGTTTTACAACTTTTAGAAAACAAGATTCTTTATTTGATACTCCAAGGTTTCCAACCTGCTGCAGGAAAGTGTGGGATGCAGGCTCATGAGGGAAGCCCTGAGAAGCCTGGGGCAGGCTGTGAGCAACATGGGGGAAACTAGGAGAGGGCTTGGGAGATGAGGCACAAACTGCACACAAATGCAAGAATGGTGGGGAGTGGATGGCACAGCAGGGTGTGAGAACAGAAAGGGTGACAGATGGTGGTGCAGAGAGAGCACAGGAAGACGGGGGATGAGCGGGGAATCTTTAGAGGAACCTATGATCTTCCCAGCTAGCTTCCACTTTGACTTTGCTTGTGGAAAAGGCAATCACATGGTCACAGGATGCTGCAACTGTGGTAAATGTGAGCCATCTGTCAAGTGCCAGCCAGTTGCCAAATGCGTGTGGGAAGTCAGCAGGGATTGCAATCACATGACCATAGAATACTGTATAAATGGGAGCCAATTGCCAAGCACTCCAATCTGAATTACAGGACCATTGGGGCACTATGACCATTGTGGAATTTCAAGGACCATTCATAAAGACTATTCATTTAGCACCATCATCACTTCATATAGACTCTTCATGTTCCATATCATTTTCCCCCCTTGTGCACAGATATCAAGACCAAAGCTGTAAGAAATGGCGATGACTATGTAATAAATGGTAGCAAAATGTGGATCACTTCTGGATTTCAGGCAGACTGGATGTGCCTCTTGGCAAACACAAAGGATGGACCACCCCACAAAAACAAATCTCTCCTATGTCTGCCAATGAAGTTGCCTGGTAACAAAGTTAAGATAAATTGTTCTTAGAAAAAACGTATAACTTATAAATTAGAGGAGTGGAAGTTCATTTGAACCTCATAAATCATGCTGAGAAATACCTCTTTCAAATGATGACAATCTTTTTAAAGCAGAAATAGTGTTGGCTGTTAGAATTTGAAAAATGTATATTGTGACTGTGCCTTTCTTAGACTAACACAAAATCTTCAAATAGTTGTCAGGCTTTCCAAATTAGAAACAGAATTCTTAATTGGAACTTCACAGTTTTTTGTTTTCTTTTTTGCTATCTTAAAAGTTGAAGAAACCAAGAAAATAAGTACTTAAAATTGAAAAAGCTTCAACAACAATTTGATATAATTGATAGTTATTTACTCAAACTTATGGGATAATTATGTTTTTGTGTGTGTGCTACAAAATTATTGCATTACTATTTCTTTGTGAATTGAGATATCAGTAATTAAGAGCAGGATCAAGAAAGAAGAAGAAATTAGGAGGAACAAAAGTAATTTATGGACTATTACTCCTGTTTCATGCATTTTGCACAATATCTCTCATCAGTTATAGCCTGCTGTAGGAACAGATAAATTAGAAGCTGCTATTGATTATAAAATACTACTTGTAAAAATATCAATGGAAACATCCAAGCAAAAAGTGATGAAGGCTATATCACTTACAATATTCCAAATGTCATATCTTTGATTGATATAATTAGGGCATTTTGAAATCGTAATCTGTTTTCATTACAATTTTTTTTAAATTCTTAACATGCTTTTTTCCCCACTGTGGTTGGACACGGGGTTAACATCTTCATGTAACTGTTTTTCATTACTCACAGATCTCTTTACACATCAAGTTACTGCTAGCTCTGATCCCATCAGTTTGCATGAATAGTTAGATTCCTTGGCACCATGTGTGTATCTCTTCATAGTACTTGCTCACATAGAAACTACTATTTCAACATCCATTTTCCTGATCTGTAGAGATTGTTATTGAGTTCTTTGCAATTTATTATGATTTCTACAGCATTCTGAACAATTTGGTGTTTTCACCAACTTCACTACTCTACAAGTCGCATTCAATTCTTTTGTAAATATTTTATAAAACATATATAAATATTTTAAAAGGCATCATTCCTAGGACAGAACCTGGGGGACTCCACTAGTTATATCCTCCATTGTGAGAAATATCCACTTATTCCTCCATTTATTCCTTTTATATTATTTAGCCTGATGCTTACAGACAAGAGAATCTACCCTTTTATTCCATGGTTCTTAAACTTACTGAGAAATATTTGAAAGAATGAGTTATCAAATGTTTTTTTAAAACATTTAGTAGATAATGTCTACTGGTTCACCCTTATTACATGATTATTAATACTCTAAAATATTCATGTAGATTAATTAAACAGGGCCTTCCCTTTGTGAGCATGTTGGATATCCTTCAGCAAGGAGGATGTCTCAAGGATGACTGTCAAGTTTTTTCCACACTAAGTACCCAGATGAATATCACTCAGAAATGACATTAATAATGAAGAAATTATGAAGTCAGTTTTCCCAATATGTGTCGGGCACCAAACCCGGTGAAGGAAGAAAAGTTAAAAAATACTATAGTATTTTTTGGCAAAGTAAATGGGAAAGTATTATAGCTGCTTGATGTCAAATTCTACAGCAGACATATAATTTGCCATGCAGGAGAGAGAGGAGGGAGGCTCCATCAGACCCCCACCTCTGGAATGCAGAGGACGTTGGCTCTCTTCGCGCGTATGAAAGTAATTGGAGAGCGATGCTGATAAGAACCAGCTATGAGCATAAATCATTGTACAATGTAATGCAAGAGGGGTGGGTGATAACAGGGCATAGGGCAGGATTGGCTGGGTGGGGGTTAGATGGGCTTGCATCGAAGCAAAGCCGACATATTTCTTGCAATAAATTTTCAAGTATTTTGAAACAAAATGAGAAATGGGAGTGTTTATTTGTTGGAGAAACTGTTTCGGAAAACTTTACAGCTGGATGTTCCCATCTCAGCAAAAGTTTTATTTATAAAGCTGCTTGTAACATTTGATAGATTCTTTATACGTAGTATTTAATTTTGCTCCAATATTTATTCAGAATATGCTTTGTAGAGAAACCTAGGTGTATATATCTTGAATTTAAGTAAGAGTACCGTTACATGTTAACCATGGTTTTGGATATAAATAAGCCATGTGCAAAAATAAGCGTAGTGTAGGTAGTTAAGGCAGAAATAAAAATCTGGACAAACATTGTTGATGTGTTAGGCTAGACAGTCTGATCAAGAAAATCCTTAATGACCTAACACAGCTAAAGAACTTACCAAAAAACCCACAAATCAATCCCTTGGATATCTCACTGAAGAGAAACTTACAATACCTCCAAAAACCAAAGTCCTATAAATAGAAGAAGATGAAATTATGGTTTCATTCAATGTCACAGCATTCTTTAGGTCATTAGATCCAGAACTACCAAAGAATCCATAGAAACAGTACTATATAACATGTTTTACCCATCCAAGTATACAAACATTGAAATATCTGGAATCATGACCTCATAAACTTCTGTCTCACTCTTTATTTTCAGCTTGTCAACAAATCAGAGAACCACCCATGGGATCACCAGTCCCAGGACTCATAGCAGAGACAGTAATGTAGCATATAGAAACTAAGCACTCCTACACGTACAGTATAACCAAAAGTATAGCTTGTATTTATAGAGGACACTTCCATCTAAACAGAAAAGGAACAATTAGAGAAGGCAGATGAAACAAGCAACATCATCAAAGCGAAGAAGAAAATATCAAATCGCTATCTGCCCCAGATAGTCAGACAATGAAACAATGGCAAATTAGAAATGCAATTCTATTGGAAAAACTACCCACAGAAACCAAGTGCTCCATTAGCAAAGTAACAATCCAACCTCCCACAAGAAGAACTTTGTAAGAACATTACTCAGACAAGCACAAACACACTAATTAACAGAAAGATGGCATCTAGATTATGAGAAGTAATAATGCCACTTTATTTGCACTAATGAGGCCATACTTGGAATACTTTGCCCAGTTCTGATCACCACGATGTAAAAAAGATGCTGAAACCCTAGAAAATGTGCAGCGAAGAGCAACGAAAAGGATAAGGAGTTTTAATTGTATGATGAACGGTTGCGGGAGGTAGGTATGTCCAGCTTATTGAAGAGAAGGGTTAGGGGTAACATGATGGCTGACTTCCAGTACTTGAAGGGCTGTCACAGAGAAGAGGAGATCTACTTATTCTCCAAAGCATCAAAGGACAGAACAAGAAGTAATGGGTGGAAACGTGCTAAAGAAAAATCCAACCTGGAACTAAGGAGAAATTTCCTGACAATGAGAACAATTAATCAATGGAATAGCTTGCTTCCCAGAGTGGTGGGTGCTCTATCCAGTCTATTAGACTGGACAACCTTTAGACCAGGATGGTATATGGTCTCCTGCCGTGAGCAGGGGGTTGGACTAGAATACCTTCCAAGATCCCTTCCAGATCTATGATACTATGTTCTATAATGTTCAAGAAGCTATTAAAGACCTGGCTATTCTCCCAGGCTCCAAGGCAGAATAAAAGTTGAGCCTTTACTCAATGGATTTTCATTGGTAATGTGTTATTTTGAGGGCTGTTAATGATCCTGTTTTTTTTTCCTGTTTTGCATTTTTAGTTTTAATTGTAAGCGCCTCAGAGTTATTGCTGTTGAGAAGCCTATGCAATTGTATAATGAAATAAAATACTTCCAAATCAGCCTTTAAAAAGCCATGTTTTTTTTAAGCAATAACAAAGACTTTATGCAGTTGTATGAAGTATGACACTCTTCTTCCAACTTCTCTAATTTACTCCTTGACCATGTCAGAAAGGGTGGTATTTCCCATCCACCTTTGCATTTCTAATAACATCTGCAAATTGAATATCTAATCTGAGGCTGATGTCAACAAGAACACCTTTCATCTGGTTTTGGAATCAACCTTGGTTTGCATTACTTGAAAAATAGCCAAATGGACATTACATTTAGCAGTAAAACAAGGAAGGGAAAGCATGCAGAATATGGCCTCTGAATTCTTTACCAGAAGCAGTTTTAGATGACTTCTGTATTTTCAACTGCATAATTGTGTATGTAGATAATGGGTATATATGTTTTTCTACTTTCTCCTTCTGTTGTGATTGTGTATTGTTTGCAGAGGGCAGCCTACATATCTGGCCAGGAGGAGAGCTGTCATGAGTATTGATATTATTCTGACAACTCCCCAGCCGCCTCTGCCATAGCAATGCATTGACGGAGTTTTGCTGGAAGCTCAGCCCTTGGTCTGATTCAGACTAGTTTTTCTTTTGCAGGCATCTCCTATGTAGCAAATTCGGTTCCACTTTGTTCCATTTTCAGAATTAATTGATTCATGGACAGATATGAATGGACAGATAGAGTTTACCAACCCCCTTATGTAATTGATTTCCAACATTTCATTGCTATAGCCTCATTTCTCCTTCATGTGTCTTTTTGTACTGCATAAATGATGTTTCTTTCCTTGTGAAGGGCAAGCAATTCTGTGATTTTTTTTCCTCACTGAAATGCTTCATATTGTTCTGGGGATCAATTGACATGTTTAACTTCTATGCATATTACTGGATGCACAGGAGAGGGCAATCACAGCTCCCCAAAATGGAACAGCACATTATCTTCATTTCACTTTTGAGGACGTATATTACTTCATATTGTAACCTATTGTAGGTTGTAGCCAAGCTAGTGTATCGTAGTGTACTGTATAGTGTAGCCAAGCTAGTGTATTTGGAAGTGTTTTAAAACCTAGAAATGGCTATTTCAGCTTGGCACACCATGTGAATAAATCTGCTGGAATTAACCTGTGCAAGTCAAACAAGTTATGTGAACATAGCCATGGAATACAGAGAGAAAATAAGGAAGAATCTTAATATAACCAGTAGTGAGTGGGGATATGAACGTAATGCCATGCCTGCAACTACTTAAGCCAAAAACATTTTTTTCTAGGATTAGTAGAACTGTTGAGCAACCAAAGAAAAAGTGAGACTGTTTTAAGTACTTGCAAATTGGCACATGTATTTTTACCCTTTTGGCTTTACATCTGAAGTATTGCATGCCCCTAATATTCAAATTTTCAGTAGTTGGTGATTCAAGAGTTAATACTCATATTTTAAGCTGATTCCATATAAGATCATTACAATCTAATGCATACATATCAGAAGTTTGTCCAGGTTTTGCCATAGTAGAGCATATCAAAGGATAAATTCATTGCCTTGAATGAGTGGCAGTTCCTCTTCCTGAGATCCAGAGTACTAGGGCTTTCTGGGAAAGAAATTTAAAACAGTCTTAATTGGAAAATGTGTGTTCCATAAAATGAGGAAGGAACCCAATGCATGGTGTGGTAAAATAAGGAATTGAGGTAGATTGACTGCAGAGACACAAAAATATTCTCCAACCCATAAGTAAGCAATCTCAGCAGCAGACCCAGGGCAAAGCAAGGAACTGCAAGCTTTGTAACAGCAGCCCAAGAGGCAAGATTTGCTGGTGAAGACCCAAAAGACAGGGAGAAAAGTCCAACTACCATCAGCAAAGAAGCAGTCCAAACAAGCCTATAGTCAACCAGAGTCCCACAAACCAGGTCCAAGAAGAGAGGATTGTGAGTTGGGGGGGAGATAGAGAAAAATGTCCAATACTGCAAGGCTTTAGATGAGAATTGAAAAGGGTTTTCAAATATAAATTGGACTGGGTTTGGCTACAAGAACTAAAAGCACGGGGGGAAAAGAAAGACTCCAGGAGTTAGGAAATAGTTGAGAAAGGAAAACATATAGCTAAGGACACAGGGATAGGAAAATAGACATAAGATATAGAGATAGAACTGTATAGATTAAATAAAATAGAAATGGTTGTAAAGTAATAGACATGTATAGATTAAGATAAGTAGTAAGTAAATAAGTAGGAATAGATGTAGTATTAACTTTAAATGTAAGATTGGAATAATTACAAACACTTTAGTTTTGTATAAGAAGACAATCCTTAGTGAAGCAAAAATAAAGGCATCATTTGGAAATAACTCTAACAAGGCACCATTATTTGGAGATTTAGATAAGCTGTGCCTCCATGTGATTTGTTTGCTTTTTAATTAAAAATCATTGTGACATTCAGGGTAATATTTAATATTTCAGAGTGGTGGCAGTAATGGGGAGGCAGAACTAGCCATTTTTTTTTTTGCTATTCTTTGGTATTGAATCTCAAAGTAGTGATAGGCTATTTAGCTATTAAATGGCATGGTAAGTTAAAATAGCTGGTGGCAACCATGGGTGGGGTAATGTTCATAGATCAGAGCCATCCATTAAACTTTGTAAGTCCCAGAAAGATGAGAAACACTTCACAAGCACTAAGCTTGTGTAGATGGATGTTAGAAACCATTTTTCCATCGACTGTATAAGATATTGAGAAACACTAAGATTGTACAATGTATGATTTTGGTATCAAAGTACCTATAGTAGATGTGGAAAATATTGTGAGGTGACTCTGGGAGACACTCCCTGTGGGCTAGTAACATATGGTTTTCAGAGTGCTGAGCATTTGCCTTTTGACCTAGTCATTGCAGCTACATAGAAAACCCATCACTTTTCAAATTGTTTCTCTGCACACAAAAATGTTTAGCCTGAAGGAACAATACAGTGGTGCATTATTTTTGGTGAGGTTTTCTTGATGCTTTATAAATAATATTCTGTAGCTGTTGCTTAGTAAACTTTGACAATCAGAATGTTGTATCTTTCTCATCTCTATACACTAGGTTTATATTTGTTTTTTTACATTTCTTCCCTGTTATTTCATATAAAAACATTTAAAGCAACTTATTTTAAGGTTATGTATTGGTCAACCAGCAATGTCAAAATGAGAGTACGGTATGTGGTTATAAAATGAAATACTGTTTAACAAGATATGAGCATCCTGAAAGCTTTTAAAGTTGTTGTCAACTTTGGAGAAAATATAATCCATAGGAGCAAATTCATTTGTACTCTAAATGCTAACTCTCAGCAGCTTACATTATAATTACAATTTATAAAAGTGAATTATGCTTTTCCTGGAGACATTTGTTAAATTATTCATTGGGTTTATGGACTTTTTGTTCATTGATTGAACAACCTCAAGGCAGGTGATTAGCTTGTTGTATAGGAAAGAAATATCATAAATGTAAATAATAAAGCTGATAATTTAAATAATAGGTATATGTGGCATTGATATGGAAAAGCAGAATCCACCACCGCAGTGCCAAGGCAATGGACCTTCTGTCTCCAAAAGGCAATGAAGATTAAAAATAGCCTTCAGAATAGAAAAAGTATTGCTGAATGATAGCACCCAACAAACTTGTATAGCCTGGCAATGAATGATGGAAGCTATAGTTCTTCAATAATTGAGAGAACATAGGTGCCCAATACCTCCCATGGAGTATTATAAGTATTTGTCTTGGTTGATCTTAGCCAAGAGACCTACATTTTATGGAGACTTCCTAAAGATTTGCTCATTTAGATAGTAAAAGTAGAGGTTTCTCCTGTCCAGTTGTGTCTGACTTTAGGCGGGGTGCTCATCTCCATTTCTTAACTAAGTGAGCCAGCATTGTCCAAAGTTCTCTTTACATGGTCATCATGTGGCCAACATGATTATATGCCAAGGTGCACAGAATGCTGTTACTTCCCCACCAAAGTTGTACCTATTTATCTACTTGCATTTGCATGCTCTCAAACTACTAGCTGGGCAGGAGCTGGGGCCAACTAATGGAAGCTCAGTACTCAGGTCTCAAATCTGGGCTATCAGCTTTCCAGCTGTCAAACTCAGCCTCTTTAATCACTGAGCCATCACACCCCTCCATTTAGATAGCATGGTTCAATAAAATAATATACATTAATATGTTATTACATAGATGTGTGTTTTTCTTTTTTCTTCTATGGACTGAATTTTCTTGGGGCAATATGGATAGAGGTACTTCAAAAGCAATGGGCAGGATGAGATCCAGGGTATTTTCAGGTTATTGTAACAAAAGTCAAGATGGCAATTGTAAGGGTGTGCCTATTTTTAATGTGCATCATATTTATTTTATTTAAAAGCCTTACATGGCCACACATCTTAAGAGACACAACTCTGGATGGTTCATAACAATGAAATAGAATCAAATAAACAAAACATAATATACAACATAAGGTAAAGGTTCCCCTTGCACATATGTGCTAGTCGTTCCTGACTCTAGGGGGAAGTGCTCATCTCTGTTTCAAAGCCAAAGAGCCAGCGCTATCCAAAGACGTCTCCATGGTCATGTGACCGGCATGACTAAATGCCAAAGATGCACGGAACGCTGTTACCTTCCCACCAAGGGTGGTTCCTATTGATCTACTTGCTATTTTTATGTGCTTTTGAACTGCTAGGTTGGCAGAAGCTGGGAGCAACAGGAGCTCACCCCATTACATGGCACTAGAGATTTGAACTGCTGAACTGCCGACCTTTCGATCGACAAGCTCAGTGTCTTAGCCACTGAGCCACCACGTCCCTAATATATAGAACAGTGTTTCCCAACCTTGGAAACTTTAAGCTGCATGGACTTCAACTCCCAGAATTCCCCAGCCAG
>JAOYMU010000077.1:25426517-25440080 GCA_025802295.1 Psammodynastes pulverulentus
TTCCCGTGTAGGATTCCAAGAAACTTGGCAACGTTTCGGCGAAGTCCCAGCTTGAACAGACACGAAGCTGAAAGCACCAGCCTGAAGATGACGAGTGGGACCTCGTCGAAATATCACCAAGTTACTTTGAATCCTACACAGAAAAAGACCCGAATACACCAAGACTTGCATATATATATATACTGTATATTTGAATTTATAACTACTATGAATAACATCAGAAACACTTTATATTTTCTTTCCTTCTTTTTTTCTTTGAGCTTTTTTCTTTTCCTGCACATTTTTGCTTTTTCTTCAGTTTCTTTTTAGTTTTTCCTCTCTTACTTTCTATTAAATTCTGTTAGCATCTACCTTCTTTCTTGAAGGTTTCAGTAAAAATTATATTATAGTTATGTTATAATCTGGATTGTATGATCTATGTTAATGCTTCTTACAGTTTAAGTCTCTAGCACCCAATACTTTGTACAATGATAATGCTTTATACATGCTAATTTAAATACAGATAGGAGGAACAGATGAACAAATAATCTAGTGAGAGAGCAAGAGAGAGCAGGAGAAAAAGTGGCTAAATTAAACCATCTCTCTCTGGTGCGTTAGGTTTCTACTGACAGAATAGAAAAAATATTTTGACCCCTTCTATTACATCATTATGATCCAATTTTTTAAAAAAATAATAATGCTCTATGTCCTCAGAGGTAGAGAATATACAAGGGGAAGGTTATTTCTCATTTCATGCCCCATCAAGCCATGTGTAAAATGAGTTAGCCATTCAGATGTGAGACTTAGAAAACACATCAATTTCTTTCTCATATACTAATGGTTTTAAACCATTAAGGACCCATATATTGTAATACATGCTTTACATATTCACATATTCTTTCTTATAATGTGTATGGAACTTAATGTTTAAATAACGCGGCATGGCGGCAGCCTTATTTTAATGACAGATGAAATGTACTGTGGATGGACCACTGTTCCCTAGTATCTTGGCAACTGTAGGAAACTAACTTACTAGGGCTGAATATAAAGGTCCTCTTCTTGTGGAGGATGGAGTTGAATGGGATCCTGGATAATTCAGTATAAAATACTATGTTGCTGTTATGAGAACTAATCAATCTATTATTTCTGAACATGGGTCAACTCTCAGAAATGACCAGCAGACAGATAAGAAATCTGGGGAAAGTATAATGGGTAAAGAAGGAGGTAAAATGAGCTTCACCCTCAACCAGAGGGGCACGTGAACGACAGTGCTGATAGTTCACCCTCTCTTGACTCTGTGATTGGCAGGAACCAAAAGATGGAGAATTTATATTTGTGATTGGCCTGCACATAATGACAATTGTGGTACTTCGTGCTCCCAAAACCAAAATAGAGTAAACAAATGGCACAACTTTCACCCAACACAATAAAATCAAGCCCTTTGTTGAAGAAATAAAGGGAAGGACATTATCTATAATGCACACAAGATGAGCATATCTAGGTACAGCAGGCAGAGCCCAGTATTCTTTCCTGGCATAGACCAACCATCTGAGGATCACAGTATCCATGTCTAGTTAGACAATAACAAGGAATAGCTCCTGACTGTATCATTCTAATGTGCAACCAAAGCACATTAGATCATATTTATTGCAAAACAATTATAGCAGAAGAATAAGGAAAATGCTAGTTTAAAATTGGAGAATGGCCTATTTATTCCGTGAAGAGATGGGAATGAGAAGAAGGATGAGAATATGGCAGTTAACCAGGACACATTTGTTCCACACCTAGAGGCAAATGAGGAGGCACCTAGAGGCAAATGAGGAACCACACACTATATCACAATCTTGTAAATGGTTATGTGTGTTTGTAACAGCATTTGTCAGTGCATATTTATTTTAGTCTTGCTTATATTTCACAGTTGTTTTGAACAAAAAGGCAGTATTCAGTTATTTGGGGCAAAATTGCATTTATTCTCTCAAAGTTATTTTAAGGAAATAAGTGGAAAAATACTGTAATTTTGAAATGATTATTACTGATGACAAACCAAGAATTTAAGCTTGAATAGTGCAAAATCTATGTCATATGGCATTTAAACAGACACACATACTTAGTTACAAGTTTACCACACACACACACACGTACACACACACACACACCACACTCAAAAGAATGTAAAAAAAGAAGAATGTTGTTTGAGAGTGACTGGACATTGTAATAAAAAAAATCTCAGATCAAAATCAAAAATTGAAATATATGGATATGGCAGCTAAAACAAGTAAGATGAAACAGTATGTCCTAAAATGCTGGAAAACTGAATTCAGCCAGCTTTTAAAAGTAGCAGAAAATCTCAACTCTAGTACAAATAGCTCAGAAAGCCAATCAGTGCTTGATAAACTCCCTGGTCTTAATGAGGCCATTTGATCAAAACAAGGTCTGTAAACAGCCTAGATTGCTGCTGCTGTTGATATAGTTCTCTGATGATGATGACAGAGATAATTTAGACTTCCTTCCACTTCCTGTTGATTCAAAGACAAAACTCCTAAGACTATTGCTACCAAAACTACTAAGACTATTGCTACCGTGAGAAAAACAAAAACCCAGAATGTTAAATCAAAAAGTTCATCAAGAGCTCTCCATCTTAAAATGACATGATGGTCTTTAAAGTCATACTGTATATTTTATTTATTTATTTATTTATTTGTTAAATTTATATACTGCCCCATCTCCGAAGACTCGGGGCGGTTTACAACATAGTCAAAGATAAAACAATATACAATTAAAATGCAATTAAATTTAAATTTACATATTAAAACCCCCATTTAAAATCCCCTTGGTCACCCCAGGCCCACATCTATCTAAAGTGACATCATATTACTCCTCTTTCTACAATCTATCCTGTCCACTCATCAAAACCACAAATCATTAACACATTTTTTCATATATTTTTTTGCAAAATGTCCACAGGACATGGAAAAGTCCAGTCATCAATAAATATAGATGATCAAAGAGGTTAATCTATCCATTTCAGAAAAAAAAAATGATCAACTTCACCAACCATTCTTCCATAGTGGGTAGTGTTGAATCTTTCCATTTCTGTGCCTCCGGTAATCTCATCTGTGGGAGTAGTCCTTGATTTACAACCAGAATTAGAACCAGAATTTTTATTGCTAAGCAAGGCAGTTAAGTGAATCACAATCACATTTAGGACCTTTTTGACATTTGATTATTAAGTTAATCACTGTTGTTATTAAATGAATCATGCCATTGTTAAGTGAATCTGGCTTCTCCCATTCACTTTGCTTACCAGAAGCCAGCTGGGAAGGGTGCAGGGATTTACCCCAGGATGTTGTCGCCATTGTAAATCCCAGTTGCAAAGTAGTCACTTGACTGTAGGAATGCTGCAACAGCCATAAGTACAAGAACTGGTCATAAGTCAATGCTGTTATAACTTTGGATAGTCATTAAACGAACGGTTATAAGTTGAGGGCTATCTATATTGACATAATCTTCCATGTTTTTTTTCTAATAGTTTATCCATTAATCCTAACCCCTTGTGTCCAATCCAAACAGCAATATAAATGATAGGCAACAGCCCAATCAAGATTGGTACCACAGTGGGGAAGACAGACTATTGAAAGCACTCCCACATTTTGTGCTATGGCTCTAATATTGGTTTTTTTATTCCAAATTAAAGGGAAAAAGAAGCTCTAAGCATTAGCCACATCTGTAAAATACTATATATTTCCACTTATTTGTCTTCTGCATGGATACTAACAGATGCCAGGCTGAGAAAGCTTTACTTAGTTTTAAGGTCTTAAATTTCATTAGGTAAACAATTTTGTTAAATTAGACTTAACTGGAGGACCTCAGAAGTCAAAGGTTAATATCTTCTCTATTCTAAATCAATCTTCTGATTCATTAGATATCCCATCTAACATTGCATGCAATTCTCTGTAAATGCTTTATCTGAATAGTTTGGATGCTATGTGAGCCACAGGGATAAATGAAAGTACACAACATACAATTTTCTTCACTTTCTTCTCCCCAGATATTTTACCAAGCCACAATTAAACAAATCTTCATGCAACACACACCTGCTGCCTGTAGAATCTTAATACCTTCTGCCTTTTTAATTTACAGTGCCACAGGCGTCATTGTTTGACTATTCATGATGTTGCTCCATTTCCTTAAAGATGTTTTGGTACTGATGCTTGCTGTGAAAAGTGCAAGGAGAAAAATGAGCAGCTGATTTTCAAGTCTCTTGACCTTGCTCATTTGTATTTCTTTCGTCTATAGTTACCCAATTTCTCCATTTTACCTCTTGAAATTATCCTTTACATATTATTTTTATTTAACACATCAAAGGTCTTGTTTTACCTTCAAAAGATATTTGGCTGTCACATAGTCAGTCTCCTGGAAAATCTCATTCACCTATCAGCAGCAATTTGACAAGAAGGGCTATCTGAGTCAACCCTGAATTGATTCCAACTGGAGATTTGAAATTCAAAAAGACCATGATCCAACTCAAATCTACTATTAGACTACAAACAGATTCAATTTTAGCCATTTCAAAATTCAATCTGAACCTAAGCAAACAACTTGTCAAGCAGAGAACTTAATTGTGCTGAATCAATGCAGAAATTGCTCCACACCAATTAAAGACTTTCAAAAACAATTTTTAAAAATATGCTTTTTTTTCAGTTTGCTTTACCAGAGTGCCAGGTTTTGTACGACCCTATAGTAACAATTACTAAACTCTACTATATTACTATTCAACTATTATACTATATAGTGTTACTAGCTGTGCTTTCTTCTTACATATCCTGTGGTACCACGCTTTTGTTTTTGTTTTTTCCCTGTAAAAAATTTGCATCTTTCCACATTGTGCTTTGATTTCTGTACCTCTGTGCTTCTGTTTCCTCTGGATTATGTACTCCCTTTGAAGAAAAAAACACCTTATTTTATTTGGCTGCTTTTCTACATTTGCTGGTGGCTACAGAGCTTCCAAAATGTACCTCTCTTCCACTCTTCTCCCGTCTGTTCTCACACTGGGTTTAAAGTTTCAGCTTTATTGGCAAATCTGCTGTGATGTGAGGTCAAGACTGTCCCAAAGGTGCTTTTGCAAAAGGTGACTGGACTTCATTTTTCCTAATCACATCATCTCCTGTGATGACTCTGGAGAAAAAGTTTATATGGAAGGGAAAGAAAGCAGCACAGTTGTCTTCAATTTTTCTAAGCCATCTGCTCTTCCACATTATGACTCTAAAAAATTCCTCTGGACCAATTCAAGTGGAAGGGTCTACCTAGCTGCCTCTGATCATTGAGTTTTGTGGGTTGCCAAGAAGGTTAATGAAGCTGGTTGGCAAACCTGGCTCCTCTCTTGACCCCCATCTCTAGGTTCAAAGGAGTTCCATGATAGGATTCCTCATCATGAACAGAACTAAGTTGTGTGAAGGCTGTATCAAACAATTATGCCATATTAGCAGGAGTAGGCTGGCACAGTGAGGTACAATAGGGGTCACAGAAAAATGGCTGGCATAGAAAAAAACAGTATTTGCAGACTTCTTGGCCCTCTTTTTAAAAAATACTAAATGTTTGGGCGAGTGCTTATGTTCATGTGGCACCGTTTTTCACACATTGTTGAGAAATTTTCATATGTAGCAATTGTGTAACATTTAAGCGTAAAGTTTGACCTAAAAGACATTATTGGACAGTAAGTTGCAGAGAGTTGAGTTAAAGCAAGATTTATAAAACACAGAAAAATAATAAATAATATGCAGAAGAGATAAGCTAGGGGAAGAAGAGAAAATACAGTACAGTCTGTAGTGGGATTCAACAGGTTTGCACCTATTCACGAGAACGAGTTGTTAACTTTCTAAGCAGTTCGAAGAACCGGTTGTTGGAAGAAATCTTTTGTTTTTTTCCACTTTACAGGGCTAATCCTGTAAAAAAGGCAGGAAGGGAACATTCTGATGTTGCTCTAGCCTAATTTTTATTGCCCAGAAACTGCCTCTTGGTTAGCCTATATAACAGCTAAATGTACTTGGCAGTAAACCCAGACTTACTATCACCTGAGTTCCACCCAGTCACATGATCACTCAGTCATGCCTATCCAGCTGGTCATTAGGGCAGAGAACCAGTTGTTAAATTATTTGAATTCTACCACTGAGTACAGCTAAGTTGTGGCATTGAATATTATTGATAGCAACTCCAAAAGGAGCAGAAATGCCATTCATTCTACAAAATAGTTTGCAGTATGTAGCACTTTATGAATCTGCTCTGGTGGGTGATTGGACTAAAGCTTCCAACCTACACACAACTTTCTGGAAAGTTTATAGACATGACTCACAACTGCATTATAATGGTCATAAGTCAAGAGCTATCTGTAAAATAACTCTTGAAAGATACCAGTTCTGCCTTTGGTTCAGAAGAACAGTGCATACCTAGTCTACTTCATTTTGGATTTTTATGGTCCCATATTATATTCCGGCTATAATCAAAATCATTCTTAAAGTGCAACACTGCAACTTTTCACCATGCAATCCATTCTGACTTCTAAATATCCCCCATAATGGTTTGATATATTCTAAATGGAGCTTTATCCACCCAGGATGACCAGCAGTGTCACATATTCCATTTCTCTGCACATGACAGGCCTCTCTGATCTCTCAGTTATCTTATTTATTGACCAGTGAGCCAGGTCAAGAGATAAGTTATTCATTCTAGTATACGCAGCCTTGGCAGTAGACTATGCAATATAAGGGCATTTCACTTATGAAAAATATTAGCTTAGTAAACAAAGATACATTTTCTCAAATATAAAAAACATTTTATTTTATTGGGGGGGGGGAGGCTTTTTTTCACCACTGGAGGACGAATGGCTACAACCAAGTTCAGTGATGCCATCTACTGGTACATCGATCTCAGGAAATTAGTCTTGCATCTTTTTTGCAACTAGGGAAAATTTAAAAACATTGGGAATGAATGCAATTTAAATCATGTTTAGACTAGTCAGTTGGAATTCTGGAATGATGTGAGGTTTTAATATATTAAGAGCTTTTTTTCTCAATAAGGGTCCAAAACAACCTCAAACAGCTGCTGAGTTTTAAAATAGAAATTCGATTTTTTCAAATTATACTGTTATTAGTTGTCAATTTTTAAAATTGCAACTTATTTTATTGAACCCATGGGTTCGAAATTACAGTGGCACTGAAATAAATGACTTACAACCATCACAACATTCCTACAGTCATGTGATCATAATTCAGGTATTTTATGGCTGCCATTTGCCATCTTCCCAGTCAATCTCTGACATACAAAATCAATGGATTCACTTAACAACTATGTGATTCAGTTAACTGCAATGATTCACTTGACAATTATGGCAAAAAATAGTTGCAAAATCAGGCACGACCACCTTGCTTAGCTAAAAACTTCTGTTCTCAATCTGTGTTGAGGACTACATGTATCTAATTTTTTTGAAAAAAAAGTATTATTTTCACTTTTGGGGACTTCTGCATACTTAGTAATAAATCAAATAACAATCTGGACTTTTTTTATCTGCTATCCATAAAACTATTTCAGAACTGGACCATTTTCACCCCACAGTGCTAAAATGGAAAGTTAAAACTTCCTCTTGTTACATATATATATATTTCCCTGCATGGTGTCTTTTGGAAGAGACTATCAAACACTGGTGCCTCATTGTAAATTACATTTTTATTGTGGTAATTTCTACAGGTATGATATATGTACAGCTTCTGAGTTAGCTTCACATTCCTGTAATTCCAGAACATCATTTAGCAATTGATTTTTGGCTCAATCCTAGTGATTTTGAAAGTCAAAAGCTGCAAAGTTGCAAAGCTGAGAAGTTTTGCCTTTCTCTTGCTTCCTGGTTTCCAGGCTGCAAGCTTGTAAAAATGACTTGAAAGTTGTGTAACTCTGCTGTCATAGAAAATATTGTGGATTTTTTTTAAAGCATGTAACATGAAATAAAGACATGGAGGAAGGCATGAGAGGGAAGTAATTAATTTTGTTTTCCTTCTCAATATCATAGCTACATAACTTCTTATGTAGGATGGGAAAATGAGTGGCATGGTGGGATACAGGTGAAGACACTCACCTCACACTCAGCAGTTTGAGACTCCAATCCTAGGCAGCCATAAATGTTTCTCTATTAGGGCACAAAGAGAACATATATGTTGCAAACTCCACGTAGGCATCCAAAAGGATGCCCAGTAAATGCTCAACAACTCCATCCCAATAAAAAGGATTACTGGGTCGTTTAAAAAAAAGTAGGATAGGAGAGTCAAAGCAGCGGCAGTGTGTAAATACCCTTAAGTTCATGAAGCAAAATGCTGCTCATCTTTGTTTAATGTGACCTCGGTGGGAAGCAAAACTTACTTCTGAGAATATAGTTCTGAGAATATGAGCCATGGTGGCTCAGTGGGTAGAGTGCAGTACTATGAGCTACTTTTGCTGACTGCCGGCTACCTGCAATTTGGCAGATCGAATCTCACCAGCCTCAAGGTTGACTCAGCCTTTCATCCTTCCGAGGTGGGTGAAATGAGGACCCAAATTGTTGGGGGCAATACGCTGACTCTGTAAACCACTTAGAGCTATAAAGCCCTGTGAAGTGGTATGTAAGTCTAAGTGCTATTGCTATAGTTCTCATTGCATTGTATACATCAGTGTTTCTCAACTTCTGCCAAATTTAAGCTGGATGGACTTCAACTCTCAGAATTCCGTTGGGAAACACTGGTACAAATCTGGTTACTAATAGACTCTTGGGCTTTGAGCTTAACTCCAATTTTTGCAGCACAAAATGAACATTGTCACAGTATCTGAATGAGAGAAAAGAGAGCAAGTACCTCTAAAGCACTGAGTATCAAAACAAAAACATGGCATTGATGTCAATCCTCCATTTCCCATAAGGCTTATCCAGGGCTTTTTTTCTCCGCCGAAAGGTGCCGGAACGCACCCCCATCGTCGCGCTAAATAGTCCGGAAACTATAGAGCGTGATTGGTGGAGACAGACCACGTGACACGGAGTGCAAAAAGGTCCTGGAACACCGTTCCACCTAGTTCCGGCAGAAAAAAAGCCCTGGGCTTATCTCTAGCTCAATGGATATTTCCAGAATAAATAATTTAAAGGATCCTGATAAATACGTTAAATATGCATGACTGAATAATAATACAAGTTCTATGGTCACTTTGGAGGTCCTGTGAAGCAAGGAAATATGCGGAAAACAGAAAGAAACTCCAAGTCTTTTTTAAATTAAAAACTTGAAATCACTTGAAATCAACCTATCACAGTTCCCTTTGGAACATAATCTCTGAAAAATGAAGGTATTTAATTGGGATTTTGAACAATGTTACAGCACAACACATACAATTAACTTGCCTGGGTTTCTGAGACATGAATGATTTAAAAAATCCTAAAGGCATACATACTGTGAATATTAAGTAACAACTAGCATCTCCAGTTCCCACAGACAATAAACTCTCTCCCCTCAGGATTGAAATTGTGGATGGATAATTTGTCATCCGAGAGACCTTTTCTTTACATTGTGCTATATTTAATAATTTAATGTTTTATTTAAGATCCACTTGAGCACAGAGACATTCCTTGAACTCTTAAATAAAAAAAAGAAAGAAATTCTACAGATAGATGAACCCACTGACAAGACACTCTGAATTTGGGGACAGAAAAGCTTGACATGAGAGATTATGCTGACAAAAGCTAATTATGCTTACAAAAGCTAGGAAACAACTAATGTTTTTCCCCAATTATTGTTCAACTATGTTAAACATAATTAACATAGCTTTGTTGTTGCTCAGCTCAATTTCCCAAGGCCCATTTCACTTCACATTCTAGGATGTCTGGCTCGAGGTTAACATAGTTAACGTATGTTAAGAAGAGAAACTAAAGAGACTCTTGATGTGGGTGAAGAAGGAGAGTGCAAAAGTTGGCTTGAAACTCAACATTAAAAAAACTAAGATCATGGCATCCAGCCCTCTTAATTCCTGGCAAATAGATGGGGAAGAAATGAAGGTAGTGACAGATTTTATTTTCCTAGGCTCCAAGATTATAGCAGATTGGGACTGCAGCTAAGAAATTAAAAGATGTTTGCTACTGGGGAGGAAAGCTATGGCCAATCTAGACAGCATACTAAAAAGCATAGACATCACCCTGCCAACAAAAGTGCATATAGTCAAGGTTACGGTTTTCCCAGTTGCAGTGTATGACTGCGAAAGTTGGACCATAAGAAAGGCTGAGTGCAAAAAATTTAGGCCTTTGAACTATGGTGCTGGAGAAGACTTCTGCAAGTTCCTTGGACTGCAAGTTAATCAAACCAGCCAGTCCTAGAGGAGATCAACCCTGACTGCTCTTTAGAAGGCCAGATCCTGAAGATGAAACTCAAATACTTTGCCACCTAATGAGAAGGAAAGACTCACTGGAGAAGAGCCTAATGCTGGGAAAGATTGAGGGATGGCAGAGAATGAGGGGCTGGATGGAGTCACTGAAGCAGTAGGCATGAGCTTAAAGGGACTTCAGAATATGGTAGAGGATAGGAAGGCCTGGAGAAACGTTGTCCATGGGGTTGTGATGGGTTGGACACGACTTCGCAACTAACAACTCCAGTGAAGATCATCTCAAATAACTCTCCTTGAACATCTGTCCTTTTTGTCACTTGGCTAACAGCAAGAAATTCTTCTTGGAACATGTGGTTTGTGTGATTGAGAGAGTGAAAGTGAGGTGCTTATATTGCTAAAATAAAGCTTTTAAAGTCAATCAATAGTCTCATGTTGGATGTTCAATGACTTTGCTCTAAGTACGCGTAAGGACTTCTAGTTCTTTGACAGAGGACAAACCTCTTGTAACGTAAATTTGGAACATTGGATTTCAGATTCTGCGGCTAAGCTGACACAAAGACACTGAACCAGTTGGCTTCCGTAGAGTTAGGGTTAGGCTGCCTGAGAGGAAATAAAAATGGGCAAGATGGTGAGGTTGGTAGTGCATAGTCCAAACCCTGGCCCTTAATTTCATGCCTTGGTGTTGCAAAAACATAGAAAAGGTCAGGGCATCGATTGTGCTGCTCTGTCCGCCATCTTGCCTGTTTTGACCCTACACATAGAGATGCTGGTGCTACTGCACTAATCACAAACCACAGGTTGATAAAACTAAGCTACATTTCCACAGGAAGAGGAATTTGAAAAATAGGACAAGGTCATCATATATGGAGAAGTGGGATAAAGCAGTTGAAGTGATATTGCTTGATAAATTTGAAAAAGAGATAGCTACAGAATAGGGAAGATGATTCTGCTTTTCATTTTCCTGGTTTCCTGGTCATCTTGTTGGTTCCCACTTTCCCCAGAACACCACCTCCATCTCTGTCTCTGAAAGATCAATAAAGTATAACTAAACTATGCCATGGATTATAACATTATCTTACAACTTTAATATATCAGAAAGATATTTTCTCCTGCCCCAATCCCCTTTCTCTTTCCTCTTCTTAATACAAGGATATTTAGCTTCGTTCTTGATAAACTTGGTAATCATTTACTAAATTTTAGATGCTCAATTCTATGACTATTTGACGAGTTTTAAGTAGAAGAAACAATACCTTTTTCTTCAACATCATTCACTATTGTTTAGGTAAAGAAACAGTAAAGAGGTCCGATACTTAAGCCTCAGGCATACATGAAACTCAAAGAACACAAACAGGAGTAGCTTACATAATGTGGCATGCCTGATAGCATGGGTTGTGTTAAGTGCATGAAAAATACCCTGAACTTAGGAAATCTTGGCAAAGATGTTCCTGAGGGTGGAACTGATTGATGGACTCAGGCTACTAAAGAGTTGCTTTGAACTGTTGTATAGGCAGCAAATAAATTTGTTGATGATAATAACAACCACCACCACCATCACCTAGGATGCTGCCAGTCAATATTTGTGATACATTTTAAAATGTTCAGTTGACTGAGTTTCATGTTTAATGAATAAAAGTTTAATAATAATAATTTGCCCGCAAGAACTGGTGGAACCATAAACTCACAAGAAATGAAGAAGCTAAAGTGTTCTGAAACTTTAGAATTCAAACCAACAGGCAACTGCCACATAACAACCCAGACTTAACAATTGTAGATAAGATTAAAGTCTGGATAGTGAACATGGCAGTACCTGAAGACAGCAGAAGAGAAGACAAAGAACTGGAGAAGATAACAATGTTCAAAGGTCTACCAATAGTAATAGAACAACTGTGGCAAAGGCAATCAAGGATAGTACTAATAGTAATAGGCACCTTGGGTGCAATCCCAAAACTGGAGCACCACTTGAATACTATCCACATTGACAAATTCATCATCATTCAATGCAAAAGGGAGCTTACATCTGATAACAGTGCTTCTAATATCATCAAACATTCACATCTGCCTACCCCAGGTCCCTGGGAAAGATTCTATTGCAACAAAGCAAAATAATGAAAAAAATGTGAGGGGCATTCCCACAATTAAGGGTTGATTCACTGTAAATGTGGGATAGCTGGAAGAGCATTCCTAGAAGGCAGGAATGATTCCTAGAGGGCAGTTTGATTGACTGACTAACCCATAAAAGCATGTAAGAACCTCAGAAGTATTTGCAAGGAACTGACGGGATTGTCACTAAATACAGAATACCTAGAAAAAGATTTCTGAAAGGCAGAATGGTTAATGGATCCAAGTGAGTTCAATCAGTGTACTGTATGTGGAAAAGAGTATGTCCTACATTCCAGGTTCAATATAAAACAAATATGAATTCTCTCTCATGGAAACCTCTGTCCCAATTTAGAAACACCGCATATCACAAAGCACTCACCTTATCATGGTTAATCTCTTAACTCTCCCAGTTCTAGAAGTCATTCTTTCTTCCCTGGGAGGCACTGTGGGATGTGTGTCACCTACATGTCTTCCTTCAGTAGCTGTAGAGGCATTTCGGGGTGTGTGTGTTGGTGTGTATATGTGTGTCAAAAAAAGTCAACATGGCAGTTCCTGTCAACAATATATTATCCATCTGACAGAACATTATACTGTAGATGCTTAAGGGGTTAAAAAAAAGCATCACTCTACACACATATTACCCAGTCTGTAAATGCACAATGTTTGGGTTGCCGTAACACACAAAACCAAACCAAAACAACCGTAACTATGGCTTACAGCCCACTACGAGCCCAATATTAAATTGGGGTCTCATGTGATAGTTTTCCATCATTTAATGAATATGCCACAATTGTGTAGGTTTGCCACAAAATACTAAGTTACAAACAAGTAAATCACATCATGTTGCATAAACCTAGTTACTATAATTGATTAATGACCGATGGTTTATGCATTGATTTTCATGAATTCAGCCAATTCCTTTAAGGAACAGTCCTTAAAGCCAGCGTGGCTCAACACAATGTTTGAATTCAGCCACTGCAACACTTTGGATTTTTGGTTTAAAAGTGGTACTTTTAACATGAACGCTCTATATAGCAATAGCAATAGCACAGACTTATATACCGCTTTATAGTGCTTTTTACAGCCCTCTCTAAGCAGTTTACAGGA
>JAOYMU010000077.1:25455593-25466420 GCA_025802295.1 Psammodynastes pulverulentus
CTCTAGTAGATATGTGCCTGCCAGGTTTCCGAGCATTTCATCGGCCGCGGTCCCAGGGAAGAGGTGGAGGGGTGGCGATTATTATTAAGGATGTGCTATGTCCTAGGGAGACCACTATCCCTTAGACGACTGGCTGTGAATCCCTGTTTGTGAAGTGGGGATGGGGGGTTCTTCCTCCTGTCAGCTGATTGGTGTATTAGGTTCATGTTAAGGGCGCATGGGTAGGCACATGCAATCACACACCGAACTGGTAGTGGACAAGGTAGGAACCCACTACTGAGTTATATGAATTAATTTTCCAAATGGAAGCTATGGAGCCTGTTTAGTTTTGAATAAAGCAATCAAGTTCTTAACTTACTACCTGATTCTAGTCGTTATTTCACATATTCTGCCCAACATAGGCAGGACTGTCAAAGATTCCCAGCTGGAGAGTTTTTATATAGTCAGTATTGCAGAGTACCCTAAAGTCTATGTAATTTAGCAAAATTATTCCAATCAGTACATATTTTTGAGTGTTCTTCTGAGTGCCTCACTGACCAAACATCAGACTTCTGTAATTCTAATCCATGTGGCAGAATTGTAGATTGATACTAAGGAGGTGAACAGGGATTAATACATTTGGGGGAGGGAAAACTTCAAATCTTCAAGTTATAGCTCCTGTTTCCTCCCTTGAGATTCTTTCTGAATAAATAAAGAGAGCGTCGTATTCCAAATATCATGTATCTTTTTATTGAAAGTACAGCATGAAGATCACTAGGTGGTTCCTGTGAATAAGTTTTTGCTTTTCAGAAGCATTTTCTTCTGGATAACAGTGACAACATGCAATTAGAGAATTTCTGAAGACGCAAGAAAGGGGGCGGGGGGAACCTCTTGCAGTGGAAAGTGGCCACCCAGAACCACATTAAGAACAGCAGAAGCTATGAGAACGGCTGTTCTTGGCATTTTCAGACCAGAAACTGACGTGGCATTGTTCGCCTCTAAAAGTGAACCAGTGCAACCTTCTCTGACAAAATTGTTTTAAAAACAACTGGCTTAGGGCTACCACTGAAGTTGGATACACCCTATAATACTGAGTGGTTTTATTTACCAAAATGAGGTTATATGATGAAAAAGAGAGAGTTAAAAATATAACAAATAGCTTTAGAGTTTGCCAGTGTGGTACAGTTGTTGAAGGTCTCAGAGGACCAGGATTCAGAAAATTTAGGTTCAACCCTAGGTTCAATAAAACACACTAAGAGATTGATCTAATCTTTTTTTTTTAATCTGCCTTCCAATCTCTCCCCAATTGGGTTGCTGTGGGGATAAAAATGGGTAGGAGGAAAATTGTGCTACCTTAAAGGGAAAAGGCTGCAAATTAAGTAAATAAGATGAAACAAATACATTCACTAATGTGAGTAAAGGAAGATGAAATTTCCTTATAGTATATACTATGCGGGAATGAGTTCAAGGTGAAATACACACTTGTTTTTGTCAATTGGGTGATTTTCAGATGAGTCGGACCATCAGTCTCAGCATGATCAACAGTAATCAGGTTGAGCTATTATAGGTTGAATCCAAGGCATCTGAAGGGTGCCAAGCTAAGAACAGCTGGTACAAAGAGGCAAACAAATTCAATGGGTCCCTATCCTGGAAATATCCATGATCTTCAACACACCATTCTTTGGCTATCAATACTTCTCTTTCCAGTGCTTGTTTGTTTATTTGTGTCAGAGGCATTAGGATTAAAATAGGGCATACTGTATGACATAAAATTTAAAATATAAAATGCAAGATTAAAATATGTACAAATTAAATAGATGTCCAGAAACTAGCAACATTAATTGCATTCTGTCACATTGCCATGAAGTCTTCAAGCGTATACTGATCAGAACACAAAGGGTAGGAATACAGTACATATGTGTTGTTGTCTGCATGTCCCCACAATCGCAATGAGCAGTGCTGATTTTTTTTTAAATGAAAGAGTGAGAGATCCCATCCAATAAGAAATCATTTCTTCTATTCTTGATCCATACATTGCAAATGGATGTGCCTATAACAAATAAGCAATATCTGCAGTTATCTCATGATAATAATTTAAAAGGAGGCTCTGGGCTAGTTTGAGTCCAGTTGACCAATCTCTTTGAATCTTCCAGAACAGATTTCATAATTATATGTTATCTCTTACTGTATAAATTTTCTTCTATTGTAATGCTATTTATCCTCTCAATGACCAGCAAAGTTTCAAAAAGTGTCACATGAAGGAAAGTTGGTTGAGTTGGACAGCTATAGAAATGGAATAAATCAAGTAAAAGTCAAATGTATGAGACAAAATGCTAGCGTGAAAATATAAAATACTGTAAAAGAAAAAATGTGATTTACACTTCTATAATGGTGTGTTAATTATATGGGCAAGTGTAAATATTACAAGAGACGGGAGGGTAGATCACTTAAAACAAGATAGCATTTGTGGTATTAAACTTAAAGTGATGAATAAAATAGAAATGGTTATTACTATAACTAGTTATGCCTTATTTGTATCAAAGCAACACAGAATTTGCCCAATACACAAGTGATTAAAGGGTTTAGAATATTATAAGAAATGGTTCACATTGAAATTGTCTGTCCTTCCTTGAAATTTACATATTAGAAACAGACTAGATATTCCTATAAAATTTACAATATAATAATACATTTTTTTATTTTTTTGTCAAGCATATATGAGAAAAACAAGTATAAGTATGAACATAACATATAAACACATAAGTATAATCAAGTATGTATAAAAAGGATATTAGGACAAGGACGGTAGGCACGTTGGTGAGCTTATGCACACCCCTTACAGACCTCTTAGAAATGGGTGAGGCCAATAGTAGACAATCTAAGGTTAAAGTTTTTGGGGTTTGAGGAAGAGACTACAGAGTCATACAAAATAATTTCATTCTCCTTGTCACCACATAGGCAGATAAGCTTGGTTAATGGGATTTTGGAGTAACTGCTTAGCAGCAAGGTAAGATATTATGCCTGGCTTTGAAAAATGTTATCTTCAATGTGGGGGAAATTAGAAATTGTAGGTATCTTGCTGATTCCCAAATACCTTTATTGATCCAATTTCTGTCATTTGCTATTAAAAGCTCAAGCAAGATACCTGGAGATTTACACACATAGAGCTCAAAATTTATTGTATTTTGCCTATAATACTGGAATCTTGCCTTCCCTTTGCTTGCCTTCCCTTGGGTTCCATAGAACTTGGGAGAAGTCAGTCCTGGATCTCTTGAAGATGCACAATTCAAGACTAATTCCCCACTTGAGTACTCATTCTCTGCCTGGCTGAGTATTTCCCTACAGCTAGTAACTTCAGCCTAAATCTCTGTAATGACAGAATGACCTTGGGAGACAGAGTAAAGAGCAAGAGATACAGACAGGTCAATGGTCAGATAAAAAAACAATTTAGACAATTCTTTAGTTTTAAACCAAATGGGGGAAGAAATATAATTTCAGACTTGCAATATATTGTCAATATAACTTTACGATAAAGTAGAATTAGTTTATCTGGTTGTGCTTCCTATTGGGTCTATCTCACAAAACTTATAAATGTCTTTTGATATCTATCTTCTGATATCTATCAATATCAGTATTGGGCCCTAAGGGAATTAGTTTCCACTGGAGGTGGCTGATAGGGTAAGGAGCTGTCATCCCCATCCTATTTGTCTTTTGGTTCTGGTAGGCATGGTTTTAGCAGTTTTTAATATTATTTCAACGTCAGTTCATTTTAATCTTTTTAACTATTTTTCAGTTGTTTTTATAATTTGTAAGCCATCCAGAGTCACCCTGTAGGGAAGATGGACAGCACAGAAAATGAATGAATGAATGAATGAATGAATGAATGAATGAATGAATGAATGAATGAATGAATATTGTTCATGTACCAGGTCAATCATGTAGCAAACTATGTATATGAAGTGATGGTGACATGATTTGTAATTCACAAAAAATATTCTAGAATATTCCATGCAACTGTGGCAGGCAGTATTGATGTGTGTGTGAATAATTGTAACTTTTAAAATGGAATAACTTTCATATTGGCTTGAAGGACAGAACGAAGCATCTAATTTAGACATCAATTTTTGTGTGGAGCCAGAATTTTTAGGATCAATTTTCACTTAAATGTATTTGGACTTCCATTTAGGCTTTCAGTAGCTGGAGAAGTTGTTCTCCTTTAAAGAGGAAAGATGTAAAATAGGAGCTGGTGCTATTGTTAGGATTCCTCTATTGTTCTTCAGCATTTTGCATGGCTCAAGGAAGTGAAACTTTAGAAACAGTTTTGGGTGAGAAATCCAAATGATCACATGGGCATCTGCTCCCATACACTAGGGCGGGGAAATTGCAGCTTAAAATGCAGTTTTAATGCAGCCCTGAACCTAATTTTATTATGAAATCCACAGAACGGGAGAAGCCATAGAAAACTGCACCATGCTAAATATTATCCACATTTGCTTTTTTTCACCCACTTGTGATTCTAGTTACACCTACAATTATTACTTATCTTTGCCCACTATTATCGTGTAGCTGCAAGCTGTTAACCTAGGATGCTTCCCACCACAAAGATAAACATCCCTTTCCAAAATGTTATTTAGCTTCTATAGGTTATTATAAGCCCAAGTGGTAGGTATCCTCATCATAATATATATATTCATTTTTTTCTATGAACATATTATTTGTCCCTGTAAAAGGATCCATGCAGTGTTATAGTTAGTATGTTTGATATTGTTATTTTAAACTTCCCTCGCTGCATTAAATTCAAAGACAGTGTTTTAATTAAAAACTTCCAGCACTTTTTAACATCTGGCTTCTTTTGAAAGTCCCCAGATTATGGCCTGTGAAATCTATATGGGCCAGTCCTTAAGTGGGGAGAGAGAAAGAAAAGGGGGAGAAGAAGGGAAGAGGGGAGGGGAGGAGGAATGGAAGGAGTGAATAGGGTGAAGGAGGCAAATGAAAAACATGGTTAGGAATTAGGGGAAGAAGTTTTGGGAAAATCTAGCAATGAAAGCCCTTGAGGTGGAAAAGCAATGTACAAGGAAGAAAAGGGTCTGAACACTGTGCATAAATGCAAATTGTATTCAAAGTGTCACTGTCTAGTGTGGTGTCAGATTCAGGAGGATATTTCTTTCAATGTGGATAGCTTTTCAACAACTTTCCAACATGCCTTAAAAGGGATGTGAACTGCACTCCAGCGAGGATGTCTGTCCCTCAGGATATTCCCCCTCCCCTTTCAATCCAGTCTACGTGGCTGTGCTTCAGAAACACAAACAGACCAAAACCTCTTTAGCCCAGAAGAAACATTCATAAAAGGTTGCTAGTTCTGAAAAGCAAAATGCATTGCACAAATGTTTTTGTAACTTCAACTCATACCATTGTAATATTTGCTTTCTCTTTTATTTTGTTTGACTGTATTTTTAAGAGCCTTCTTAAGAGCTGGTGATGCAGCCTGGAGCTTTGGAGAGTGTCTACCAGTCAGGGTAGACAGCACTGAAGCTTAAGGGGCTGCAGATTTTCCTATACAATAGTTGATAGACTTAGATGACTTCATCAGCTAAAGTATGTCATGCAAGTAATCTCCCCCGACATTGGCCTCTTAACTTTCTTCCTTCTCTTCTTCTTGTCCTCCCAGATTCTTTGTCTGTTTGGTCTGTTATTTTGCTCTTGCTCTCTTTCCCAGTCTCTTGCTTTTTTACCCTTTGCATTTCTCTAATTTATTTAACAGATGACATTCTTCTTTCAGGAGTGCACATACATAGACACACTTTCTCCTCTTTCATTGCCACTGTAAAAGACTCTGCCATTAATTCTTCTATGTGAAATCAGAAGTATGGTTATAGCTATGCACCAATGTAGGCACACATATAGAGAATAATAAGTTACATTCGGTATGTGAAATCTGTGCAGTAGAGCAGCAAGTTTCATTAAATAGAGCCTAATAGAAAAAATATATAGAATGAAAGAATCCTAAACTGGAGTTCTGTTTTAAATATAATCCAACACACAGCCCTTAATGTGCCACAATGTGGGGAAGCCTCATTGCAATTTGTTGATGGTGGGAAAGCTGAGAATTAAGCTGAGCTGAATTTTTATTAGCTGTCAAAAATGCCCCAGAGTGTTAAGCCATAATCCCTATTTTGATAGGAATTTTACTGAAGGATTTTTCTGAAATTAAACTTCAAGATACCTTTGCTTCACCTAATAGATTTACTATCAAAACATTTGGCATTTGTAAATCTTGCCTCCATAGAACATAAGTTCTTAGGAGTAGAAGCATTTTTCCATTAGGAGTCAGTTGCTACTAAAATTGATTCTGTACCTAAATGAGGATTTTTCATGAGGACTTTAGGTGTAAAGGAATTGATATGGCTAATTTCATCTCACCCTTGTCCTTGTTTGCAGATGATCACACATGTCTAGAACATATGTGTATTCTGATTTGTAATAATTGCAGAATGTTAGCTGAGTAAACGTGGGATGCATCTTCCTATTTGAGATTTAAAAGTAATTGCTAAAATGGAACTCAGTCGTGAAAGCAGTTTTCCATATTTAAAGGGCTGTCACATAAAAGAGGGGGAAGACCTATTCTCCAAAGCATGTGAGGGCAGCACAAATAGTAAAGGGTGAAAAATTACCCAAGAAAGTTCCAACCTAGAAATAAGGAGTGACAGTGAGAACATTTAATCAATGAAACAGCTTGCCTGCAAAAGTTGTGGTGCTCCATTACTGGAGTTTTTCAAGAAAAAGATTAGACAGCCATTTGCTAGAATGGTATAGACTCAGTCTCCTATTTAAGCAAGTAGATATCTACAAGTAGATAGAAGACCTGGAAGGTGCTTTCCAACTCTGATATTCCATGTTCTAATTACTGTCTCAACTTCTCCTTTTTTGAAAATCCATCTTTCCACACCAAAAGCAAAGGAAGCCATAATGCATTTTTCAGGAATTGCTATGTAGCCACATTTCCTGGACGTTATACTACCTGGAGATGAAACATACAGTACTGGTTTTTTTTCTTCTAAGCAAGTTTCTGCTATGACTCAGAGGGAGTCTATGTGGCACATATTTCTCTTCCTCCCCCCCCCCTCTTCGCATCTACTGAAATTTGCCAGAGAAATCCTTTTCTAGTCTTTCTCTTTCTACATTTCTTCCCCTCCCCCTTGTGGTTAAGAAATTGTAAATGAAATACAGAAACATTTTAATATAAGCAGCAGCAGCAGCAGCAAAATAATTATGTTTTAGCAACTAATAAAAGGCGGTTTATAGTAGAAAAATGGTTAAAATTCATACAATGTTACTAGATAAAGGTTTGATGTGATCTAGAAAGGATTTTCTTCTGCACCAATGTCCTAAGGAGGTGTTGGAAACCACAGATCTGAAAATCATATGTTTTATAACAAATTCCAAATTGTCTCCAGTTCCATCTGCCAGAGATGGATAAAGTTCTCATGCATAGAATAAATGGGTGCTTTTGGGCTCTTGTTTTGTAAATGGAGGGCCATATCTTTTAGCAGGATCTGATATATAAGCAAAGCTCTATGCTTAGAATGAAGGTCATAATGATGCAAGACAGATCAGACACCTGTGGCAATACACACCTATTTCTAGCCCTAAAACATGCAGGGACTTAAAGCACCCAATTCGCTCCTTGTTAAAAATCCAATCCCTTCCAAAATTATCCATTTTTCCATAAGGAAGTTTAAAATGGAAGGCTTGGTACATTTTGCTGCTTAACTCCCCCTCCAAAAAAGCTAAACATGGATTGGAATAATTAGTTTCCTCTATTCTAGTTCATTATAATGTCCCAAAAAGTTTAGCCAGCCTTAATTAAGCTGTAACAGCCGTACCTCAAGGATTCAGAGTAAGAAGGATCTTTCTCTTTCCCTTTCCCTTTTTAATTCATTGTTTTAGCTGGAGACACCATTAATTCAACTTGGATCTTTGACTACAAAGAATTTGCTCCATCTACTAAACTGCAGTCTTGTCTTTTAATCTTCCTGCTCATAAGGTCTTCTGGATTCATCATGGAAAGACTGCATAAAAGGAAGAATTCCCAGAAGCCAACCCAACTCTTTTTAATATACTTGGTTTCATTGATGGTATATTCTGGGCAACAAAGATTTTTAGACAAACCGAGAAAAAATGTGAAGACATATGTGACACCCCTCCCCCCTCCCCGAATGATATAAAGAAGAAGAGAAATGATAGGCTGGTAATCCAAACACACACTCGGCATATGGCTTAGTAAAGACTACAATTTAAACATACAGTAACTTTATGGTTGTGGTAATTACTATTCATAGTATTGTAGACCTGGTAACAGTGGCCTGGCTTCAAATTGGAACTCTAACTATATCATTTTGAAGAGCTTTATTTAGAATTCAGAATTTGAAAAAATAGTTGTTCATTATAAATGTCTGTATTTCAGTCAGCCACATTACTTCCTCCATCAAATGTGATGCCATTTTCAAATTTTACTTAGCTTTTACATATGTGAAGAAGAAAAGGAAATACCCTGGAAAGAAGTTGTTACACTTTTAAGTTACATTTTAATTTTGCCCCAATTTTGCTTACTTTTCCTTTTCCAGTTTTCCTCACAGTAAAACCCTGTGCAATATCTTGGGTTGACAGAGAGTATTCAATAGATAAGTGAGTTCTCCTCGCTCCTAATCTAGCAGGCATTTTCTACTGATCCTTCACTAATAAGCTAATAAATCGTGGTCACTTTTCCAAAACATTTTAGAAAACTCTTTACAGTATAGTAAAGTACAGTAGCTACAACCAGTGATGGTAAACTTTTTGAAACAGAAGGCATAAAGCATGTCACAAATATTTTCATAAAAACCAGGTGAGTTACTTCCAACTGCTGCTTCTACCTTTTCTATTACCTTCCTACCAGCATAGCTTATTTTGCTCCTTTTTTCCTTGGCAATTTGACATTCTTCCAAGCAAGCACTGGGTTGCAGCTACAGTATATATAAGTTTTATGAGAAGGCCTATGGTGACCCAGCACCTCCACACACACAAGATTTTGATATATTAAGTAATGTTCAATGGTTGTGCTTCTTTTGCATGCTAAATTATCATACATCAAATTCTTATGTATCATTAAATACCCATTAATATAATAATTAAATACTCATTAATACCCAGCTCAAGAACTAAACAAACCTTTGCCCAATGGACTTGCTGATCTATTTGAGTAACTGCTCATAAATTTGCCTTAAATATTATATTCCTGTACATTTGCATATAATCTGCCTTAGAGACTAAATTTATGGAGGTTTACTTTACAGTAAGAATGCAGAAGTATAGTGCTCGCTTCGGCAGCACATATACTAAAATTGGAACGATACAGAGAAGATTAGCATGGCGCCTGCGCAAGGATGACACACAAATTTGTGAAGTGTTCCATATTTTAAAAAGGTGGATAGAGTGTTTAAGAGCCACATATTGAGAAGAGCCTGAGCTCTTCCTGGTCCAGTCCCCGGGGTTTTAGGGGGTTTAGGTTTTAGTTTAGGGTCTTTTAAATTTTTAAAAAATTTTAAATTTTATGGTAATCTTAATTCTATTTTGTATTGTGTATTATGGATTTTAATGTTGTTACCCGCCCCGAGTCCTGTGTGGAGATGGGGCGGGCTATAAATATGATAATAAATAAATAAATAAAATTAGGTAACTTACATGCACTTTAAGTTTTAATTGGTAAGCAGGATAATAGAAGTTAGGAAGTGATCTATGTTGAAGGTAAATTATACTGGCTTTTGCCATTTCAGTCTAATTTAGTAGACTTTATGTGTGAAGAGAAATATAATCATCTTGGTGGTTCCCAGAGCGAGGCAGGCATACAAATTACGGCAGCTTGCATAGTTTAATTCCTGCTTGTCTGGAAACTATGATTCAGAAGCAACTATCTGCCCATGTTTCTCTGTCTGTAGGATTTGACCTCCTAGCTAAGAGAAATGTAAATACTGAATAATATTTCCCACAAATTACAGGTAAGTGGTTGACGCTCTGGCCTCACAATCAGGAGGCTGTGAGTTCAATCCTAGGTAGAGGCTAATACTCTCCTGTTTGAGCAGGGGGTTGGATTAGATGACCCCCAAGGTCCCTTCCAACTCTGTTATTCTATGAACTTATAACAGTACATTTAGTGATCGTTCATAGTTACAACGGCACTGGAAAAAGGGACTGATGGCCATTTTTCACACTTATGATCGATGCAGCGTTCCCCCAAGGTCACACGATCAAAATTCAGATGCTTGGCAATTGGTTCATATTTATGACCATTGTAGTATCACCTTTTGCGATCTTCGGACAAGCCACCTTATGAGTGAACTTCTGCCACGATTCACTTAATGTCTGTGGCAAGAAGGGTCATCAAATGGGGCAAAACTCACAACAAATGTCTCACTCAGCAACAGAAATTTGGGACTCCATTGTGGTCATAAGTCAAAGACTGCCTGTATATCAGGCTTCCCTGTGTTCCAGGGGTGGGCTTCAAAAATTTTAGCAAGAGGTTCTCTGCCCGGTTGCTGGGTGGGCGTGGCCATGGTGGGCGTGGCCTAGTCATCTTCCTGCACCACGGTGGGAGGGGGCATTTTTGCCCTCCCTGGGCTTTGGAGGCTTTCCTCAAACCTCTGGGAGGACGAAAACAGCCTCCCCAGGCTCCAGAGGCCCTCTGGAGGCCAGAAACAGGCCCATTTCTGGCCTTCTCAAACTTCTGGGAGGCCCATTTTTTGCACTCCCCAAGCCTCCGAGCACACCCTACACTTACCTGAATCTATTTTTTTTTAATATTTTTATTGATTT
>JAOYMU010000077.1:25546420-25556680 GCA_025802295.1 Psammodynastes pulverulentus
TTTTTCTTTTTTTCTTTTTTTCTTTTTCCTTTTCTTTCTTTCTCTCTCTCTCTCTCTCTCTCTCTCTCTCTCTCTCTCTCTCTCTCTTTCTTTCTTTTTCTTTTCCTTCCTTCCTTCCTTCCTTCCTTCCTTCCTTCCTTTTTACAACATTCCAAGTTCTTCTATGCTGTTTGGTAAATAGTCTATTAACATTGCTGTGTATTATTATAATAGGTTGCCTAGTCAGCTAGATGTTTAGACTGAATTTGCCATTTTTATCCACCTATCAAATCCTTCCCAATGATTGGGTTAGGCAGATCTTATTGTTTGATGGTATATTGCTATTGTTATTATATATACAAAACTGTGAAATCACAAGTGTTCTTCAGCTGGTATTGACCTTCATAGGAGTCTACTTCTTTCTAAGAACCTAGGGTGACATAATGTATGATCATAATATATGTGCAGATCCAAGCAGTGTGACCTTTTGTAATTGACAAACAGAAATACTGTCTATGCGCAGATTTTTTAAGTGGCATCCAAGATGTTTTGCAATGGCACCTAATATGCCAATAACCATTAGGACCACTACAACCAGTTTATGCCATAATATTTCAGTTTTTATTTTCAGATCTTGATACTTCATGAGCTTACCCAATTCTTGGTGTTCTAGTCTACTACCCCCTGGTACTGCCACATCAAATATCCATACTTTCTTGTTTTCAATCCCATAAAATCTGGTGTGTTGTGAGTCAAGATTTTATTAGTTTATATTCAGAAATTTCAAAATATTTTAACTTGCTCATTTTTCACTACTTTTTCCATTTTATGTTCCATTTTTTCTTTACTAGCACATGGTGTTTTTACACATATTTTAATAAATCATTTTAGTTTACTGAGATATGTCATTATTTATAATCAGAGTGCAACATTCTTGCATGAGCTATATGATCTACTGTTACTTCTGCTCTTCACACAACCTGAATTTTGAATCATTTGATAGTTTTTCAATTCTGGCCTTGATTGCATTAGTTCAAATAATTTGCTTTTCACCAGCCAAAATCAGACCTTTGTTTTTTTTTCAATGTTCCAGTTGCTTTATCCACTTTTCTTTCAATCTTTCATACAAATTACCATGTATTGTTTTTCCCTGTCAGCATTCTATTCATGTTTTCTTATATTGTTTCAGTATTCATGCTTTGTTTCCTATACATTTAGTAAGATCCAATTTTTAATTTGCATGAAAGCTTGTTCTTGGTTGTCTTTTGCATAATCAGCCAATGCCTGATTTTTTTTTCTTCTTTTACAGTTCGTTTGGTTTGAAGTAAACCTCTGCTTTCATTTCTGCGGGGTAGATGTAATCTATCAATGTCACTATGGGGATGAAATACACAGTGAATAGTCATCAGTTTTCTTATTCTTTGGTCCAAATGGTCCAGTTCAGCTTCTATTCAATTAATAATTACAGCAGTGTGTTGTATTACAGGTATGTTCCAGGTATTGATGGCTTTGACAATGTTTTCACCATTCAATTTTATCTTTAGTACCTTTCTCACTCTTTGAATGTATTCTTTATTAATCACATTTTTAACTTGCTTGATGTTATCCAACTTTAAAATGCTGTCAGGCCTGCCCCACTCAGGTCCAGACCCTCAACTCCATTTGATTGAAGTGATAGGTTCGTTTACTAAAGTTTGTTTATTTATTTATTTGTTTGTTTATTTTTTCAAGTATGTATGAGAAAACAAGTATAAATATGAACATAACATGTAAACATATAAGTATAAACAGGTATAAGTATATACATAATAAATGGGAACAGTAGGACAGGAACAGTAGCCATGCTGGTGCGCTTATGCATGCCCACTTACGGTTCTCTTAGGAATGGAGTGAGATCCACGGTAGACAGTTTAAGGTTAAAGTTTTGGGGGGTTGAGGATGTATCAACAGAGTCAGGTAATGAGTTCCAGGCATTGACCATTCTGTTTCCAAAGTCGTATTTTCTGCAATCAAGTTTGGAGTGGTTTACTTTGACTTTGTATCTGTTGTTTGCCAGTGTATTGTTACAGTTGAAGCTGAAGTAGTCATTGACAGGTAGAACATTGTAGCAGACAATTCTGTGTATTAAGCTTAGGTCAGACCATAGGCGGTGTAGTTCTAGGTTGCCCAGGTTCAAAATTTCAAGCCTGGTGGCATAAGGTATTCTATTGTGAGCAGAGGATTGATTGTAATTGTAATAATGAAATGAGGAAAGGCTACCACTTTGAACTGTTGGGTACCCAACAGACCAAAGTTTTTTCCTTTCTATGTAAAATGTGTTTTTGCAAGCTCATGTAATTGCTGGATTTGGTCTAACAAGACACAGATTTTAATATGTTTAGGACTAGGTTTCTAGTTGAAAGGTCCCAGATACTAAGGGAAAAAACAGACAATAAAATAAGAGAATTGGGGATAATATATGCTACCTGTTAAACTCTTGTGAATGCCATAGGATATTTATATTTACAGTCCTGTGCATAATCTACAACATATAATTGTTAGTCTCCTGAACTGATTCCGAGAAAAGAAGCTATTTCTATGCACAACTAATGAATGAAAAGAAATAATAGATATACATCCATGCCTAATGCAACCTACTTGTGATCTTTCGTACCACGGAAAAGTTCTGGTTTTTTAAATTTTGCTGTGCTATAATCCATAGAGATACTGAAAGCTGAGTCTTAAAAAAACCTCACTTTTTAATTTCAGACTCACTTGCTGATTTCAAATTAAATGATAAAAGTGCAGGAAAACTAACATTTTGGATCTTTCATAAGGTCTCTCTTTCCATTGAACAAAGAGACAATCCTTTTGTACATTCCAATGTAAATGCTAATGCAACGAGTTTACCAGAACTCGTTTCCAGTTCTGATCAAAAGTTGTGGTTTCTTTCATAGGGTGTTCCTGGATCTCGTGGTCTCCCAGGATCTGATGGCAGAGCTGGTGGCTTAGTAAGTTTTTTTTTTTTTACGATCAGTTTTATAATGTAGTCAAATAAACTCCCGCTCTACCCTATCCTATAAAGCCAGCCAGTGGATTGCTGGCATTATATCCTAATGCAAGCCTCTTCCTTTGTAGGGCCCAGCTGGCAGTCGTGGTGCTACTGGTGCTTCTGGTGCTAAAGGTCCCAGCGGTGACTCAGGTCGTCATGGTGAGCCTGGTCTCATGGGTGCAAGAGTAAGTAAAGATGGATGATCTTGTGAAATCAACGAATAGTAAATTCAGCCACGTTCTGAATTTACATGGACTTTTTTGTTTTCCCAGTGGCCAGTTTTAAAAACATAACATTTTAAAGAAAATGTTTATCAGATCTAATAAAGGGATATTCTACACATTCATGACTTTATCTACCTCCCATACTTGTGCTGTAAGGCAGATTGTTCCTCTTCCATGTTTTAGACATATGAAGCTGAAGTTGCAAGCTCCTGTTTATTATGTTGCCCTCCTATGCTCATTTCCCCAGCATAAAGTCATGCTGAACTGAATAAAGGATAGTGGTGTCATTTTTAAATATATTTGCCTAATTTTGGCAGATAAATCTAATTGAATTCAGCAGGGCATCTCTAGATAGCAGTTTTTGATAATCAGAGAACACTGCATTACGTTACATTTATGCCCGTGTTTAAATATGCATATAGAGTGAAATTAAGTTTCCAATTTCAGTTTTAAGACATTCAAAAGACACATTAAAGCTAAATACTGTATCTCTGTATATTTAGGGTCTGCCCGGACAGTCTGGAAGCCCAGGTCCAGCTGGAAAAGAAGGTCCTTCTGTAAGTATCCCCTTCCCTTTTGTTCTGCAAAGATTGAGCAGTAGATATATAGATATTTTAAATGCATTTTCTGGATAGCGTTTTTATTTTATATTGATGTTTTCATACTAAGCTTTAATATTTGAATCCTATTTTTCTGAGATAATTTTTTAAAAAATATGGACTGTTCAAGGATTAATAACTAAGCTATGAACTGGAATTGCATTGTTATGTATTTTATATCTAATTAGTAGCTGTATAGCCAAAGCTACTAATTTAATATTTTTTCTAGTTATGTAGATGCATATAATCATGAAAGGAGGGGAGGGGTTTTTTTTGAGGGGGGTACCAAACTGCTGAACAGTGCTATAAAGACAGCCATGTAGAAAAGTAATAAACTCTGAAACGTCTTTGTGGCCAATTGAAAGTGTCTTGCTCTCAATTGTCACACAATATTCGAACAGTGATACTATACTACAATGCAAGGTATGAACTTTTCTTCCTGCAGGGTTCAGCTGGACCTGATGGTCGCCCTGGCCCAACTGGCCCAGCTGGTCCACGAGGTGAACCTGGAAATATCGGATTCCCAGGACCAAAAGGTCCAAATGTAAGTGCTATTCAATAGAATATAATGATGTTGACAAATAAAACAACAGCAATTTACATTGCTGTTCATAGAAGCGTTTTTATGGCACTCCACTGAAGGGCACCTCATCTGTGCATACCAGAAGTATACTACTCTATACTACTCTAGTGCTAACACTTTTGTCTTACTTAACATCCCTTTGCTGATCCAAGAATGCTTTGGATTTAGCTGGCAGACCCATTTATGGAATCCTCTACTTTCCTTTGTCATTTTAATCCTTTGCCAAGAAAAGGGCTTAGCCTCACTATGAGAAATGTATCTTCAGCTTAGTGCTTATTTTAATTGTAAACCACATATTGTTTTAAATTATATTTTCTTTCTTTTTTTCACTTCAGAGTGCGTGTGTGTGTGTGATATTCTTTAAATGTTTACCAATGCTTGGATAAGGAATGGTGTGGGTGTAACATTTATTTGTATTTATTTCTTCCATGATCGTAGCAAATATGTCACCTAAATCTTGCTTAGGTGTGAATAAACATAATGTTATTGAACTGGAAGAAAATGATAAATACGTTTAGTTAAATGCATCCACAGCACTGAATCTAATGATAAGATATCAAGTCAAAACCATAGTGAAATAAATTGCCTAGGAGAACTATGGAACTGTTACCTTTTGATGTGTTTGAGGCAACTTCTGCCTTGGATAAATATAATAGCTGGTTAGAGAAGTAATGATTTATCATTTCCCTTTCAATTCTACATTTATGTGATTTGTGCATATATATTTTCATTTTATGTATGTTTTAACTGGGAGGAAGTTCCTCAGGCAATATGCCTGTAAGTGTAGCTCAGGATGTTTTATTTGAGTGGGTGAAGGGAACTCATCACTTCGGCAATTGTTTTCTTGCCAGTGAAAGTATATGCAGGCTTCAGCCTGCGTTGCTGCTTGTTCTTACATCAGAATTCCTAATTTACTCATTCCTTCTTAGTCTGAGAAAGGATGAGTCAATAGATAGCAACCTTAAGCAGGAGAAGCAACAGATTCAAGATGTTCATCATGACACGTGTTCTGCTAGACCAGGCATCTCAATAAATGCTCAACTGTGCCAACTAATTGTACAGAAATGTAGAAAACTGGAGCCACTGAAAGTATTGTGGCGGGATTGCTGTTATTCATTTTAATGCAGTAACTTATTTAAATGTTTTTCATTTTATCAGGGTGAACCTGGCAAACCTGGTGACAGAGGCAGTGTAGGTCTGTCTGGTCCACAGGTAAGTGGGACTAATTTATACTCTACTTTATACCTTATCTTTAATAAAGGAAATATGATTTGCTAATGTTGAAGAGTCTGTAATAATTGAATAATTTATAAAACAGGAAAAGACTGCTGCATTTATAAGTTCTCTGGCAGCAGTCGTAAGCTAACATTTTGAATGATGGTTACATGGAATGGAAACAGATACTGTACTCTCTGAGACATCATTCAGGTATCTGGATGATCAGCTTTTGCTTATTGTAAGAAAATAAACATTTCCCCTGCCTTATCTTCTGCCTCCAACACAATATTTTTAAGGGAGAAATTTATTTATTTATTTATTTGTAATTTTAATTTCTATACCGCCCCATCTCCGCAGACTCGGGGTGGTTTACAACATAATAAAAACAACAATATACACAAACATTATATTTTAAGCCACACTAACCTTTTATAGCAGTGGTCCGCAACCTTTTGGGCACCAGGGATCAATTCCGTGGATAAAGGTTTTCTATGGACCCAAGGGGATGTGATTTCATGTACTGCCTGCATCCTGTAGACGGGGCTTCGCTTGTTTGTGTGGCACATTTTCTGGCATGTCCTGGCCCGGTGCTAGTCCACTGACCAGGGATTGGGAACACCTGTTTAATAGTACAACACTGAAAGTTTCTATATCATATCTACTAGTGAGAGTTCCATATTCATTAAAAGTAACGTTTCCCTCATGTTGGAATCAGTTCTTGGTAATTTCACCAAAAACCATGGAAATAATTAAATAAGCAAACAAACTCAGTGTATATTTTAGAATATGATTGTCCACACTATGAACAACTGAAGCTTTGTGATTCTAGGGTCCTCCTGGTCCTGATGGAAACAATGGAGCTCAAGGTCCACCTGGTCTCACTGTAAGTACAAGATTAATTAGTTTACCTTTGATGCTTCTTTGCCAATGGTTTATTTCTCATCATTTCAAATTTAATTATTTATTTTAGGGCAACTCAGGTCCAAAAGGTGAAACTGGTCCAGCTGGTGCTCCTGGCTTCCAAGTAAGTAAGATTATCTTTTATCCAATATTGCCTGTAATGCTAGAATGGAATAAAGGCTGTTTGAATGCTATTAAATATCCCAACAAACCTTGATGACTGAAATATAGTCAAGCATTTTATCCTACCAAGTAAATTCAAATGCTTTACTGAACCTATGTTGCTAGTTAGATCATATTTTGCAAAGTACACTTATTAAAAATAGGCATGCATAGAATTCAAATCACTAAGCTTCAGTGACTCAAAGATAATCAGGTTATAGGAATTGATTGACAATAGATACACACGTTTGCTGTGTAAGACTGTAGTGCCACCAGTTCATTTCAGAAGAGGTGTTTTGCAATAAACAGGAATGTGAACTCAACCCTGGTTGGCAGTTCATTAAAGAAATTAGATTTGCTTGGACAGTCACAGAGAGTCTCCGTGCTCACATCACTAGGGAATTTGAAGCATCTGTTTCAAGTCAGATCTGAAGTACTATAGTGCTATGTTCACCATGTTCAGGCTTAGTGGATGGGGCCAAAACGTGGAAGGACTTGGAAAGGGAAATCAGTTGCAGAGAAACTGAGATTCACATATAGTGATTACTTTAATGTAGAAAGTGGTTTTACAAAGGAATCTTTGGTTTCCAATTCAAAACTCAAGAATGAATAAGATTGAATAGAGCAGTGGCTCCCAACCCTTTGGGTACCAGGGACTGGTTCTGTGGAATCCCACATATGGGGCTTCACTTGTTTGTGTGGCCCAGTTTCTGGCATATTGCAGAACAATGCTGGTTCATGGACCAGGAGTTGGGGAACCCTGGAATACAGTACAGTAATAGGGACAGATGAAGGTATTTATTTTATAGCATGACTTGGGCTTTCCCTTATTTACAGCACATAAACAAATTACAGGGGATTGTTTTTCCTTCATCTGTTCATTTATTTTCCTATAGGGTCTTCCTGGTCCCTCTGGTCCAGTTGGTGAAGCTGGCAAACCAGGTGAAAGGGTAAGTATTAAAGTAGTTCAGATTATTCCTCATGGTTTAATTAAGAAAATTCTACTTTGGCTTAACAAAGGTTTTTGTTTTTAACATGCATTGAATAAACTGCAGATTGTGTTCAGTAATTTGGTCTTTCGAAGGGTCTTCTATCATCTCCAGATCTTGGAGCCATTAGGAAATTATTTTTAAAATATGAGATTGAGGGAGTGATTATGTCCATTGGGAAGGCATACTTCATAAAGTATCTGAAGCCTAGCAGTTTTCTATTTCTCTGCTACAATCAAAGTACATTAAAATCAGTGAAAATAGAATGTCTAGCAGACAAATATTTCTTCAGCATTCTTTGAAATTCCTCTTTTTTGTATGAAGCAGAATACCTGCTTTGCCTACCCATCTCCTGGCAAACTGGAGGAGCAAACTTACTGCTTCTTTTTGTCTTATGAAACAGAAAACAAAATTCTGGCATTTTTAAAAGGGGGCTATTAGTTTATTTTGTATTTTTAGACAGCCTTCAACAAGTGACATATTGCATTGGACACACGTCTTTCTTTTTCTCCAGAGTTTCCCTTTCTTTTAATCTCACAATTAAGAGTAGTCTCCTGGTTCCTTGTATTCCTTGAAACCAGCTTGAACCTGGAGACTTCACGGATTTGTCCATGTAATTTTCATGGCAACAATACAAAACTGTTTGCCACATTGTAGCCCCTTAGAATGTTTTCCCATTTCCTAAGGTGAGGATTACCTGCCCGAAAATCCAAGTAATAAACATAACCAGCACTATTTAACTTTTGAGATCAACCAAGATTTACTTAAGAGTTGCAATATTCTTGAGTGAATCTCACATCAACCCTGAACAGTTAGTCTGACTTAGCATCATTCAAAACCTTAAAGAGAATTTGAATCTTGAGTAGGCATTCACTTGACATCCCTCAAACTATCACATCTTCCATAGCTTCCAGGTTAGGAGAATTAAGATTCCCAGAATTCCCAAATAACATGGCATTTGGCCAGACAAAGTGATGATTGGGGATTGTGGCCCTAATGCATTTAGAGGACACCGGATTAGAGAATACTGCTCTATGCCACATAAATGCCATATTCTGCCATAAAGTCAAACAGCATTTGAAAAAAAAAGAATTTAGTTCACTTCCTGCTGTACTAAGCAACATTTTAGTGGCCAAGGGATGAATTTAAATTATTCACAAGTTATTCTGGATTGTGCAGTGCATTTTAGTGAATTATAACAATCTGTCAGAAAAGTATAATCCAGTTTTACTCCTGTTAGTGACCTGATTGTTTTTCTTTTCTTCAGATTATCTATTGCCTTTTATCTTTCTGGATGAAAATATATTTAGATCTCAGAATGTCATATGAATTCTGAAGCAGTGATTTTAAAAAATCCTTTTAAAGAATGTGTTAACGAATCTTTCTTTTGTGCCTAGGGTGCTCATGGTGACTTTGGTCTCCCTGGTCCTGCTGGCGCAAGAGTAAGTATATACTTTTTTGCATTTTAGTATTTTTTTCCTGTTGTATTTGAAATACAGTAGAATATTAGGTATAGTAGAGTATTAGGTAGTATTATACTATAATTTGAAAGGTCACATTGGAGAAATCAAGGTGCGAACTGATTAGGAGATAAATCTAGATACCTTTTGATCTATGAGCAAAATTGGTAGTGAACCTAATGGAATTTTATTTTTGAATCAAAGTCTCTCGGGAATTCTGAAAAAAATAATTTGAAGAACTTCTGGAAATTGTTATATATCTAATCTGAACAAATAAATATTCAAGGTTTATTAAAGTGCCCCCTGCCAATCTCTAGATTTATAGACCAAAGATGGACACGGTTAAATCTGAACCATCTTAAGTTGCTATGACATCAGTATGAACCAACAAGTTCAACATACATGTACAGCTTTTCACACCTTTCCAGTTTCTGCATTAATGAGATTGAGGCTCCTGAATTGCCATTTACTTTATACTAATCTGTTTGCTTCAGGGTGAACGTGGTGCACCAGGTGAAAGCGGTGCTGCTGGTCCTGCAGGCCCTCTGGGAAGCCGTGGCCCATCAGGTCCACCAGGTGCTGATGGTAATAAGGTAAGGCAGAAGGAAGAGTTGCTATTTTTCTTAAATCCAGGAGAGGGCAGTGTGAAAGTTTTGTGGGAAGAATCCAGTGGGATGCAGAAAGCAACAACCTCTACATTATTTGTAAAGCACCAAATCTTCCTTTTGAAAATGACAGATTTTAGCATGTCTTTTGTAAAATTTTGCAACTGGGAAATATCAAACAATTACATGGTGAATCAATATGGCTCAGGTCTTTTTAGCGTGGGTTTTATTACTTTCAGGTAAAAACAGAACTCTAAAATGTTATAGGTGTAACATTGAAAATTCCTTCTATGTTAAAAAGTTTGGGCACATGCTTTCAAAAGTTCACTTTGTTTTTGTTTAAATAACATCTTGTTATGTAACAGTGCTAGCCATTCTTTGATAAAAGGATTTGGAAGTCATCTGCATCAGCTGATCTATACAAAAAGATGTATCTTGGAATGACAATTTCCTCTAGGGCAGGGATGTCCAAACTTAGCAACTTTAAGACTTGCGGACTTCAACTCCCAG
>JAOYMU010000077.1:25645676-25658643 GCA_025802295.1 Psammodynastes pulverulentus
TTTTTCTCTTTTCAGTATTATTTTTCTTGGATTTTTTTTTAAATAATCTAAATAGTCTAAAAAATAGTTTAAATAAATAAATAATAATAATCCATATCTGCCTATCCCAGGTTCTTGGGAAAAACTAAGTAAGTAGTGAAAAATGACAAAGCCAGTCTGAATATCTGGCTGACAGTGTGAAGAACACATTAATAATCTATATAAAATAAAATAAAAATAAATGCAGTTGAAAAAAAAACCTGTGAGGAAGCCCTTGACAATAAAAAGTCTAATGGAAACACATTCTTTAACTTTTTCTCTCAATGAAATGTTTTACTGTTTACTTATAAATGTGTTACATGTGATTAATCTAAAACTTTGTATTCATAGGAGAACAAAATAGAATCAATTTAAAATCAGTCATATATGAGGTAGTAAATATTCCAGTGAGGTATCTCTCAGAAATTCAACATAAATAATGTGGAAATATTAAATTAAATTCTGAGTTTTACCCACATCATGACTATAATATCAACTGCATCAGCATTTCATAAACTTATTTGATCATTTGTTCACTTCTATTATATTAAGATTGAGTTCATATTTTAGAATTGCTACTTCATAAAAGAGGAAAAAAATTTAGTTGGCTTCTAAAAGTTCAACAATGAAAGCTACTAACAAGTGGTAGTAAAAAGCAAATACAAATTAGGTTATGACATTCAACAAACCTGGAAGATAATATATATTTTCTATTCACTGTGTCTTAAGATATATGTAGATGAACCTCCCTGTTACCCCCTTCAGTGAATCAATGATACACAGAATATGTAATGTCTAAAATAATTGAAATACATAATTCATTAGATGCAGTATTTATGACTATTCTGAGTTGGGAATAAGTTGTTATTTAATCTTTCATACATGTAACAAAACTACTTTCAACTTTTGACTCCATTGAGAGTGAAGAATAATTCTAATGACCGAGGTCATCCTGACAACTTAGGATACCCAGCCATCTTTGGTAAAGCTAAACCTATTTTAAATGCAATACTTTTCAATTAACCAGCCAATATAAGCAGTCCTCAACTTACAACCATAATTGAGCCCAGAAATTTGTTCATAACTTATGCCAATCATTAAGGAAGTTATCTCAGGACTACACCGGATTTTACATTGATCATAAAATAAATGCTGTAGTCACAAAGTGAATGTTATGGTCATTAAGGAAAACTGTGGTCATTAAGCAAACCCATTGTCTGAAATGGACTTTTTTTTGCCAGAAATCAAAAGTAAATTCTGGTTTTTTTATTTTTTTTAAAAAAACCATAAATCGTAACCACGATGCTGGATGTTGCAAACGACCATAAAAGCGGCCCAGTTTCTATGCACCCAAATTGCAATCATGTGACCATGGAAGGGGCAGAATCACAATTTTTGGGCCTGTCACAAATTTAAGTGATCACTAAGCAACTGATTGTAAGTCAGATGGTCCTTTAATGCTCTGCATGAGCTATCAAACATATAAATGTTTAGGTATAATCCATACCTATTGGAAACACTTTTGGTGTTTTGATATGTTGCTTGAGTTAGGAGCAAATCTGACAGTTTCTTTATTCTGTCTCAAGCCAAAGACTACAAATAAGAAACATACAAGTCATAACAGAAATCTGAATTGATAACTTGTAGAAGCTTTTACAAATAAGTCATTGGATGTACAGAATGAAATTACCTAATGGTAAGCCTAAGAAGTGAACACAGGTTGGCTACACAAAATCCACATCTTCCACATGAGACATAGGTATGCAAAAATACTTTAATTAATGATTTCTTCTATCCCAAGAATATGCTCTGGAATATCATCAGTTGGCTGATGGGAACAATAGTCTCCTGTGGGAGAAGAGATCTAGAGAAGAGAAACATAGGAGGGGTCTGTGTAATTCTGCAAGCAAATATGGTCATGCTGCAGGATCAACTCATTGCATCCCACTGTGCAATGTATCCTACAGTACAAATTCTTGCTTTATTCCACAGTGTTCTTTTTACAACCCTGTAATCCCTGACTTCGAGGTGGGGTCAGGGCAACTGAATGGAGCTGAGCATTTACAAATGCCTGACCTGACACCCATACATGGAGTTCACAGCAGATATTTTCTCTTTGCACCCTGATAAAGAAATATCTGTCCCTGCCTAGAATTGAACTCTCAGCCTTCCAAGTGGGAGGCAAACATCTTCACCTCTAGACCACTGTACCACTCTTATTCAATAGAGTTCATATCCTACAAACTAACTCAAGAGAGATTTTAACTCTTACTTCAATTGGATCACTCCACACATGCCAATAAAACTAACCATTAGGCATTTTTCTGTTTATCTGAAAGACAGACAGAGAAATTGTTCTCCACATCTGATATAAATGCAATCTTCCAGTTTTTGAGGCATTTAGTTAGATATACTGCGTTATCAGATTTTTGTCATATTTTCTAATTCAGATGTTCCTCTAAAGTGTTTTCACATTAGCCAGATACGTTTCCAATCAAAGCAGGCATTTCATTGGCATATTTAGTCCATTATTTCCAACAGTATCACTATTAAAATAATGTGATGATCATACTGTGTGGTACTCTGAACATATTAGGGCAGAAATGAAGAGTAGTCCAACTATATTTGCCTTTAATCTTTGTCAGTGTACAGTGAGTATGCAATGCTCCAGATATTATTCTAAAAAAGTGCTGCAGAACAATTAGGGCTTTCCACACACCCCAAATTAATCTGCCAAAATAATCCCAAACTATTGACAATTCTTATTTAAGGAGTCCTATCTCAAATGTTACAGATACCGTATTTTTCGGACTATAAGATGCACCGGAGTATAAGACGCACCTTAGTTTTGGGGGAGGAAAACAAAACAAAAAATCTTACCTCGGCTTCTGTTTCCCAGCAATTTGCCTCCTTGCAGCAAGCAGAAAAAGACTTTCAGTTCACTTTTGGTTTCAGCACAGCCTAATTAGCATCTGGCTCGGCAGTTTCAGGCTGCAGGGACTGATATAGCCTAATGGCAATCCCTGCGGTCTGAAAAGCTGATGTTTGGAGCCGGATCCAAAGGATCATCAGCTGCTTATGTTAATTAGACTGTGCTGAAGCTGAAACAAGCTTTTTGCGGCTTGCTGCAAGCAGGCAAATTGCTGATGGGCAGAGCTTCCGCAACATTCGGTGTATAAGACGCACCCAAATTTTCACCCACGTTTGGGGGTACAAAAAGTGTGTTTTATAGTCCAAAAAGTATGGTATTCTTTCATCTTTGGTTATGGCTGCAAATACATGAAAAAATATATTTCTACCCCTTTTCCTTGTCATGAAACTCTTGCTGCATTCCAGTTTTTTGGGATGGTCTGTTTTCCCACTACAGTACAGGAAATGTTGCCTTGTCATAGGAAGTTTCCTTACTTTATTTTATAAGTTACACCATTACTGTATTTAATTCATTAACTGAACCAATATGTAATTATTCTACAGAAACATTTCTTTCCCAAATCATATTTTAAGTTTCTAGAATTTAATCTAACTATTCTCAGAGCTGTGCACTAATTGTGGAGTTCCCGTACAATCTTATTCTTCTAATTTTCTCTATTTTTAAAATTTTTATGTAAGATAGCTAACTATCATAAAAAATTAAAACCAAAGTCTAAAAATGATAGGAACATTTTTTCTCTAATTGATCCTGACATTTAAAAAGGGCGTAGGACTTACCTGAGACGCCCATTCTTTCCTCTCCAAGGCAAAAGCCAGACTGGGTATTATCTTCCTTCTAGCTCTATAGACTGAATCTTCAAACTGAGGACACACCTCCCTGCAACGGTCCTGTGTCCCCAGTTGAAAATACTGGCGAAATGAATGAAGCACCTTAATCCAAGTGAAGATACATGCTTGAACCGAACCACAAGGCCACTCCCATATATGTCAACCAAATGCCCAGAACAGTATAATCACAGGGCAGGGCTGGCTTCTGCCTTGGAAGAAGAGAGAACGGTAAGTCCAATGTCCTTTCTCCTCCCATTCCAAGGCAGAAGCCAGACTGGAACATACCAAAGCTTGGAAAGTCCTACGTAGGGGAACTGGTCTGGGCAGAAAAATCGGCCTCAACCAGAACTTGTTGCAGCACCCATCTACCAAAGGACGCATCAGCCAACATGAACCTGTCTAGTCGATAATGTCAAATAAATGGTGATGGAGAAGCCCATGTTGCTGCTTGGCAGATCTCCTCCACTGATGCCTGTGTGAACCAGGCTGCGGATGTTGCTGCACTTCTGGTAGAATGCACTGTTCAGCTTCAGCACAGTCTAGGTATTGGCAAAGCGTGGAGATGGTAGGCTTGAGAGATACAAGATATGAGCCAATGCCCCACCGTGGAGGGTGACACCTTGTGTCCTAACGTGGATGGTTGAAAAGACACAAACAGGGCATCCAACTTCCAAAAGGAAGCCATTCCCTTAACATAAATGTGGAGAGTCCGGTGGACATCTAGAGTGTGCCACTTCCTCTCCAAGGCATGTTGAGGCTGAGGGCAAAATTCCGGCAGGACTAACTCTTGGGCCCTATGGAACATAGAATTAATTTTTGGGAGGAAGGCTGGGTCTACCCTTAGTATGACCCTGTTTGTGTGAAAGCTGCAAAGATCCTTCCTCACAGATAATGCTGCCAATTCAGAAATATGCCTTGCAGATGTGACGGCCACTAAAAATGCTACCTTACAGGAGAGGAGATGTGAACTGGTCTCCCATAGGGGCTCGAATGGACTGGTAGTGAGGGCTGTAACACTTTGGAAAGTTGCCACATGGGAAACCGGTGTACAACGGGAGGGCGTAAATTGGAGTCACCCCTTCAAAAAGGCCCTAACTCTGGGGTGCACGGATAGGGCAGAGCGGCCCTTATGCACCAAGATGGAACCAAGTGTCACCACTTGATGACGTAATGTGTTGGGGGCAAGCCCCTTGTCAAAGCCATCCTGCAAAAAACTCAACACATGTGGCACCGAGGCTGAGGCTGGATCTACCTGTTTGACTGAACACCAAATATTAAAGGCCTTCCAGGTCGAATTATAAATTCTGGTGGTCGATGGACCTCTTGCCACCAGAATAGTCTTGATGACACTGTTATAGAAGTTTTCCCTTCTCAGGAGTCCCCGCTCAAGCACCAAGCGGTCAGATTGAGCCACTGGGGCTCTGGATGGTGGATGGGTCCCTAGCTGAGGGAGACCCTGTCCGGTGGTATCCTCCAAGGTCTGGCGACCAAGAGGCTCACCAGATTGGCCGCCTTGGCCTATGTAGAGCCACCAAGATTACCCTTGCCTTTTCTGAGAGTATCTTCCGTATGTCTCCTGGTGTCAGGGGGAGTGGGGGAAAGGTGTATAAAAGACCCTTGGGCAATGGACACCTCAGGGCGTCAATCCCCTGTGCCCCCGGAGTGGGGTATCTGGAAAAGAAGTGGGGCAGTTGTGTATTTGCTGGGGATGCAAATAAATCCAGTACCGGTAGACTGAACCTCTGGACTAGGTCCGCAAGTAGACTGTGATCTAGGTGCCACTCGGCCTGATCAATGGTGGCCCTGCTCAACCAGTCCGCCTGCGTGTTGAGAGACCCGAGATGTGCTCAGCTCCCAATGACAGAAGGTGAAATTCTGCCCAAATGCAAAGAAGAGTTGCCTCCTGCATTAATGATTTAAGCCCCCCCCACCGTCAGTTGACATGTGCCTTTGTGGACATGTTCTGTGAGAAGTAGTATGTGGGAACCTTCCACCCGCTGCTGAAGCTCCTTGAGGGCCAGCCGAACTACTCTCAGCTCCAGCCAATTGATGGTGTGTCCTGTCTCCTGCTGGGACCACTGATCTTGCACCACCTGTTCCTCCAAATGGGCTCCCCAGCCCAATAGGCTGGCATCTGTGGTAATTGTCAGCCTGGAGGGTTCCCTGAATAAGCAACCCCGCTGAATCGCTCCAGTTGTCCACCAATCGAGGGAACGGAGTACTCTGCATGGGACCCTCACTTGTCGAGTGGAATTACTTAGGCCTGCTCTCTGAAAGAGGAACAGAAACCACTGAAGCTGCCGGGAGTGAAAACGTGCCCAAGGAACTATGGAAAGGCATGAAATTAGCTTCCCCAATAGTTGAGACAACAGGGAAAGTCGGACTATTGGGCTGCCTCTGATTGTCACAATTAAGGCATTGACACCGAGTTGCCTGTCCTGGAACAGAAACACCTGTCCCGAGACTGTGTCTATTATGGCTCCTAAATGTAATAGATATGTCATGGGAACCAGATGGCATTTAGCCATATTGATAATCCATGGTCCAAAGGACTCGGATTGTCAGCTGCAGATCCTGTGCGCTCAGGCCATCGAAGACAACTGGATTAGGATGTCGTCGAGGTAGCATTGAATTTACTGGGATGGCCCGAAGGTAAGCTGCTAATGCCACTAGAACCTTGGTGAAGGTTCGAGAGGCTGATGAGAGGCCGAAGGGCATGGCCGCATACTGGTAATGCTGGTCAGCATAAGCGAACCTCAGGAAGCGACAATGTTCCTGCCAAATTGGGATATGGAGATAAGCCTCTTTAAGGTCCTTCGAGGTCAAGAAGTCTCCCACCCGAATCCCTTGTAGAATAGAGTGGAGGAAGTGCATCTTGAACCGCTTGTAGGCCAGATGCTTGTTGAGACTTTACAGATTTAAAATGGCTCTCCAGACTCCGGAAGCCTTGGGTACAAGAAATAACATCGAGTAGAAGCCCTGACCCCTGAGATCCGGCGGCACCGGTTCTATTGCCTGAATATCCAGGAGATGCTGGACAGCTGTTTCCATAAGCTGCCTTTTGAACGAGTCCCCTGAAATGGAATACTGTAGGAAATGGTTGGTGGGGGGAAAGAAACATGAGTGTTAGCCCAATATTACTGTTCAAAGGTTCCATGAGTCTGACATCGTCATCTCCCATCATACGGGAGAAAGTGACTTGAAGTCACTTATTGTGTTTGAAGGCACGTGATCCACGATACGGCCTTCTGCCCTGGGCTGGTTGTCTGCCTCTGGCAGCAAAGTTACGATGGTTGGACTGGTAGTACGGTCTGTAGGAGTTAGGCCTCTGAATATGGGGGAAGCTAGGCCCAGCATCGCCCAGTCTAAAGGATGGCTTCCTATAATACGGTGACAGTGGGCAATGAAAAAGTCTGCTCTGGGTAGGGAGAATCTTTCTTTTATCCTTAGTCTCAATAAGGAAAGGCTCTAAGGATTCTCCGAACAATGCTGTTGGGTGTATGGAGCTGAAGGAAGTCTCCATTTGGTTTTGGAATCCATTTGCCAGTGGTATAGCCAGAGCAACCTCCTGGCCATAATGAGGCCAGCCCTGGAACGTGAAGAGTATCTGGCTGCAGACAAGGTAGCATCGGCACAGTACTGGACTGCCGCAATGATTTTAGTCAAAAGCTGATGAGCCCTAATGTCCTCAATTAGAATACTATTTTGCAATTGTCTGAGCCACCGTAGGGATGACCTCATGAAAAAGGAAGCTGATGTGGACGCTTGTATGGACCACAATTCAGTCAGTTGTAGAGTACACCGAGGGCCATTTCATCCTTCTATTCTTCTGTCTTAAGGGCATCCTCAGCCTCAGGCGGGATCACCACTGTTGAGGTCAATGCCGCTATGGCCCTGTCTACAGTGGGAACCTGAAGTAGTCTCACTAAGTCTGGATCCACTGCAAAAAGCGAGGAATCTGTAGCCGTTGGTCTTAGAATAAGGCTAGGATTTGTCCATTGGCGTTTAATTGCATTCTTAAACATGCCTGCTACTGGTCTGGCATCAGCTACTAATGTTTGCTCGGTAAACAGGAAATCCTCCTGTTTATCTGCTATCAGGGAAGGCTCCAGAGATGGAGTCTGGTTGCCCAGCTGAGCTATGTTTTTTGTCTTACACAGTAATTGTTTAAATTGCCCAGGATTAAAGATGCCTTTAAATGTAGGGCCTCCTAGTCAGTCCCTCTCTTTGTCAGAGAAATCTGTCTCATCCTCAATCTCCCCTTCTGATCTGGGGGATTGGCTATGCACCGCAATAGGGGAACCAGGTCCCTGACAGTTGGCAGCATCAATTGGAAGTTGCCACTGACCTTGGGGCAGGTGTTGGCTGGGAGCAGGATAGGCAAGCTGTTGTTACTGCTGACATTCTATTACCATTTCCTGCCTAATGGCTTGAGATAATCAGTGTCTCATGAAAGCTGGCATCTCTAGAGCAAGAGGCCCCTTTGAGTGGAGCCCCGACACTGTTGGTGTAAAGGTGGCTTCAAGAGGGATCCTGCCTCCAAGTAAGGACACTCTACCCAAAGAGGGAGCTTCCTGTGGCTGAAAGGATGAAGTAGGCAAGCAAACTGGAACAGAAGCCATAGTGGTTCTGTCAGAGTGTACACTAGGGGACCAGTTCCACCCAGGCTCAGTTCTTTGATTGCCATTTGCTGAGGAGCACTATCCTCTGGTAATGTGGCTGCAGTAGAAACCTGGTCCAAGGAGCTTTGACAAGCCTTACTGAATTCCTTATCCAAGGCATTCTATGTCTGTCTATTTGCCCTTTCCTCAGCACTAGTGGGCTTCTTTTGGCTTTTGCCTTTGCCTTAATCTTATTAGTAGTCTCGAGGCTCACAACCCCGGGCTTGCTGGAGGCCTTCTGAGTATTTTTGGGGCTGGTTTCCTCCCAGTATTGCCACCGGTTCGCTGATTGTGCGCATGTGCAAACGGCGCAAGTGCACGTGTGCACATTCCCCTTCTGTGCGTGCGCATGCTCCCCCACCCTTCTGAGCATGCACATGCCTACCAGCGCGTGCCTACCACACATGTGCGCGCCGATCATCTGAGAGGACTCTTTGATCCTCTCAACTGATCGGCACACATTTTTTAGCTGCCAGTTTGGCCAAACCGGTAGCTAAAAAAAGTGCCCTGACCAGCTGAGAGTATCAAAGAGTCCTTTCAGATGATCAGCACATGGTTGTTAGCTACCGGTTCATCCAAACCAGCACTTTTTTAGCTCAAAAAAGTGCCAGTTCTGTCAAACTGGTAGCTAAAAAACATGCACAGATCATCTGAGAGGACTCCCTGACCGTCTCCGATGATCTGCGCATGTTTTCCAGCTGCCGGTTCAGTCGAACCGGTAGCAAAAAAATGTGTGCCAATCAGCTGAGAGGATCAAATAGTCCGCTCAGATGATCGGTGTGCACATGCACAGTAGGCACGCGCCAGTAGGCGTGTGCATGCACAAAAGGGAGGGGAAAGCGTGCGCACGCAGGGGGAAGATTTTAGCTACCGATTCGGCCGAACTGGTAGCCATATTTTTTCTACTGGTTTGCCCGAGTGGCAGTTTTTGGCTGCTACCAGTTCGGCCGAACCAGTGCGAACTGGTCGAATACCACCTCTGGCTGGTAGATGCCTGCGCCTCCATCTTGTGGCTCTAAGCAGGCCTGGATATAAAGCAGACTTACCCCTTTGGAGCTGCTATAGTCTCAGCGTCGTTAAGTGGGGAGATCTGATTTGGAGACCTCTCGCAAGAAACAAAAGGGTTCTGAGTCTAGCCCCAATTAGCGGAAGGAAGGCCTCTCACTGCCTCTGGATCAATCACAGGCTACACCGCTAAGAAAAAAGCAAAGCAGTCTTATGCGAATCGCAGCTGCTGCAGCAAGCAAAACTTTTCCCCAATAAAGCCTGTCTATTGGTAGGATAAAGACCTGGCTCCTGCTCTTGCAGCTAGATAGGCCTGTCCGTTGGAAGGACAAAGGCCTCGATTGCTACAGCGGCTGCTGGAGAGGGTTACACTGAAATTCAGGCAGTCTGACACTGAAGCAGCTGCTACGGCACTCACAAATGGCATGAAAAAAAAAGCCCTGGTAATTGCTGCTGGGAGAGAGGCCGCACTAACCGTTCAGGCAGTCTGAAGCCAAAGCGACTGCTGCAGTTTTCCAAAATGGCGGGAAACCACTTGTTGGTTAAAAGCACTGCGAGGGAGTGGGGGTTATCTTACCCCCAAGCATTCCTGGCGTCCCTGGTGAAATGAGGGAGCAAATGGCAATCACTGGCAATCAGCTTTGGGCAGTAAAACAGAAAGTGCAATTAGCACTATTGTAGCAGTCCTTTGTTTTGCTAATTTTTAAATCTGTTTTCAGGCCGGGAGTCGAAAAAGCAAAGAAAAAAGAGTCAGAAGCTCTGGAGCTCTGAGAAAAGACGTGTTCTAGAGCTAAGACGTCTTTTCTCAACTGGGGACACAGGACCATTGCAGGGAAGTGTGTCCTCAGTTTGAAGATTCAGTCTACAGAGCTAGAAGGAAGATAATACCCAGTCTGGCTTCTGCCTTGGAATGGGAGGAGAATGAATTGAGTCAAGATCTATAAATGGGAATAATATGAATAAGCAGCATTATAAACAAATTATCTCACTCACCAGTTTACTCATGTGGTTAAGGAAATGCCAGTAAGTAGGAATGTGCAATATTTTTACACAGAGCCATTATTCGAATGAGGAAAACCACATAATGTTTAACTAAAAATTTAGTAGCAAACAAAAAAATTAGAATGAGGAAAACAACATTTAGAAGATTAGATGTTTATGTATTTGTTGCTTATCTGCACACATTGTCAGTAAAACACAACAGAAGTGATTTATCACACAGAATATTGCAGAAAATAGAAAGATCCCATTTAAATGCCTAAACTCACCATTTTTCTCAGCAGCCTTAATGCTACTGCTAATATATCTGATGATGTACTTTGTCTTCCCTTTAATAATTCCATTTACGCCAGGAGGAGGGTATAAGAAAAAAGCTTTCCAAAGTAAAACAAATGCAAGATAAATTAATATTGGGTCAACTGTTTCTTAGTGATCAAAGGCCATTAAGTCAGAAAATACTTCATTTAGCAGATTCTTATTTTTGGCTTTTTAAAAGAGAAACAAGAGAGATTTCTTAATTCATACACAATGCTAAACATTATGCTTAAATTGACTAAGTTGCTACCACTTAAAGGAGAAGGGAAATGCAAGTTATTAGAAATATATACTGGTATATTGCTAACTTTATTATAGCTAAGCAAGAATTCAGAATAATACAGCATAGGCTAATGTTCAGGTACAATGTTTCAGTTCTGTACGTAGTAAGGAATGAGAGGGAAATTCATAGGTGAGGGATCCTTGGCGCTCTCTGAGCTTGCTTGTTTTCATGTCGATGTTTCATTACCCAAAGTAGCACTGATTATGTTACCTAGTTTGGGTGATAAAACATCTGCAAGAAAACAAGCAAGCTCAGAGAGCACCAAGGACTTCACTTTATTATTATTGTATAGTATAACTATCACTTTGTTGACTCATTTTTTAAAAAAAATAGTGTTATATACTAAAATAGAAATAAATTGCAAGTTATTCATAACTTTGGTATAATAAATTAGCAGAGAGATACAGTAAATCATAGTTTATCATCCCTTGTGCTGGATTATACACTTGGGTAACAAAATAGATAACAGTGCATAAATACAATTGTACTGTTAGCAATGCTGTTACCTAGGTGTATAATCTAGTGTAAGGGTTGGCAAACTAAGATTTACAGGCCAAATCCGGTCTACTGTCTGTTTTGTATGGCATGTTATCTAACAATGGATAGGAGATTGGATGATTTATCAGCAAGCCTAAACTCCAGCCAAGATCCCAGGATATGAGATGGGCTGGATACATATGTGGGGCCTCCTGAGTGGTGGTGGACTATTAGCAGCCTCCTTGCTGGACCCTCTAATGGATGTCATACTTCTAGGCCTATAGATCTGCCAGATACACCCATGGAGATAGAGAACAGGTAGAACTTCTTGGCTGCCACCATTCACTCTGTGCCAGGTAACCCACTTCATTGGGGTATCATGGGGATGGAGGGAAAAACTTTTGTCATAAAAAAATTGGATTTCCCCCCTCTCTTATTATCTGTATAGTACCCAGGGGTGGGATGCTGCCTGTATAACAATCTCTTCACACGTATGTGCAGCAACTAAGAAAATCAGCTACTGAGCCTCTCAGCTGATTAGCACAGCAATTCACTTTGCTGCACCAAACAGCTGAGAGGATAAAAAGCAGCTAGGAGCAGGAATGGGCGGGTGGGCCCAACAGCAGAGTGTCACAGCAAACCGGTTACCTACCAGCTGATCTTTGCAACAACCGATACGCCCAAACCAGTCTGAACCGGTAGAATCCCACCCCTGATAGTACCTTTAATTTTATCTTTGCAAAGTCTAAAATATTTACTATCTGGCACTTTACAGAAGTAGTTTGACTTCTGAACTAGTGTATTTGATCAGCTAAACATGTGACATCTAGTCAATGTCAACTCTTAGTGAGAATGTAAGACAGATTTTCTCCAAGTAGATATATTCCAACCTGGTCCTTCATGTCTTCCAACAGTCCACTATGGCTGTTGTAACTGAATTCATCTACCTTGCTTCTGGTCACCTGTTTCTCCCTTCAACCTTTCCAAGCATGATAGACTGCTCCAAGAAACTAGTTCTTTGCACAACATGTCCGAAGTATGATAATTTAGGTCTGGTCATTTGTGCCTTAAGTAAGAGCACTAAGTTGATTTCTTCAAATACCATATTTTCCGGCGTACAAGATGATTTTCTAAACCCAGAAAATGTGTTCCGAAGCCGGGGGTCGTCTTATACGCCGGTATACGGTCGCCCGGTCCTTCACTTTCCCCACCCAACCTCTCCCAGTGATTCCTCGAGGGCCCAGAGAGGGCCGCTAGGGCGCGGAGTGGGCCAGGGCTGCGAGGAGCTTCACCTCAGGACGGCGGGAAGCCTCTCCGTCGGTGCTGTTCCCGGACCTCTGGGAAGAGGCGTTGCGGGCTGCAGGTGCGCGAATGCCTCTTCCTCCAGCGCCGGGAATGGCAGAGGCGGGGAGATGTCCTCCATCCCGCCGCGGTGCTGTTCAGGAGCTCT
>JAOYMU010000077.1:25732327-25745704 GCA_025802295.1 Psammodynastes pulverulentus
CGTCACGTGACGTGTCTCAACCAATCGCGCGCTATTACTTCCGGGTTTTTTTAACGCGACGGAGGGGGGGGGGCGCGTTCCGAAAAAAAGCCCTGCCCAGAATTATCTTTGTTACTCTTTTCGACATCATTCTAGAGTTTCAACATCTTTTTTATATTGTGACCAAAACTGGATGCAGTATTCCAAGTGTGGCCTTATAAAGGCATTATAAAATGGCATTAACACGTGATTTTGATTCTGTTAATGCAGCCTAGAATTGTGTTGGCTTTTTGGGCAGCTGCAGTACACTGCTGGCTCCTATTTAAGTGATTGTCCACTAGGACTCCAAGGTCCCTCTCACAGTTAGTGTCACTGAGCAAGGTGCCACTATATTGTACCTGTGCATTGGTTTTTCTTGCCTAAATGTAGAACCTTACTTTTTTCACCATAGAATTTCATTTTCTTAGATAGCGCCCAATGTTCAAGTCTGTCAAGATCCTTCTGAATCTTAACCCTATCTTCTGGACGATTGGCTATTCCTGACAGCTTTGTGTCATCTGCACATTTAATGAGTTCCCCATCTATCCCTTCATCCAAATCATTAATGAAGATGTTGAAGAGTATTGGGCTGTTGTGTTTGTTTCTTGCATAGGTGATTGAATTTAGGCTATCAGTGTTGGTAAAGTTTAGAGCCAATCTCCCAGGTAATGGAAAAAGAAGCAAAAAATATTAAGTATGGCAGACACAACTTCCAAGTAGTGCAACAAGAAATATAAATGTGAAAAAGCTTCTTTTCCAAACTATGAGTAAACTTTCTCAATTTGCATCATCAGTGGTTGGAAATAATGGGTGCTGGGATCTGTTCTTAATAATCTTGTTAAATAGTAAATTTACATTCTTGTTTAGCTTGGGATGCTCAGTATATATTTTTTTTCATTTTTATATTTATTTATTTATTTATTTATTTATTTATTTATTTCTCAAATTTATATACCGCCCCATCTCCGAGGACTCGGGGCTGTTCACAGCAGGGTATCTAGATATCTATATCTAACAGATCAAAATAAACTTTAAATTTATTTTTAGGAATAGAAGCCCTACATACTAGCAAAAGAAAAGCTTTGTTCCTTGAAATCAGTCTTTTTGGAAAAATAAAATTAGTGTACAGCTTGACAATTGGTTTGTTGAAGCAGACAACAGAGAAATGAAGAATAGTCAAACTCTTCTTTTTAAACTATTTAACTATTGAAACATATTTTCATAATTTTCTGTTAAATGCTCCCAAATTTAATTTATTCTTACCTAGTTACTAAGAGTTGGTAAATCTGACAAAGTGCCTGCAATAAAATAATACAATTTTGGAAAAATTAATAGTTCTTTTTTGAACAAAAATTAATCCCTCTGTTTTTCTAGTATCTATTTTATAATTCTGCTGATTAATATACTACAATAAACAAGTTCCTTTTTTATTGCTGAAAATTGTTGGGGTATAAGCAACAGAACTTTTTCAAATACTACCCACCTTGCCTGAAAAAAAAGGAAGTGATCTAGGAAAACTTAATTGGATAAAGAACACTAATTTATATTAGGAAGAATATCATTTTAACCACTCCAAATAATTAGATTGCAATTAAGAATAGATACTCTGAATTAGAAACAGTACTATATAATTTTTTTGCTATGTAGAATATAAACCTTTGAAACTATTAGTCATTAAGCAGTAAGCTTAATGGTAAATAGAACAAGTAGGTAAACATTTATAGTAAAATTAAAATTGTATCAAGATTATGGATGTTAATACAGTGTTTGAAGTAGTGGCAAATCAGGGTTTTTGAAACTGTTCCAGTACTCTTTCTTTATATGCTGTCTCCTATATAGCCCTATAGCCATATATCCAAGTTCAATAGCTTAAGCATCTGGACAATTTAACTCCTAGTATAGCAAAACTAATTATCTGAATCCAAAAAATATCAAAGTTATGGCGCAGTTGCAAGGACACTGATAGCAGTACTACGGACTATATCATTCTATGAAGTCTGGTCTTTTATTCTTTCAATCAACATCTGACCTCAGCCCTGATAACCAGCTGTGAACAAAAGGAAATGGTTTATTTCATGAAAGAAAAACATTCTCTGCAAGGTCAGCTGTTGTTAAAAATGACAGAATTGTTGGAGACTGCATCATGTCTTAGGTTTTATCAGGCTTTCTAGGAGAAGCAGCATGTGTAGGTGGGGGGATGAAGTCTTCGCACATTATTCCTCTCTTTTTCAGTTGTCCTATTAAATGAGTCTCTTTGTTTAACATCAGTTGTGTTGCTGTGATGGAGTGTATTTAATATTTAAATTTTTTTTAGAAGTTTAAATAGTTTATGCTAAATATAAATGCTGCACTAATCACTAAGGAAATATAATTGTCAGTTTAGTTTTCTGATTTCTGAGTTTTTCAGTACTTGGTATGTAACAGCAAAGACAAGTGTGCTGTTTATTTTTAATCTATGTCTTAGAAATAAATTCTGATGTTCAGTGAATTTTTCGTTTAGGGCCTATGTAGGACTGAACTGAAATTGTTCTTATATTACTACATCTTTTTACAGGTAGCCTTTGCTTAATGACAATAATTGGAATGGGCAACTCCATCGCTTAGCAATATACTAGTAAGGTCACAGATTGCTGACTTCCTATGGTGGTTGCAACAGTTCCGGTTGCTGTCATTAAATTAATCCTGCACATTCGTTAGGGGTGGTGTTAGGTGTTCACCCTTTGCAGCTTCCTGCTGGCTTTCCCATTGATTTTGCTTGTTGGAAGTGGGCAAATAGCAATCACATGACCTTAGGACACCACAAGCATCATAATTGCAAGTCAGTTACATTGATTGCAGTTGTGTCCACAGAAATACAAGTCCTCATTCAGTGCCATTCTAAGTTAGAACTGAGGCAGGGGGAGTTAAATAAGGACTGCCTGAATTAGCTGTGGGCTAACAGCTTAGAAGGGAAAACATGTAATCATTAAAAGTGGAAGCTCTTAAATCCTAGATCAGAAAGGATGATAAAAGCTGCTTCCTCAGGCTGAGACTTAGCTGCACTAGGAGGTAGCGCCTCAGTAAATAGATCAAAACCCATCCCCAATTTGTATTATTTTTATTTTGTAGATAACTGGGAAAGGCCTGCAATAAAACAATAATAATTTGTTTATATTGTTTTAATTTTTACTTCATTTATATCTCTTAGTCATATTGTTTGAGCACACCATGTCAAGCTGGTATCAGAATTACTTTTAAAAATGATTTTTAGTCTAGATGCTGGCCTGTCTTTGAGACTAAAAGTGTTATTCTACGGCTAAGAGACACCTAGTGGCATTTTAAACATACCAAGTGAATATTAAGGAATTATAAGATGCCATACATTTTGTTCCATTATTAACTTTTCTTTTAATGTTGTAAGCAAAGCTGATTTCGTGCCTTTCCATAGTTCCTTGGGCACAATTTCATGCCCGGCAGCTTCAGTGGTTTCTGCTTCCCTTTCAGAGGGTGGGACTCAGCGATTCCAATCTCGCAAGGTGCTGCATTCCCTCAACTGGTGGACATCCAGGGTGATTCAACTAGGTTGCCCTTTCAGGGAACCCACCCCCCCATGTGACAATTACTGCGGATACCAGCCCACTTAGAAGGCCTCTTGGTACAGGGGCAGTGGTCCCAGCTAGAGGTGGGCTACAACATCAACCTCTTGGAACTGAGGGCAGCATGGCTGGCTGTAAAGGAATTCCAACAGAGAGTGGAAGGTTCCCATGTCCTACCACTCACTGACAAAATGGCCACAAAGGCACATGTCAACCGACAGGGAAGCTTACGTTCCAGGGCACTGATGCAGGAGGCAACTCTGCTATGCTGTTGGGCCGAGACTCACCTTCTTTCCTTGAAGGCCGAGCACATATCGGGTCTCTCGAACACTCAAGCAGGCTGTTTGAGCAGGGCCATGAACGACCAGGCCAAGTGGCGTCTGCATCCCAGTCTGTTTCCCGACATAGTCCAGAGATTCAGTCTGCCTATCATGGACCTTTTTGCCTCACCACTGAACACGCATCTTCCCTGCTTCCTTTCCAGATATCCCTCCCAGGGTGCGGAGGGAGTTGATGCACTGAGGTGCCTCTGGCACAGGGGTCTCCTTTATGCCCCTCCCTCTAATTCCAAGAGTCATAAGGAAACTCCTATCAGAGAAGGCGAAACTACTTCTGGTTGCCCCCCCCCCATTGGCCCAGACGACCATGGTTCACAGATACTATAAAAAAAGTATAAACAGATTTCACCAAATACACTTCAGTTTTCTCTTTGTTGGAACTATGTTAGTAGATTAGATATGGATCACTGATCAGATTTGGGGTGAAATATAGAAATGCCTTTTAATCATATACTGTTAAATATTTCCTTTGGAATCTAAGCAAGTTTGGAGAGTAGAAGAAACCTTGTTATGCTATCTGGTAAATTTTGCAGCAGGGAAGAAGAATCAAGAGAGTATATATATATACTCTCCCTCTGCTGTTATTAAATTTCCAACTCTATATTGGAGTTTTTTTCTAGTTGAGATGATGAAGGCGGTTTTAAATAGGATTTTTTTTAAAAAAAAGTTTTTTCTTTTCTCCTAAAACAAACCTGAATAGACGATTACTGTCTATGTTACATATCTAATTCACATATTCCCCAATATCTATCAACTTGTATCACATATTTAAAGGAAATGTATTTTACTTTTAATTGAAGTCTATGCTTTTAAAGAAATAAGCATGCATGCAAATTAAGAATTAAGATATTTTACTGCAGTGCATAAATTGTTGGATTTATTAATATTTATGAAGTCGGATATGGTAGAATAATACTTCTGGCTTAATAAGCCTTTGCTCTTTTTGTGTGAGAGAAGCAATAAAATAAAATGTTTTGATCTAGTTGACATTTCAAAACAATAATTATGGTTTACAATTAGTTAATTGCTATGGCTTATGAAGAGTAAATCACTGGTTTATAATTGATGAAACATCAAACATTCTTAATGTGCTCTTCTAGGTGATGTTTCACCTTCTTGCCTTTGGTTTTTTAATGCTTGTTTTGCAGGTCTTTTGAAAATATCATTGTGCAAGGAATCCCTTGTGATGTTTGAATTAAACGCTGTTTTCATAAATTAGGGGTATGAAATCATAGCCATCATAATGGCTATTTCTGTAGGTCATCTATAATTATATGTGTAGGCCTTCTTTCTTCCTTTGTTCTGCATTTTTACATTTTACCATTAATGAATCACACTTTCTAAGAAGGTGTTTTCTTAATTACCTTAATCTAACAAGCTTTGCATATGCATTTGCGGTCTTATCTCCAGAAATATATGCATATGCTCTAAGTCACCCACCCATTTATTATTATTTTTTTACTTTAGGAATTATACAGAGAATGTTGACTCATTGGAGAAGAAATGTGGGTGAATGAACCACAATATGATAGTTAGTGTAAGGGAGATACATAGTGCCACAATGAAAAATACTAGTCTAAATCTTGTATAGAAATATTTTTGTAGAGGACTAATCTGTTAAGTGCACACTGCTTATAAGTCAAATAACACATTGTTGGACAGAATATTAAGCATATATCTGAATTTAACTTTTCTCTCAATTTTCGATCTAAGACTAATTAGGCAGCAATCTGCACAGTCTGGTCATCATATCCCAACCTGTCACATTTCATCTAGGCAGTCACCAGAAAACAACTTGGTGGCTCATCATTAGCATCATTGACTTTCCATCAGTAATTTTCTCTATAGTCATGAAATGTTTTTGTTACATTGAAAAATCAAGCTAGTGTGTCCTGGCCAGTAGGTATAAGAGAAGAAGTTGGTGGTCTATTGTCAAGGCATGGAAAAGGTTAATAAACAGACAAGGGAATTTGTTGTATGTGAGAAGAGGGAAGAGAAAAACTGGATGGTTGCTAATTTGGCTAGTGTGGCCTCTGAAACTAAAGCAAGAAACATTTAGTAGAAAAGACATCATTCCCCACTACCCATGGGAGTAGTTGTTCCTTATAGGAGATACTATTTTGTACTTCCTATGTATGATTGTTACAGTTCAGAGCTTAGAAAGCTCTTGAGAGCTGGCAAGAGATCAAAGAAAATGAATTAAAGTTACAGTCTCTACACTATAGTTTCCCTTCTTGGGTAAAGACTTTCCATGCCAAAGATTGGATTGAAATGGATTTCTAAACATCCAAAATGTAAACCTATATGGAATAATCAGTAACCACTTGCTTTTTGTGCCTTACTTAGAAAAAGGATGTATTGATCCTAAGGATCTTAATTTTTGTATATAGTTCTATAGGACTGGACTATAAATCTGGTATCTTTGAGAATAAACCCAGCAAAACCTGTTTGAGTGCAATCATTGTTTTGTTATTCCAAATAATGAAAGACCAAACCCAAGATTCAAGCAAAAATCCCCTGCATTTAAAGCAAGATTGTCTTAATCTTCTTCCTTTTTAGGATGATGTTGATGCTCTTTTGGAGATAACCATAAAATGGTACAGCATACTCATCTGTTTCCTTGACAACAAGACTTGCCAAAGGCAGTGCAGGATTTTCTACCTCCTATTTTCTTAACCTTTACAAACTACTAGCTGATGATTTCCAATATTTACTTTAAATTATTAAGATATGTGTCAAGTTAAAAGTATACAATTAATTGAAAAATTAAAGTAATAGTTTACATTACAACATTTCCATGTATTGATATATTATTGAAAAGTGTAGTTAATATTTAAAGCATTTTTTCATCCTGGAATAAATATCTGAGTCCCAGTTAGCATGTAGTTTCAGCAAACTTACCAATTTTGCAGAAGGAAAAATACAATTTTTAATTTTTTTCTTGAATGCATACAATAAAATTAGCACTTTAATCATGTTGATTTCATTAATAATTTTTAAACACCAGCTTCTTTTTCTTTTATTTCTTCTATTAAACAAAATACAAGAATTTTATTTGTTGCAAGACAAGTATGGTCTTGCTATGATTAAATAAAGAAATCTTTATTGTGGTCAAGAATCAGTACATAATAAAATTCAACAGAATAAAATGGGATTATATTCTTCATTATGCAACTAAACAATTTATACACAACTGTCAAATTAATTCAAACAAAAAAAATGTAATTATTTTAACAGTTATGCTGTTGAAATAAATATATATTTCTATTTAAGTGCTATTACAATTGTTGGATGCTTAATCTAAGTACACTTTCTATTTCTTAGGAAAACCCCTGAGTTGCAGAATTCCAGCATTCTTGTGGTGCCTGATTCCTAACTTGGTCTAATTTGAAGGGGTAGCAATAATGAAGATAATGCTAAGAAACTCTGACTGGTTTCTGAGTGTCACTTGAAACCTCCGTGCTTTTCTACCTCAAATACACTTATTTTATACTTTGCATTTCCAGAATTTGAACTCCATATGGATGAATGATGAAGATTTCATCCATTAATGAAGTATCCTAGCCTTATAAATATATTAAGATGGTTCAGTTTACTGATCATTATTTTCATTAGAGGGGGGTTAACAAAAGAATCATTTGGTCTACTATCGTATTTTCAGTAGTAGAAATTCTGAATCTGAATTGGATGAGTTCACAAACACTTCATGGAAATAGTCATTTTTGCCTAGTTTAATGGGAGGAGTCTTTAGGTATAGGCCTTTGCATTTAACTGACTTTGATTACAATCTCTCTTTAGGTTTTCAAGACCTACTCTGATGAAGAATACGACCGGAAAAATGAAACAGTTGATCCAATATCTTCATCAGCTGAGTATGAACTAGAAAAACGTGTGGAAAAATTGGATCTTTTCCCAGTAGACATTGAAAAAGGTATATATTCTGGAAGGGTAGGAGTTGAATGGTTTAATATATTAAGTGCTGTTGAGATATGCCCTTAAAAAATTTAGCATTTGGATACAAAAGTTAGCTGTATGTTGCTCCTTGAATCTATAATAAGTAATCCATAATATAATTTATTGACATAATTTCATGAGTTTTTCATTTTTGCGAGTTAATTCATATGAATTTTAATCCTGCGCACACAGCACTTAACACTCATTGGTTTCAGTGTAATTTTTAAGAAGCTTAACTGAATGCCTTGAGATACAAGTTGAGAAAAAGAATTTAATATATATACTGTTAACAAAATTAAATATGTTTAAATAAAGAGATGGGGTATTTGGTTACTATGCATCCCAAAAATTATAAATTATTAAATGATAATAAGATAACCACTGAGACACTAGTGAATCTTTTTTTGTAAAAATGTCGAGCTTTAAGCCCCATGTTTGAATTCCCACTTCCAGGAAGGAAATCAGAAGAAATAAGGAAAGTGCTTTCCACTTTCTGGAAGATAAGTAATTTAAAAATGACTGTACATTAGGAACTTCTCCCTGAACATATCTGCTTGGTCTACTACATTGTATGGAGTGAGTGTACTTCAGGACACTCTCTATAAATGGTTTCATCTAGTTAAACTTAGAAGGCACATCTTCTCCAGAGTTGCCCCTGCCCTGTAAAATAGCTGTCTCCTTGAGATCAAGGAAGGTTCTCATTCTTTTGATCTTCTGAAAATATTGGGCCAAAATGAGGTTGTAGCTGTCAGAGAAAGGAATCAAAAAATGGCACAAGGAATTACTCCAGAACAGTTTCTTCTTAGCCAAGGCGATCTTCAAAAGTAAACAGCTGAAGGCTAGTGCAGCGCGAGAAAGTTGGGCCAGGCTCTCGTGAGATGAGAGTTAATAGAGGCAAGGCGATCTGCAAAAGTAGATCTGCACCAACTTCAGAAAGCCACCCCGGGGCAGATTTCCCTCCCCCGCCATTGGTCTTACCTTCCAGTTCCAGCTGTGTGGCTCTTCTGCTGAAGGTAAGGCTTGCTTCAGTCGAATGGTGGAGCCAGCAGGTGGATGAGCCATGTGGGCAGAGCAACCTTGTGATCTCTCACGGACCATCCAAATTTTCTCACAGCCCACTAGTGGTCTGCGGCCCACCGGTTGGCGACCGCTGATCTAGTCCAACCCCCTGCTTGAGCAAGAGAGTATTAGTCTCTACCTAGGATTGAACTCACAGCCTCCTGATTGTGAGGCGAGAGCTCTACTTGACCAATTGGGATAGTTCATTCTAGAGAAAATATTATCAGCATAGTGATTAAGTGTTAACGCTAACTTGATGGCACATATTCATTCATTCATTCATTCATTCATTCATTCATTCATTCCCAGAGAGATCAGTGATCATATAGTGAGGAAGACTCTCTAATGCTTGCAAATGATTACTGGGATCTTTGAGATTGCAGAAAAAGAGTCTTAAGGATATAGTCACTTTTATGTAACCAAAAATATCTCTACCAATTTCTATGAAATGAACGTATACTTTGCAATGAACTAACTTTTCTGAAACAATTTTCACAACATATAGATATAAATTGGGGTAGTTGGCTGCTGGGTCCTGTATTAGATTATTGGATTTTATTGTAAATGATTTATAGGGTTAAACTAAAAAGTGAGCAATGAAGTAAGTTGGAAAAATTCACAGGTGGAAGACCATCCATAGAATCACTATTGTATGTGTATAAGTATAATCTAGCACTGAGACTGGTCTAGCAGGGCAACCTGGTCTACCCAACTAAGCAACGGAGCGTACTGCATCCACTCTCACCTTTCGGCCCCAGTCTAGGAGCCTTTGCAGGCAGTCGCTTTCGCGACAAAGTATTTTTGTGTTGAATTTATATTTTACCAATACTGATGATGTTATCTAGTTTTGTAATGAACCGTCTGCAAGAAAATCACCAAGCTCAGAGAACACCAGGGACTCTACAATTCAATCCTGAGCTACAAATATTTATGTGTATTTGTATGTATTTTTCTGCACAAAATTTGAAATCAATTAAAAAGAAAGTACAGGATCATTCCTGTGATGCTAGTTCCTAATTAGCTTTATTCAATTTGTTTTTCAGATGAGCAGGGATTTGGTATTACCATTATTGGAATGGGAATTGGAATAGATACAGGTTTTGAGAAGCTAGGTATATTTGTAAAAACTATTACAGAAGGTGGGCCTGCAGAAAAAGATGGCAGGTAAATATGAATAATCATTGTTTGATGTATCACTGAAAATTAAAGTGTATTGTGGTATATACTTCTAACCATTACAAACTTAATGGAACCTATAAATAGTAATAAGGTGTGTTTTTCATTGAAAGTATTTAAAATTCTGTGGTTTATAAGCAGGGCTTTTTTTCGGCGCCGAAAGGTGCCGGAACGCGCCCCCCCCATCGTGCTAAAAAAACCCGGAAGTGGTAGCGCGCGATTGGTGGGGACGTGCTCCGAAAAGGTGCCGGAACGGCGGTCCGCCGAACTCCGGCTCAAAAAAAGCCCTGTTTATAAGTGATTTAATCAAATGAGCTAACATCACATTTGGTTATTATATTTTGACCCTTTGTGCTGAAAATTAAATCATATTGAAGTGTAAACATCTAAAAATGGAACAAACATATTTGAATGTCTTAACTTTCATCATAGAATTTTTTTAAACATGACATCAGACCAGCTAACATTAGTGAGAAGGCAACTATTTAACATCACAAAAAATCTACTTTTGAATATACAATAAACTGAAATCAGTGATGAGAACCATTGAGGAAAATGCTTATTTCTCTATCAAGCATTTAGTTCTTTTTATCCTAAAGTTACTCTAGATATGTAGGCAAACGGACTATGGTTAGTTATTTCTAATTGAATCCATGGGATAAAATTTGGAGATCAAAAAATGAATCCTATAAACAGGGAGAAATTCAAGATAAAATAAAGAATGAACATTGATGGAACACAAGTTAATTATAAAAAGTATAAGGGAAAATTATCAAACCCAAAATCCATACTTGACACTATGTTCAGAGTATCAAAGGTTTGGATATAAACAAATCACAAAGAATTAATTAAAAAGTCTGAAAATGTAGAAAGGATAACATGCCAAGACTTGGAATATCACTTGGAAAACTATTGAAACAGTTGACATCAGTTGCTAACAATTTTTCCCATTGAGGAAAAAGTAACACAAAGCTCTTGTATTACACACAAGAATTTATACAAAGATTCAATTTGGAAATTCAACTTGAAGCCAAGTTGATCAAATATTTGAAATGATTTGCTTTCCAAAGCAGATCACTGATTTGGATTAAGTTTGAAAAAAAAACAGAATCAACATACCAACTATTAATATTAATTTCATTCATTCATGAATTGAATTCATATAGATAGATACAAAGCTAGCTGCAGAAAGAGAGAAACTATGATCATCCTCGATTTCTGGTGCATCTGTTCATTATTAGAATAGCACAAGTGATCATTTAAACACAAATTGAAGACAGACAGAAAAATGATTTTGTATCCTAGTTGGGATCTTTATTATATGATTTTAATTCTATATCTAGAATGATTTACAACTTTCATGCAGGTCTCCAGGGACAATACAAGTAAATTGAAATCATATAATAACTTTGGGTCCATCTGGTGAAGACCATGAGATATAGAAGGCTGTGACTTTGAATATAAGAGGAGTAAATGTTAAAGAATAGATACAATAAATGAAATGAAAGAAAAATATTGTTTATGGAGCTTAGAGAATAATTTACTGGATTTTAAAGGATAAGGAAATTGCTAGGCTATTTTTTCCAACTAAGCAAGTAAATGTGGCAAATAATGATGATATCTCATCAGTGTCTTACTAATCTGAGAGATCAACTGATAATATATTTAGCAACCATTAAGTGAATGAAAATTCAGGTGCTGACTGTCCACCTTCTCAGAAGAATTTGATATCCCTAGTAGACTGGAATCATGGGAGCAAGAAACCCAGAATATAACAGCTTTGAAATGCTTTTATATATCTTTTATATATCTGGTATGTTTCCCAATGAAATATTATATTTAGTAAATGCAGTTACAAGGAATAAAAGTAGTGCCGAGTTTACCAGCTCTGCAACCCTCCTATGGGTAGTCTTTGGAAAGGGTAAGTAGATTGCAGTTTTTCTTCCAACTATAAATTGTTACTGTACGTGCAAATAGCATGAAATGCCATTAGGGGATTTAGAGAAGTCTTCATGTCCCCCATATCCAGGCCCCATTCTCTGTTTTGAAAATAGCCTATACTGGGTAGAAAAGTATAGTTCAGTGAAGTTATAAGCGCTCAATTTCTATTAATGGCTCAAAATGTTATCTGTGCATGTAGTTGTATATGCATTTTTAAAGGAGATCTCCACTCGATTGACACAGTGAAATGGATTGCGTTGTGGGTGAATATTTTATATGGAACAGTACTATGCCTATTAGGATAACTGCCTTTTGAGAGTTGCTTCCAATGTGGAATGACAGTCCGGTGCTCTCCAAACGTGAAGAGAGCTGCTGCAGCCTTTGAAAATCAGTTGGAAGTTGATTTCTGCTTTCCTTTTATCTCCCCAGATCAAAGGGAGATCTAGAGATCCACATGGGTTCTGGATAAGCAGTTCCTTCTAACTAAACGGCAGAAATGGAAACGTTTCTGCAGCCAGTTGGAAGTTGAACTGTAAGGAGTTGGATTTTTAAGTTCTTACTCTCCCCATCTCTTAAACACTTAAATAAATAATCAATTACAACTGAAGAGAGATTTCGTTTTGCAGCAAAGACTCCTTGATGTAAAAGGTTTCAGTGGATAAGGAAATATTATTTTTGCTCTAGTTTTATTTTTATTTTTGAAGAAGAAAATGCTTTGATACAATTTGTTAGTAAGCTAAATAGAAGAGCCGGGCATCAGAATTTCTGTTAATTATCTTTATAACAACTGTAGTAATAATATTATATGTTCAAAAGTAGTAAGGCTCAACATTGCTGATTAATGAAGATAGAGATAGCTAAGTTAACCTCTTTGGTTAGGGAAAAACACAACCTATATTTATGATTGAATGAAAACTCCTTATAGACTTTTTCTATGAAATAAAAAAAAAATTACCTATGATTTGTGGTTTGGATGATAAAAAATGGATCATATAAAAAAGGATTTTTGGAATCATCAAATAAGAAATATTTTTGTAAAATTTGAAGCAAAAGAAATAGGAACTATTCTTTTCTTTTAGCACTTTTACTTTTCTTTTTTACTGCTACATTAGTTTGTTAGTTTTTAGGTGTTTTGTAAAACTTAAAAATTAATAATACATAGAAAAAAAAATACTTCCCTCTAAAATTGTATTTCAAACCGCAGTAATGGCTTAACTCAAAAATTAACTTTTTAGTGTATATGACTGTTTTTCATACTTACGACCATTACAGCATCTCCATGGTCATAATGATCAAAATTCAGATACTTGGCAACT
>JAOYMU010000077.1:25790199-25807008 GCA_025802295.1 Psammodynastes pulverulentus
ACTTCGGTTTGGTCTGTACCCCGCCCCGAGTCCCTATGGGGAGAGGGAGCGGGTTATAAGTATGAATAAATGAAAAATGAATGAAAATGATTGTCTTTTAATTTAGTTGGAAACAGTAGTGGGTTTGTAACACTATGAAAGTATAGCTAATCAAGTTCTTTTATCTTATAAAATTATGAATTAATGTGTAGCTGAGCCAGAGTATGGATGTACTTCCAGATTGGTTACCAAAATGCTTTGAAAGTATAATCCTTATTTGTATTATGTTCAGCATTTTTTGTGATTTGTTTTACATAACTTTTCAGGACACTGTAAGTGCATGAATTCTGTGCCACATCAGGGAATTGATCCACTGCCTGGTTAATGAAAGTACACCTTCCTTCTTTCTCAGAGTAATTTGTCTGAATCCGTAAAGCATAAAAGCAGCTCCAACTTTATTCAACAAAAACCCTGTGAGATAAATTAGATTGAGAAAGTAACAATCTTAAATTACCTACATATGTAGTGAAACTTTTTTTTTTTAATGTAACTCCAACTGACTAGGCTAGTTCTATCAGGAAGAATTTCAGAATTAAGAGAATGGTACTGAAACATCAGGAGAAAATAATTGTCTAAAAACAAAATTGGGAGATTATATAGCATGAAGATATTCACTGTCCTCTGCCTTCTGCCTACATTTTGTTGTTGACAAATTATCTTGACCCCATCAACATTCAGTGCTAAGAACAATTAAATAGAGCTGCAGATATCTTAACATACTGACAGTGGAAAACTGGAAGATTTTGAGTGGAATAATTAAATGATGTCATCATTTAAACTTGGGAGAACAGTATTTTATTGTTTCTGTGCATTAGCTATTATTTATTGGCGGCTAATTTGAAACGGAACTTTTCTTAATAGTTGCATTTTAGAAACTTCACGTAGGACCAAATGTGAGAGCTTTTGTGTACTTATACACAAAAATGTACTTATAAAATCTCTTCCTACATTTCAGTATAAAAAGAAAAGGTAAAGAGGTAAAGGTAACAGATATGGGCAGCACGAAATATTCACACTAAAACTTGGCAGCATTCTCCAGGAGAATGGAGGCAGTTTAGTCACAAAGAAGCTTGAATATATGAGACTGGTTATAAAACTGTGAAGCTGGTGCAGACTCATACAGAGGCCTTTTAATATCTGTAGCTGCAGACAAGGGAGTGGCTAAGCATTTTTTTAAATACTTGAGTTGACCAGCAATATAATTAAGCAATGTATGTAAGAGACAAAAGACCATCACAGCAATGTCTACCAGGGATATGAGAAAGGCATACTTCCAGGTAATTTCTAAACTGCATTATGATTGGTCTGTGGCTCTTTACCAGGCAATTACACCTTAACAGAGAAGAATATTCAAATCAGCCAAGAAAGAGAAAGGAGAATTCATGGAAACTGAAACTATTCTAGATTAACTAGTAATCATTACTTGATGAAACTGAAATATGGTACAAACTACCATCATTCTGTTTTTGGTTGGAAAAGGTTTGAATCTGCCTTGAATGATAAATACCATCAGCGGAGAAACATAATCCATTTAGTTCCAAGTTCCAGCAAGCAAGATAAAGAGGTATCGTAACCCTAAAACTAATGAAATTATATTTTCTATAGCTTTTTTACACTATTGGAAACAGTGAGAAATGAATAAAGGCAAGTGGAATATTTTTTTATTTTTTTTATTTATGAAATGCAAATAGTAAAAAGATAAATATAAAAACAATTTCCAAAAGTTATATAAAAAACTAGAACCCAGGAGATGGATGGCACAGGGGCAAGATCTTCTTGGCTCATTAACCATCTCCAGTACCCTCCCATGGAGCTTCCTGGCAAAACCAGGTTTTTGTACCTCAGGAATGCCAAAAGAAAGGGGCAAATTGGGGTAAGACGGCTCCTCAGATATGACAGGAATATATGCCGGATCTCTGATATTTTGGACAACTGCTAGATAGATGTGGTTACACTTACAACTTTTAGAAAAATGGACTGATTAACATGGATTTGAAACCTGATTTCATCAGTTTCTTCTCCATCAAGCCTGAATTATAAGTAGTAATTCAGGACAGAATGATCAGTAACAGCAGGTATATTTTGAGGTTATGTTATTCTATAGATTTGTTTGAGTACTACAATATTTTTTTTAATTTTTATTGTAATGCAGGTCAAAGTTTACTATGGCAGACCCTCCTGTGTCAAAAAGCTTGGCTCAGATTTCAGTGACCATGACTATTTCACCTGAGGCAAAGCTCATGGGTGTGCCAATTACACGTGGCAAAAAAGGGCTTTCTGAAACACAGTGCCAATGATGAGATGGCTGCCATACATGACAGCAACAGAGCTTCCTTGAATGATTTCCCCATTATCCACATACACTTGAGTGATTTTAGGTTTCTCAGAAAGGATATCTTTGACAAGAAGGACCTGGAAGAAATCAAACAGAAACCAATTAGCCAAACACACGCATAAAACTTTGGCTAATAAGAATCCTGCTAAAACTTTCCATTCTTCTAGGTGTCCTGTTTTCAAGAATAATTAAGGAATACCAGAAGATTAAATAAAATTGAACGAGCTACAGAAATAAGAACATAATTTCAAAATACCTCCGTTGTCATCTCTTACTTCATTGTAAAAAGAGATTCTCATTTCATGTTTCATGATGTAGAGGTAATCCTCAACTTATGACCTAAATTGAGCCTGTAATTTTGGTTGTAAATCAGGCTGGTCATAAAGCAGGTCACTCTATGGTTGCTATGGATTTTATAAGCTTTTTTTTGTGGTGCTTTTAAACAAATGTGGCTGTCATTAAACAAGCCCATTGCTCGCTATGGACATTTTTTGCTAGAAACTGAAAGTAAATGCTGGTTTCTAGCAAAAATGTTGCAAACACTGCTTTGAGTTCCTGAATTCTGGTAACGTCCAATACATGGAATAAGATCCTGGCTAGACTGGTTGAGTGCAACTTTTCTGAATATGTTTCTTGTTCTATTTAAAGAAGCATTTTATTCAAATAACCTGCAGATTTTTTTGGTACCATCCAATTTACAGGTACTCTTCGAATTATGACCACAACTGAAACCAAAATTTAGGTTGCCAGCAAGACATTTGATAAGTGAGTTTCACCCTATTTTACAACCTTTCTTGCCACAGTTGTTAGGTGAATCACTGTAGTTGTTAAGTTAGTAACATGGTTATTAAGGGAATCTTCCTCATTGGCTTTGCTTGTCAGGTCACCAAAGGGAATCACATGATCCTGGGACATTGCAACTGTCATAAATGTGTGTCAGTTGCTAACTGTCTGAATTTTGATCATATGACTATGGGGATGCTGCAATGGTCGTGTGAAAAATGGGCACAATTCACTTTTTTCAGTGATGTGCGTTTGAATGGTCAGTAAACTATCTCAAGGACTACCCATATTCACTCTGGTTGACAAATTATAATATACCTTGTCAAAATAATTCTTATTAACTAACCTCTGAGCCAGGAGGATTCTTTGGATCATAAGAAAGGAGTTTTGCAGCATTGGGATGACATCCTAACCAAAGGTCTCCATTTCTACGGTCAACTGATATGTTATCAAGGACAGTCTCCAATTTAAAGACCTACAATGAACAAAAAAACATTTGTATATCTCTTAGGTTAGAAAGAAAATACAAAACATTTGATGCACAATTTTATCCACTTTTTTCTCTTATTCTAACACCATCTTCTTATAGGTAACACCAGATGCTATTCAGGAAATATCTACCTTTTCTAAATGGCTCTGACTGATCACTCTTCTAGTCACAAAGGCTCAATTCTAGTCACAAAAGCCCAATTCTATTAGTGGTCCTGAGTTACCAGTATTAATATTCCATTGACATTGGTCATGAACTTACCAAATGCCAATAGTATTAATTCACTAGGATTAACAGAAGATACATGTTCACACACACACACACATATATATGTAAGATATCATAGAAGAGTGCTTAAATTTAAAAAAAAATCAAGATCTAACTTTTGTTTGAGATATAAAGAATACAGTCTTTTATTTGAACCAAAGAGAACTGAACTTACCTTCACAGGAGATAAATTCATATTAGACATTTTTTGAAAGACGTGAATGCTATGATCCAAAACATCAGCAACGTAGACAAACCTTGAAATGACATAGGTGGCAATATAAATCCAATAAAATAAATGAATAAATTGTCCTTACTTCTGTACACTCGGTCCCAGAGTATATGATAAAATAATCAATTAAAAAGAATCTGATAAAATGATCAACTATAAAACCATTTAGTATAAAGAGTTGGGACTGGTGTGGCCCCTGCCCTGTGAAATAGTCTACTATTGCATTAGGGTAGGAAAATAGTATTTCCATATTTTTAGTGAATTCTAATCACAACATCTTTTAAAATGATTCTTAAAACAAATTTTATTTCATTAATACGACTCTGTTTTCTTTTAAGGAAGTCTTTCCTAACTTTATCGTGTTGACTCAAGATTACAGGGATTGTAATTCAATATATTTAGAAGGCTACAAGTTGTATTGGTTGGGAAAACTATTCAACTATATTTCTAGTTTTTTCCTCAAAGCAGCAATTTTTCAAAAGAGATTAGTTTTGAGAAAGAACATTTATTGCCTGTTAACCAACCTAAACCACACCAGATAGCATCACCTAGTCAACTTTTGTTGATCTTAATAAAGTTAAGCAGAATCTGAGAGTAGATTCTTCCAGTGATTAAAAAGTAGAAAGATGAGAAAAAAGCCCCAGAATAAGACAAGGGTATTTTATTTACTTATTGCTGATAATAAAACAACAGTGACATGCCAATGTAGTTGTCAAAAGTCAATATTGATTAGATTAAAAAAAACAAAACCTTCCCAACTCAATTATATTATGTTTTCTCAAATGATGAAAGCCCAAAGTCATAGAGGAGTAAATTAAGGAAGAACTGAGTTAAAAAAAAAGTAACTTACTTCCCATCTGGTGATATATTAATTCCATTGGCACTGTAAAATCCTGATGCTACTTCTTTAACTTTCTTGGGGCTGTAGTACACAACATTTGTCCAGCTCAAACCCCAAAACTTCTCCACATACACTGAGATAGTCTCTGAACGGAAGTAACGGTCATTGGTGGCATAGAAATGCTCAGGGCCCACAGCGAGAACATCGTTGACACTTATGACAAAAATGAAAAATATAAAACATAAATTATACAAATGACTTTGCATTAGTTGCTTTTAAAAATTTCTTATGAAATTTGTGCAATGGCACCCAAACTATTTTGTACTCTAAACACAGATCTTAAGAACATAGATCTTACTTGATAGGTTCTGTCTGACATTGGTGTCTGCAGAAAAAATATTTAAGAGTAAATAATGTTACAAAAGATAAACATTCATAAAGTGTCCAAATGATTATATCCCCCAAAATCCTAAAGGTGGAATTGAGTGTAATAGTCTATGAATGTATAAATGTATCTATACCAGGGGTCGGCAATCTTAAACACAAAGGTCCTAACCAGAAGCCCCCTGTTCAATTCTGGAACTGTCTGGAAGTCCGGTTCGCCCACCATAGAGTCTCTTCCTAGCAGTGTCCTTTCTCCTCTACTTGCCCTAACTGAAAGCCCTATCAATTGTGGAGCCGACCAGAAAACTGCTCCTTGCCATAGAACCTCCTCCTGGCATGCCGTGCTTTTCCTCTCCCTAAGTGGAAGCTCCTCTCAAAATTATGGCACTGACCAGCGACAGGGAGCTGCAGCAGAGGAATGAAAGAGCTGCATGTGGCTCCAGAGCCATGGGTTGCCAAGCCCTGATCTATACATTTATCTAGTATAGATAAATGTCTATACCAGAATTTATATCCTCTGGTACAAATTCTGTCTATTTGTCTGAGAATGGAGGTAGATTGTAACATGCCAACAGAAATTTGACAATACTGAGTAAGGCGGGCATGTTGTGAATATTTCCTCAATGGCCTCAAATGTTAGTTTCTCACTTCTTACTGGGTAATCAGTTAATACATTCAGTCCTTTCTACCCTGCCCTACTCAGCATCATTTGGAAGTTTTGTAACACAACATATTCCTAAGTAAATGTTTTCTACAATATGCAATTTGTTTTAGGTTCACATTACAGTTAATAAGGAATCAACTTGGTTATTACTTTATCTTACAATATTTATCAGTTCTACAAACTTTTTGTTTTTTTGACTTTCCTGCACCCTGCTGAAATGTACTAGCGTTAAAATCATGTTGTATTGAACACCTATTATTTTTACAGCCTTTATCTTTTTTATGTTTCATTGGTTTTATTGACATTTGTTTGATTGCTATGAGCTGTAGTTACGCATGTATCTATATCACATCATTTCATATTCCTTTCAATCCCCCTTTCCAGTTACTCTCTCTCTCACCCTTTCCAATCACAAACACACACTTATTTTTTTCTAATATACCTTGTTAGGAGCTCATTAGTGACACTTCTTAAGTACAGCAAATATTTTTCATCCTGAAAAAATTTAAATATCTCCACCGCTGACTTGCCTTCTGGATGGTTTACCACAAAGAGATATACACTTTCATCTAGAGAAAATGAATATTTCAGCAAAGTTAATGCAATTCACAATGATAACATAAACATATAGTTTTCTAAGTACTCATGTAATAAGCTAAAGTAACTGTCAGTGTTTCACTCACCTAGTCATCTACTACTATAATGCATATAGACAATTTCTTCTTTTTCCTTCATGCTACTCTGAATCTCTTCTACCTCTTAGTAGAGGTAGAACTACAGACCACCAAAATTAAAAAGCCGCCTTCACTTTTTCCTGAAATATACAGAACTTATTATCAGGCATATCATAATTTTCTGCTGGATTGCTGGTTGTAAGTCATAAGTCTAGGCACCTATTTGGCTGGACCTGATGTTATAACACTTTGGTGATAATTGTTAAGTGAATCACAGCAGTTATTAAGTAATCCATTGTGGTTAAGCAAATGTTGCAGCTCTAAATCCAAATTTGTGCTTCTGAATGATTTATTTTTTTTTGCTAGAAACTGGGAAAAAGTTGCAAATCATAGTCAGATGACCGTAGAGCATGTTGTAAAGACAAATCAGTTGCTAGTATCCAAAATGCAGTCATATGACCATGGAGAAGTGGGGTAGAACGACATTTTACCTTGGCCACAAGTGAATTATGGGCCACAAAGCATTTGTTCCAGGTCCATTTTAATTTCAAACAGTTGTTAAGCAACTGTTCATAAGATGAGGACTCTCTGTGCCAGATACATGCAATGTGTATTATTTTGCCTATACTTTTGGCAAACCCATGACCATGATCGCCAACCAAGGCTAACTCTAATCAACACAATCCACTCGCACTGCAAAGCTAACATGAAGAAAATTAGGGCCATGCAAAAAGTTTCCTTACTTACTTCTGTCCATATAAAAACTGATCCCATGAGGATTAAAAGAATCCAGATCAAATCCACCTTCAATCCTCAATTCAACTGGACGAGGAGTTTCTGCCTTTAGATTCATCAGTAGTATTTGTCCTCCTTTATGAGGTTCAAAGGTTTTCAAACCAGGATATTTCAGACCCTTGAAATAGAAATGAAAGAACAATTTCAATATTCTATCAAAATTGCTGAGATTAAGGATTTTTTCCATGTGTTTTGACACCTTTTACCTGAAGCACAGCAAAAATGAATGCGTTTTTGCAATAGTTCAGTTGATATTCCAACCTTCTCTTTCCCAGATAGTCTAACTACAATAGGACATATTCTGGTAACTCATATTTGGGTTGCTGTAATGTAATCTAACCTAGCGGAATAATTGTTTTCCTTGGATTGTCTTAATTCAGAACAGTGCACAATTTTCCCCAGTTTTCAGTATGACAACATTTGTTAATGTAATTGCCAATTATCAAAGCTTTGATCAATTTTGACTTTCATATAATCACTTTTGGTAAAAGAAAGTGATCCTAAGTTATTAGCCACAAGTATATTTATATCACATGCAGCAAACTTTTCCAACTGTTATGATTGGGATAGTTTTGACATCTTCTGGCTAATGCAAAATGCAACCAAACCAAAGCCATATTTGCTCCAAGCATGCTCTCATTGTTTATACCTAATAGGGGAAACAATTACAATAGAAACCACTGTACCTTATACTTCTTTTCTTTAGATCCTCAATAAAAATTATGTTTACAAATTATAATTTATTTCTATTACTATTTTACTTTATTTCATTGTACTGTATGTATAAAAAGAAAATGATCCACAAAGAATTATCATAGTTGCTGAAAATGTGGGTTAATGAAATTCCTGCAAACTCCTTTAGTGTCTATTCTGCACCAAATAAAAGCTGCATTGTCCCACAGACTATTTTGTCAATATAGCTGGGGCTCAGAGTGAAACACTCCTTGAATTATTTGCAGAGGTGATTTATTTGAGGCTTCCAAACTCTGGGAATTCCTTCTACCGGAGAGATTTGATGCTATCATTTTTAACAGAATAACAGTGTTGGAAGGGACCTTGGAGGTCTTCTAGTCTAACCCCCTGTTCAAGCAGGAAACTCTATACCATTTCAGACAAATGGCTGTCCAATCGCTTAAAAAAAAATCCAGTGATGGAACATCCGCAACTTCTTTTAATACAATAGAAAGAAAAAATGAAAAAAAAATACAGAGAAATAAATAAAATAATAAAATAAAGTAAAATTTAGCTTTGGCCCCCTGCTTATACATTTATCTTGGGTCCAACCACTGCTTAGAATTCAGCCCCCATGGGTCATCCAAGTCAAGTGCAGAGATGCAATCATGATTATCAGAAAACTGAGCCTGACTTAACCCATTCTGACAACCTTAAAAGTTAATCCATAATGGGCACAACTTTTTACATAGGAGGAATTGGGGGAAACCAAGACACCAGTGAGAGCTTACACTGCTGATGAAAGCCAATCCATTAGGAAGTACATCAATATCTTCTGCACCATTGTCTGCAAATGAAAAAAAAGAGTGTTTATTAAGATATTCAAATTAAATCCTAATTCAGGGGAGAATATAGTATAGTATAGAATACAGGTATTCCACAACTGAGCCCAAATTTTACGTTTCTATGAGATAGTTGTTAAGTGCGTTTTGTCCCATTTTACGACCTTTGTTGCCACCGTTCAGTGCACCATTGTAGTTGTAAAGTTACTAACATGGTTGTTAAGTGAACCTGTCTTTCCCCCTTGACTTTGCTTGCAAAAAGTGATCACATGACCCCTGACAGTACAATCATCATATGATATCAAACAATGGCCAAGCACCTGAATTTTGATCACATGATCATGAGGATGCTGCAATGGTCGTAAGAGTGAAAAATGGTCATAAGTCACTCTTTTCCTGTGCTTTGCAATTTTGAACGGACACTAACTAGACTATTTAAGTTGAGAACTAGCTGTACTAAACCAGAGCAGTCCATGAGTGTCACTGTCTGACAATAGGACTAAGTGCCAATTCTATCTGGTTTCATACAACTTTTCCTTTACTGTCTCCCTCACAAAGTTGCGACTGCAAGACATCCTTTGTGTAAGATATTATATGAGAGATGGATCATTATTAGGTTGTGCAATAAGCAGCCTTACAGCCAAACCTTTACAACACTTCATTTAAAGATTTCTTAAGAGCAGGATCCTTGGGCTGACATCCATTTGAGACAGAAAAAACAGATGTTGCCCGACTTCTAGGAATCATTAAAATCTGAGTGGATGAATAACAGTAGGATGACAATAGGCAAAATCTACACAAGTCAGCATCCTACCTTCTGAGCTATTCCGACAAATACCCCATCATATCTGCTCTATGTGGGAAATAGATGGGGGGGGAAGCTAGGCCCTATTCCATTCCATACTGTATACATGTGTGGTAGAGGAACCATTTGCATGAGAGAAAGCTTCCTGTCTTCTTACGTATTAATGCCAGCAAGGAAGCTGTGATGACAACACCATACAGACGTTGTGCAAGTGTGCTGGTTTTCCCAGCTGTTGCGAACATGGATGTAGGTTGCAGTGAAACATTTTGCATGTGGGCAAATGCATACACACGTGAGGGCAAGAAACTAATTGCTTACTGGAGTTCAAGGACTTGAAGGGGGTGAGCCAAAACATGAATGTATTTTGCTTAAATTATTAAGGAAAAATCAAGCCAGGAATTCTCTTTCTTTCCTCAGGGATTGGACCAGAAAGCAGGAGATTTTAAACCGTGTTTGCTTATAAGACACTTGTCTAATAGAAGAGCTCCAAAGTTAGATCAGGCAAGGCAAGAATTTCAGGAAGGGTAAAACAGCAACCAAGACTAAAAGTGATTTGTGTGGAAATTTTGTTCTGATAATAACTATGTTCTGTCCACCTATAAAGGTGGGCTTGTGAATTGCCATAGAATACATTAAACATTGCAAAGTAATTCATCTTAGCCTTAGTAAAGTATGTATTAACTATACAGACACTGTTATTATAGTAACAATGATCCCTGAGGAACTATAGTTATAATTTTAATGCAGTTTGTTGTTCTTTGCTTGTAACTACGACTTTAAATATCCTAACCAAAGCTGGATGGACCTGACCATATTTATTTTTTTCATGGTATCTCTTTGTTGTTGCTAAACCCATATGCCAGCAATTAAGCATTTTAAAAACAAATAGTTAAATATACAGGAATGGAAAACTCTTCCAGAAGAATACTTACATCTTTCAATGCAATCAATTAAAGCAGCTGATCTTGTTCAGTCTTTTCAAGAATACCTCAGCCTGACCCCCTATATTAATCATTCCTGTGCTGCAAGAAAAACTTCATTCTTTTGAAAAGTGTGTTTTTTTAATCTGTAGAGATCAAGAACAAGCTACCAAAGGTAAGTTGCCTTATCTGTGACCAAAGGCTACAAAAATTCTGTTGATATGGAAATCCTGCAGAATAAGGAAAGGCTACAAGGAATTTGTTTAATCTTTGTCTGGGAAGGATTCATCTTCTGAAGCTCTGCTTCATCTTTCTAGGGTGGTGCTTGCTTTGAATTGGTGCTTGAATGACACAGAAGTAATTTATTCTGTACAGACTCTTGTGATTGATCACCATTTATGACCTTTCCAAGGGGTCAATGGAACTGGATTCACTTAACAAACATGTAATTCACTTAATGACCACAGCAAAAAGTTGTAAAATCAGGTGTGACTCACTTAATGAGTACATCAATTAATGACAGAAGTTCCAGTCCCAATTATGGTCATAAGTCAAGGACTACTTGTATTTTATATAAGACACAGGCTTCTACTTACCAAACTAGCAGTGACTGGCACAGTCCATTTCATATTTCCAACTCCTGAAGTGCTAGACAAGCACTGATTGAAACAATACTAACTTGGAAAGTAGTTTGCTGAATGTTAGTTTAGTGTTATGTAGACATTTAGTTGAACAAACAATTGGCCTGATTTGTATGTAATTCTTGGCTTAGCATCATCTTCAAATTGAAGATTGATTTTCAGAAAACTGGTTTCAAATCTTAGCCAGCCAGAAAGCTCATAGAGGGATTTTATGCTTTGACTGACATTTCACAAATGATGGTTATGAAAAAATATTGGCGGAGATGTTTCCCCTGCATTTTACTTTTTTGTCTGTGCAGAAACTTTTGAGTAAAAATATAGGAAATATCTAACTCTATAGAAAGCAGAACAACTCTATGTTTTCCTTAGCAAATATATGACCAACTATTGGTGAATGTTCCCTGCACATATGCACAATTATTCTGCATAAAGAACAAACAAACAAACATGACACAGATTTACCAATTCCTGGAATGAGTTCACAGTTAGGAAGGCGCTTGGGAGGCACTTCTCGGTCAGCAAACAGCTTCTGCCTGCAAGGAGAAGCAGTAAACATGACAATATGCTAAATAAAATGGACAAATAAAATTGGACAATGCACCGCACAGCAAATGTAAAACTAATTTTATTGAGATTGGCTATAATGACAGAACCTTACAAGTTTTGTGCTGTACCTTCTCCTCCTCCTTACAGTTCAGTGATTTATGGAAGCATTTGCTTGAATCACTTCAAGCAGAGGGATAAAACTCCCATGTTTGTTGAATAAGTTTCAGCTCTGCTTTTTCCTTCTTATATGGGGGGGGGGGACAAAGTAATCTTATGAATAGAATTCTATTCATTAAATTAAAATCAAACAGATTAAAACATTCAGAATAAAAAAAAATCAAGCAGAAAGTTCAGTAATGCTCAATATCATTGTATATGATTAGTATATAAGGAAAGGGATAAAAGTATGAAGGCTCTTAGTATTAGCATTAACATTACAAATTAAAGCCGTTGTAATTCTCAATGCAAGTGAATAGTTCATTTTGCTCTTGTGCTGGGGCTCCCTCCTGTGGCAAAAAGAAAGAAGAATTAAAAGAGTTTTTTTTTTTTAAAAAATCTGACACTTTTAAAAACAACTTTGAAAGTTAATTTCAGTCAAACTAAACAGTTAAACAATATATGTCTAATATAAAGCAAACTTACTTGTTCTAATGACTTCTTTTATCCCTCAGCAACACAACTACATTATTTTTTTTGTACTTTTGTACAGACTAACCTTTGCTAATCTTTAAAAAATGATATGCTTATATTTGGTCCCTACGATTACACACTAGAGTTACCAATTAATGTTCTATGCCTAAAATTGCAAAGGCTGCCCAATAAGGCAGCCTTTGCAATTTTCTCTATAATCAGCAACAAAAGGCAGGTTACATTTGCTTTTTGAGTGACTTGGCTTTTAATTGTGACAACTGTGCATTAATCTCTTTTGCTCCTTGCTTCCCTTGTATATGTAATATTGGTAGTACAGCGGTGTATTAAACAGAAAATTGTATCTGGAGATGGAAGAAAAGGAAATATATTTGTTGAACACATCAGGCTCTCTATATTTTTGCAGGTCATTCAGCTGGGGAAATATCAAGATTGCATTTAGCTTCACATATATTTGGCTCCTTTCTTTTATATACATTTCACCAATCAATAGGGTAGAATGTTTTGTTTATTTTTCCCAACACAAGCCTGAACAAAAACTTTTTAACTCTCAGTTTTATATGATGCTGTAATTGGGGGACATAACAATTTGCAAGCAATTGACATCTTAACCTTGAGTTCATGTCACTGAATCTGTAACTGAAGAAATGCTCCCCCCAGAAATGGCAGCCTTGTGCTTGAAGATGCTTTCGTGCTCTCAAGGGAAGGAAGGCCCAACTTAGCTTCTCTTCCAGATCCTGGGATCTTGCTCTAGTTGCAAACCAGCATCAACAGAGAAAGGAATCCAAATTCTGGAAGATAGCTGAGATTTGCAACAATGGTTAGCAAAGAAATATTGGGAAAACTTTAAGCATGATGTTCTTTTCATTTTGTATGTTTATGGTGTGTGTGTTTTGTGTGTGTGTATTGTGTGTGTGTGTGTGTGTGTGTAAAAGGCACTCATGGAGGCAGGAGTCTGAAGAGGTAGGATAGAGCAGTTTTTGGCTACTAAGTGAGTACCACTAGGCCAAGGGCCTTCAAACTTTGACAGCTTTAAGAGTTGTGGACTTCAACTCCCAGAATTCCTGAGCTAATCTGACTGGAGGAGGAATTCTGGGAGTTGAAGTCCACAAGTCTTAAAGCTATCAAGTTTGAAGGCCCCTGCACTAGGCTAACAGGTTTTCTATGCTCAGCTACTAGTCAGAAAGCTATTAGCTGACAGCTTTTCTTGAGTCCAATACATCAGCAATTTTAAGATGTTTTTACTTCAACTTCCTGAATTCCATAGCCAGCATTGGCTGGGGAATTCTGGGAGTTGAAGTCTATTTGTCTTAAAGATGCTAAGGTATTGAAAAACATTGCTAAACAGTCATGTTATCAATTATGTACTCCTAGCATTCTCATATCCGAATATATCTTGTCAGCACATCCCAGATCAATCTCAAAGGCATTTTTAACTGGATTCAAGGATTAAGATACAGAAAGACTGGTTCTCTGAAAAAGGCCCTACTGTATTAAGCTCTCTTTTGCAACCTGTATTTACAAAACTTTAAACAGCAAAATAAAATCCTTTAAATACATAAAAGTTAGGATACTATTTGCTGTTCAAGCATTGTTAATGTTAAATTACTATAAAGAGTGACATCTATAAATTTACATGAAAGCTACAGCAATCCTGCTGCTAATTAGCAAAGTGGTATGTGTTGTGACTACAAACAATTTATTTTTATTCTTCCATCAGCTACAGATGGCATGCTACATTTTGCATCTTCCCCATCACCCCCCTCCCCCCCAATATAGGCTAAAATAGCTTTTCCTTACTGACTATCTTCCCTATTTGTTAGACTAAATCTCCCATTATCCCCAGCCAAAATAATTATCTGACCAGAAAAAACTACTCTTCTGGCTTAGTTGTACAGTTAAAAACTACAAGCCACTCCTTTTTTTATGCAAATAACACTACCCACTCTGGACAATAGGGCTTATGACAGCTGAAGCCCAATCCATGTAGAAAGTAAAGATGGGAAATGCCAGCTATTCCACTCTGATAAATGAAATGGCACAAGGAGAAACACATATTAATAAACCACATCTGTAGCGGCTTCATATGTTCAGGGTTGTGCTTGCATGCGAGTATATGTCTGTTTCTTTTTCCTCATTTGACAGACAATCTTGCTGGATGGTCTAGTGGAGATCAGCCAGGATGGAGAAGAAAATTACATTAGCAATTGTACTTTTCAATTATCAGGAATGTAGATGAATTAAGCCTATCTGCCAACATAGCAAGAATTTTAATAATTACTCCTTTATAAACTTGTACAAAACCTGCATATATTTTATTAGTCATAAACAAAAATTTGTTAATTTCAGATTTATTTTTGCAAAAGCACTAAATATTCTTGCTTATTAAGGAACAAAATTCTGAAACAGCTAATGTAGTCTGGATTAAAGTACCAAAACAGAGAAATGCAGATAGGGAGCTCACCAAGAGTCCGGAACAGACTGGTCCTCTCCCCCAAATCCAGGAAGAAATTGGGAAAAGAATAATTCACAAAGGAAAAGCAAAACATAAATATAATACTGAATTATGCTATTAAAAGCCACACTCTTGAGCGGGCTGCAGCAATAAAGATGGGATACTTTGAAACCACCTCTCAGAACCACTCAAGGAAGAAAAATTACAAAATTCACCCAACATCAAGACACTTGCTAAATAAAAAGCGTTCCCATGCTGCTACTGTTTGTCCAGCCCAATTCCTGAGAAGTAAACTGAAAACAATCCCTTGGTCTTCATTTCTGCCAAACTCAAAATGTGAAAAGAGCCCTTCCCCACCTGAAATGCTATAGAAACAAAATTGCTGTGGTTAAAAAAAAAAAAAAAAAACCCTGCAAACATAAAATGATTTTTGTGCTTAGACTCCTCCACACAAGGGCAGCGTCTACAATGGGATGCTGCAAGAGTGATGCAAAATTCTCTATAATGGGGGAAACAGACTCCACACAGGCCAATGTTTCAAAGAAAAAAAAGCAGCTTTGCCACAACTGACCCATAAAAAAATAGGCTACCCTATTCTGTGTTGCTAGGTGGTATGAAGAATAGTCAATAATTCTTATTAGTATGATATATACAAACATGTGAAATCACAGCTAAAACCAGTTCTTTAACTAGATTGCTTTCATAATCATCAAGTTCTTCCCAACCTATAATGTTGCAATGTATTGGTATAATATGCAATAATGTTGAAACACATCCCTTAATCTAGATGGCTTCAGCTATAGGAAAGCCCCTGCAATTAAAAGGCTGGATTAAAATGATGGATTGCCCAGAACTAAATCCAAACTCACCAGACACTTTTAGATTTTATTTTTCATTAACAAACAACCCCACAAAGTTAAAAGAATAAATATTAGAACCAAATGAAGAAAACTGCACCTGTCTTGCGGTCCTGGAAGGAAAACATGAATAACTAAAAAGAAAATTAAAAAGCGCACGTTTGTTCCAAGCCACTTTGTAATTTCACAGCAAGCATTACATCGCATTATTGTGCAGACTTTTCTTAATTTCTAAGTAAAAAATAAGCATAGAACGCACAAAAACAAGACACGCGCATAGGAACGCGAACTCAATTGAATGTATGGAAGGTTACTCTTGCCTCTTGTATTCAAACAGGTTGCAGCGCTAAAGACGAAAAAAAATGGCACCAAATCGTATACCTGATCAAGTCAAACGGAGGAAAATCGCCGAAATTGGCACGGACCATCACGCGGTGTCTAGATAATTTCGCACCGAAGCAAACCGGTTAAAATCGATGCTATACTTACCGAAACACTATCAGCCTCTCCAAGAACAAGGCGCCAAAGACGATGAAGACTGTCAACAGCAAGGCCAGTTTCCCCATGGCGCGGCCTGATTTCGGTACCCACGAGACTAAGAGGACGATCCACCGACGAGCTCCAGGGAGAAATGTGGTCCTGGTGCTCGCGCTTGGCTTGATATTGAAAAACCAACTACGGAGCGCCTCCCTCCGCCAAAAGAACGCCTAGAGGGAAACTCCCAAGTTCATCCTTCTGCACCAATCAACACCGGAGTTAGAGAGGCTGAGGCGGGAACTAGAAAGTTTCCTAGAATCGTGCTTTCTCCAAGGTAAGGTAAATATGAAGACCTTCTGGAATCATGGCGCTCAGACTCCTGGCGACGTACTGACGCAGTTTTCTTAGAAACAACAGCTTCCCTCTAGCTTCTCGGGGGGGG
>JAOYMU010000077.1:25969303-25983985 GCA_025802295.1 Psammodynastes pulverulentus
AGAAGATAATTGAAAATTCTACTTATTGTAAGTGATAAATTTGTGTATTTTTGACCAATAAAACTTTTTATGGAAAAAAAAGAATAATTAATATGTTAGATCAGGGGTGTCAAACTCAATTTCATTGAGGGCCGCATCAGAACTGTGGTTCACCTCGGGGGTCGGGGGAGCATGGCCAACTGGGTGGATATGGCCAACTGGGTGGGCGTGGCCAGCTTGATGCCACTTCCCAAACTGCTGGCATGTTTCCTCTTCGCATTGGGCAGACCGGGCCAAGCCACGCTGGCCTGATCTTTCCTCTTCACATTGGGTAGACTGGACTGAAGCTATGTTGGCCTGATCTTTCTTCTTCACACTGGGTGTTTTGACCCAGCCTTCACAGATGCAAGAAACAGATTCCCCACAAAGAAAATCCCTCTTTAATTACACATTAGGAGTTAACTGCATTCACCAACAGAAAGTCAAGGCAAGACTCCTGCAAGAACTGAAACAATAGTCCTTATCAGCTCGTTATGATAAATGTAAGGTTGTGAGCTCCCAGTTGGTGCAAATTACATCAGTTCAACCAGAGAAATAGACAAACCTCAGTTCTTGCAAGGCAGTCTTTGTTGAACGAAACACACAAGGAGCAAACTTTCCTGAAATATGAACGGTTGTCTGTGACAACCCAACCACTTCCCTTTTTCCTATTTATTCCCCAGTCAGGGAGGGGCCAGTCATCGTCCACATTTGTTTTGCTTCCTGAGCCAGCTCATTGTCCTCCATTGTTCCCCTCTCCATTGCTCTGTGCATACATAAATCTGGAACATGCCCCAGCTGTTCCTCCTCACTCATCTCCAAAGGCAGCTGTTTCTCTGGTGGCTGGGACATGCTGGCTCTATCTCTGTGTCCGATGCTGAGCATCCATCAGAGTCTTCCCCAGGCTCCAGAACCCCAGGCTCTTCCTCAACCTCCTCATTATCCAGTCAGCCACCAGTTCTGCTGGCAACTGGTAGGCCACAACACTGGATAGACCAGGCTGAAGCTATGCCGGCCTGATGTTCCCTCTTCGCATTGGGTAGACCGGGCTGAAGATACATTGGCCTGATTTTTCCTCTTTGTATTGGGTAGACCAGGACAGCTTGAAGGGCTGGATCCGACCACATCATTGGCAGCAACTGGCCTGTGGGCCTTGAGTTTGACACTCCTATGTTAGATATTACAAAGCAACCAATAAAAAAGGGAGAGAAGTGATATTTCAGATAGTTAGGCCTTGACTTGACAGGATTTTATAATGATAATGAACACCTTGAGTTGAATTCAGGAGATCAGTGTTAACCAGTGCTTCTCTCTTGGCAGAGATATCACATGGATATATTGAAACATGCCTAGACTTGCTTATTTGACTTTGTTCTGGATCAGTGGTAGTGTCAAGTGACCTTCCAGGGTAGTCCTATGTAAGCACTTTGCAATAATGCACCCACAAGTTGACAAAGGCATGTTGGATTTTGAGAAAAGACTCCTAGTCCAGGAAAAGGTACAATTGGTACTCTAGATGAATCTGTACTAAAACCTTGCTGAGCATAGCTGCCAACTACTCTGTGAAAGGAAACACTACTCATTTCAGGATAGCATTAGACAACTTCTGCTATGAAAGAACCTTGTACCTGTTGCCAGTTGGTCATGTTCAAGTCTGGATCCCATCCAGAGTTGAACAACTTTCAGGCCATGAGATAGAACCTCAATAGTATCACTTGTTGCACAAAAGTTTAAGTTATTCAGTTGAGTGTCATCATATACTGATCATACTTGACCTCCATATCAACCAATGATATCACACAGTAGCTAAATGTTGATGTTAAACATTAAGACAATAAAAGGTTCAGCAGAGGAAGGCTTTTGTTTTTTGTTTTGACATTTTTGAGCTAAACAGGATTAAAGCGGTCCTGTGTAGGAAAATATGGCAATATGAAGCTGAAGCATGCCTTTCCTGGGATGTCCTCATTTCCTTGAAATAGCCAATTTCTATTTATATACTAAATGTCTGCATGTTTATATACATTTAAATGCTCCATTTGCTGCACTGGATTTAGCTTCTTGTTAGCATCACTTCTTGTTAGCATTATGTTCCACAGCCATGAGGCAGCTGGAAAAGTGAAACATGTGTTCAAGATTTAGGTGGTGCCTTTATTTTCTTTCATCAAGGGACCCAACAATAGTAGGTATTTGTTATGGCAGTATTAAACAGTAGGATATAGGATCTGACTTACCTATTGTTTACAATGATGAAACTGTGGTTATTTTTCCTAAAGTTGTATCCTTAAAATCAATTTAAAAACTAGACTGATGTCGGTATAGCCATCTGTTAGGAAATTTGTTATCAAAAAGCAGACAATCTCCTCTTGTGGGAAAAATGCCTACTTAGATTAGGAACCAAAGTGACTAGAGAGAGATGAACAAAGTATGTTTTATTGGCTTGAAACTTTGTGAACCTTCATTTTACTTGTAAAGGTTCTGATATTTACAGTATTCTTTTTAGATATCGTCCCAAAAGCTGGATTTTTTTTAGAGCCAATTTTTTCACTGCCCTATAATCTTTAATCCCTGCTTTGCATTAGTTCCCCAGAAATCTGGTTTCAGGTAATATATCTTCAGAGATATTATGTAGGACTTCCAAAGGTAATGTAAATTACAACAAGATCATATAATGGCCAAATGTATTATTAATAACTTTGTCATTTGTCATAGCCTTTGTCATTCTCCTTTTTGTCTTCATCCAAAGTTTTCTGCAGCAGAAGCATCTTCAGAAGAGGTCAAAAAAGTCAAGATAGTGACTGTATGATTGCAGCCTATCTTTTTAACATGCATATACAAAGCAGTGAGTTTTGTTTGGTTATGACTGCTTTCTTGATTTTTTCCTGTGAATTTTCCTTGAGCCACTGATTTTCAAATATCAAACACACTGATCAAATTTGGATCAGTGGTGGGATTCAAAAATTTTTACTATCGGTTCTGTGGGTGTGGCTTGGTGGGCATGGTGTGGCTTGGTGGGTGTGGCAGGAGAAGGTTACTGTAAAATCTCTATTCCCTCCCCATTCCTGGGGGAAGGTTACCACTGGTTGTCCGAACTACTCAAAATTTCCACTACCAATTCTCCAGAACTGGTCAGAACCTGCTGAATAACACCTCTGATTTGGATACAGCTGACATGTTCTTCCATGATAGGCAAGTAAATGTGAGCTTTTGTAAAGGACCTCAGTTCTGATGTCCATCTTTGTTTTGGTTTTGTACATTACATTGTTTTTATTTTATTCCACATCTTTTTTAAAAATGTTTTTTTAATAGTGCTACAGCAGCTTTAGAAGCTTTGAAGCAATTTTTGTTCCATAATGAAGAAGTCCATTTCAACAGGCTTTGTCCAAAGTAAAAATGGATGCCTAAAAGAGTTTCATTTTGCTTTACTGTTGTTCAAAATTATTAAAGATAAACGTGCTTGTTCTGGAATTCATTCTTGCTTTGTGTGTTTCTGTTTTTTCAGATAAAAAGATTATAGTAGCTCATCCAGCTAGGTGAATAACGGTATAGTTAGTCACCATGCAGTTATTACCATTCTCTGTCAATATATTTTTAAAGTTAATGTTTGTGATCTAGAATGAAAAAAAATATGTATAGTTTAATGTTGTTTTAAAATACTAAGTGGTGAGGAATTTATTTCAATAATAATATAAACTAGCAGTACTAGCTTTCTGTGTAAACGAATGCCTCTTACAGGGCAAAAATAAAGAGGAAAAGAGCAACATGAGAATATCACAACGTACTATAACTTTTAAAATTATGTGGGCTTTGTTGCCGGTGGTTGCGAAAGGGAGAAAACATGCTAAATACATTTATAGTGATAAACATGACGAGTGTTTTTTCTAGCTGAATATTTCCCATAATCAAAGGCACTGAAAGAATTAAGTGACTTATCAGATGGCCTATATTCTACTTACTGATAATCATTAAGTTCATAAAGACTACGACTGCTTAATGATTTATATACTTGTTTGCACAAATGCATAAAATTATGGCATTTGTCCAATGATGTCACTACAGGTATGTCACCATTATGGTTTGCTATTGTATTCCTCATCTATTGTGGGGATGCAGTATTGGGTTTAAGACAATTGGCTGCAGGGCATTGACAGCAAGATGTATCCAATGGGAAATCAGAGGCCCATTGCTCAGCATGTGGATTTGCTGCTGGGGTAGGTGGCTAATTGTCCTACACTGCAAATTGGTCGGGGACAGGTGTCCCTTAGCAAATCACATGGGATGAGGAGGCAAAGGAGGAGTGATGGTGGAACAGTGGTGAGGGACAGTGCTGACAGAGGGCCAGCCAAAGATGAATGCTTGTGGTGGATCAGTTGTGGAGGGGAGGAGGTGGAGTGAAGTGGTCGTAGTCACACTTATCCCATTCTGAACCGGATTACCCCAGTTCTACATTTGGCTTACATGAAAATAATCTTTATGAATGAATATCAATAAAGAATCAAATTCATTGTGTGAAGTGGTGCTTATAAATGATGGAAGCAAGGGCAATTTATAAGATAGGGAGTTATTTATTATTATTAAAGTTGTATGCCACCCATCTTTCCAGAGTTATAGCAAAGAATAATGTTGATATAACTATATATAGCTGTTTATCTTTTAGCTGTCTTTTCTGTATATGTATAAAATTCCCTCCCACAAGGGAATAAATGGAACCATTCAGGATTCCACCTTATATGATGAAGATTATGTTCATATTCACATCGAGGCTGTCCTCATGTGTACTGGATGGGAGGTGATGTTTCCAGATGGAGTTGGAAGAGTAGAGTTAACTTATGCAAATTTATGATTCTGTTACCCTCCTCTTATCTTTCTCTGATGAAGAAAGTAATTTGAAATTCCTGTAAGAATAAATTGAAATTTAGTTTGCTGTTATTCAGGTGATGATTCATTCAACAATTCAACATTCATTTTCCCATTTCCTTCAATCTTGAAAATAAATATCATTAATAAACCAACCATAAGCAAAAAAGAAGAGTTGGGCAAATCAGTGGGGTAAATTTGTATATGATGCTGCTTGGACCACCCAGGAAGTTAGTAAGTACTAATGGGAGCTAGCATCTCTTTTTCTTTCACCCAGGTTTTCTTCAGAAGTGCAAAGGCTCTTTCAACAGTGGTATTAATGTTTCTGTGCATTTATTCCATCCTGGTTCACTTTGGCCACAAGATAAATGCAGTTCATTTGCCTGCCAGTTTATTATTCTGTCTAGTGTGCAGAATTAAGGGGCTTAGTCAATTATGAGAAGTCACTAACCAAGTGATGATTCCAAGTTGACATACATTTCTTTCAGCATTAGGCAGTGCATGAAACTAGCATGCACCACTGGTATATTAGGAGACAGCTCCTACTATCAGTGGCTTTGCATAAGTGCATAACCATGATTTTTATTCTTCAAGTGCAGGTTTCTACTTCATAATATGCATTTGAATAAAGTTCTTTCAAATAGACCACCAGGACTAGCAGAATGTAGATTTTGCAGAAATATAAGGAGAAAACAATATTATTCCCATTTCAGTGGAGAATAATAGTGATTTATATTAAACCTGTACAGTATTCTTTTGAACCTTAATACAAAAATATACAGCAGCCAGTAGAGTGTGCTGCTGACTTAAAATAAACATATTCACTTGATACTGCTTCATTTTTTTGTCTTGCAAAGTTTAGATTTCTCTGCTTTATTATAGCTTTAAAAAGCATCATACAGCTCATGGACATAATCTTCATTTTTCATTCAGTCAACATTCTTGGCATACCACATATTCATGGTAGAAAGTGGACTTTAGACAAGAGACATCTGCTTTGATTATTTTTTGTTTTAAATCTATTTCCTTTGAGATTGAACTGTCAATTCAAATTAAAATTGTTGTAGAAAGCAGTGGTTTCATACCAGATTTCTTGCAGCAAGTGCACAAAAATTCTGAAATACACGTGAATATATTCATTTTTAATGTAGGATAGTCCAGATGTTTTAGAATCTAGTAATAATGGTTTTAGCAGAGGCATGCACTTTATTTAATGGTAGCATTAAGAGAGATATTGTATAGATGGCCATCTATTAATACACTTACTTCAAAATGTGGTAAGAAAGCTCTATTCCTTTGCTGGATCTAACTCTTGAATTCTGCCTCATAGTGCTACCAGGAAAACTCCACTTTTCAAACATATGTATAAATGTGATTGTTCTAGAAAGTGCCAATGTAGTATGAATATTTCCTCTGTGAGTACAAACATACGATACTCACCATCTTCTCTCAGGAGAAATTGTAAGCTCTCTCCCAATCAACTTTTAAGTAAGATTTCCTCTGTTTCCTAGTCAAAGGAACATATACCTGCAAAAATACATTGGAATAAGCTTTGGCATTTTCAGTCCCATTGATTTGCAATGATGCAAATATATTTGTGCATATATGTTACATTGAGATACTGAATAAATACTGAGGTATAAGGGTCAACTGAAAGCTGAGGTATTTTCCTTGTTTAAAAAATATATATTCAAAGAAACTTGTGCAGGAGCATTTTTAATTTTTTTTATTCAGAATTGGAATTGCAATGCATGGCTAATTACATCTGCAACTTTATATGGCTAGAGTCTGTTCAAATCATGATGTACAGTACAAGAAGCCTTTTTTAAAAAAACAGCTCAGTAGAGGTTATTGATGCTGTTTGTTTCTGCCATTCATTAGGAGCTCAGCAAAGAGAAAACACATCTGTTACTAGCAAGGATTTAATGGGCACAACAGTTCAGCTGCAGACTGTTTTTGGCTCACTTGCTTTGGTGGGAATTGATTTCCACTTTTAGCTGGGCTATTTCGATAAGGAAACCAAAGTGCAAGAGAGGAAGAGAAAAAGGTTTGTGGGGTGGGGGCATAGAAATCTATTTTTATTTTTAGGTTTTCCTTCAGCATTTTATGTTCAACATTTCATATTCTCTTCTAGTAAATGGAATCCATTCTCTATTATTTAATAGGCTGCCACCTTAGGGCAAACCTTTTATTTGGTGAAATTATCACATCTTTACATGAGGATTATGTTTAAATGAAAATTATTTCTAAAATATAAAAATATTTATAAAATTATATAAATTATCAGTTATTTTCTTTTTCCTCTATCATTGCTATTATATTATAAATATTATTAGAAATAAAAATAATCATATTAGAATAATGATGTAAATGTGTTAAGTTTTGCTCTGCAAAAAAAAGTGACTAATAATTTCTTGGTAAGCATCTATTCCCTCATTTTACTCACTTTGTTTACTTATTCAGGGAAGTAAGTGGCAAATACAGATGCTGCGAAGCTGTTGTGAACTTGTGTATGAATATATGAATTCTGCTAATGGAGTGAAAAAGAAATACCCCAGCAATGCAGAACATATTTGCTAGCAGCTAGCTTAGGGCACATTTTACAAATACATGATTATTCAATTCCAGGAAAATAAAAAGACAACCCATAATCTCCCAAAGTTTTTCTCTTTGATTAAAATGACTCAGTTCTTGAGAGAGTTGTAGAAAAGGGTATTGAAATTGGAAGGGAGAACTAGGATTCTTGTTTTATATCATATGCTCACTGTATGAAATCCAGAACAATTATGATACAATATAATTAACAGCATTTTGAAGAAGCATTAATAGTAAGATCTAATCGTGTCTTCTTAGCTTTCTGTGAATGCAGTTGAACAGTTCTGTAATTTGCAGAATAGGGGATTGCTTGCTCTGCTTATCTGGCTCTTTCTTTGACCAATTCCCTCTTGCCTTTATTTTAAAATTTTGTTTTAAACTATAGAAATTATGCTATGCCTGTTTCTAATTACTACTGCTTCTTTAATGACAATAATAAAGCCTGATTTTGAGTGGAAGAGAAATATTGTGGAAAAAGTAATAATTTAAAGTGTTACAGACTCCTCAGAGGGGACATCCTAAAATTGCCATACATGTGTATAATGTTTAATCAGAAGTATCAGTCAACATGTAAATTTGTAAACTGCATTTTGGAATATGTTGTTTATTTTTCACCGGTGGGATATCTTTCTTTCTTCTACTTATAAATAGACCTTCCTTTTCCTTATGTTTAGTTCACTTCCATTTATATAGGTCCCAGTACTGCAAGCTTTAATCTATTTTTTTAAAGCCCAGTTTTAGTAGGATGGGTTGAAACGTAAGTACAAATTTACTTTGTGTGTCTTTGTGGTTCTGTGGTGTTCAAATAGAAAAGACGGGAAACAAATAATGTCAAAAAAGTTTCCCTCTAATTGTACTGAGCTGTAGCTTTTGTTGAGTATAGGGGTTTCAGCAGGGGGCAGCATCTAGCCAAACATGGCTGATCTTGAGAAAGTTAAGAAGCATCAGACCTGGGCAAAGCTTGGATGGAGTGCCATTAGGAAGTCTCGAGGTGTGGACTTGAGTTAAAGTTAAAAAAGAAACACCCTGGAAGAAGCAATGATAAGAAGGCTTCATGGTTAGATCCTTCTAGACTTTGGAATAGAGCATTACCCAGTAGGACCTTGTTTTTTAAATTATTTTTATTAGTATTATTGCTTTGATACTTTTGCTATTTTAAAAATGTATATGGAGAGTATGGCAATGCATTAATTTATTTCAAGTTATCATTCATGATTAAAATATCAAGGGTTAGATGATTTAAAATGTTGAATGGTTAACATATATTTAGCAGCATTTCCATTTTCTGGAGAATAAAAAAGAATATAAAAGTGGTAGCCGAGACCATACATCAAAATCCCACTTCTGTGTTAAAGGTAGCTCATTTGGGGCTTTGAGGCAGCCACCACCTTGATTCTTTTGGCCCCTCTCCCCAGCAAACATTCATATTTTTACATTTTTAATGTAATGATTTGGAACGCATTACAGATTGGATGAAAAGGGGAAGTCAACCCAATGTGTGTCCGAAGAGATTTTTAAGGGATTATGCCATACCAGTGAATATTTTTTTCAGTAGACAATGATATAACTTTATTGCTTATGTTTCAGTGTTATCACATTAGGGAAGACAGCAAAGTGTATAAAGGCAGGGGTCTATTGTGGGTAGTTGAATTATCATGTGTATATTTCAAAATGCTGACTGAAATGCCTGATAGTTTGTCTCCTGCTGGGCAAAGTACAAAGTATATTTAGAAATTACAGCATTGCGATTGGCTGTCTTCAGCCACTGAAAGTGGCTAAGAGCTGGCAGTCAATTAAAACTGGGCTGGAATTCAATACCCAGAACTATGCTCAGCCTATTTTAAATTATGCATCTGAATCCAGGCATATGCTACAATATATTTTTGATGTAAAATTACTTGGAAATGAAGTGCTTAAATGCCTCGCATTCATTTTTGAACATACTTTGAATAGGACTGTTTCTTAACCTTGGCATCCTTAAGATAGTAAACTTCAATTGCCATAATTCTCCAGCAAGCATGCTGGCTGAATTGAAGTTTACCTGTCTTAGAGTTGCCAAAGTTGAAAAACACTGGTGTATTGGTGCACTCTCAAGCCCTGTTCTAGCCCTTTTCATCAATTAATTGGAAAGATGTCACAATTGCTAAGTGAATCACTTCAGTTGTTAAATTAGTGACACAGCTGTTAAGTGAATCTGACTTAGCTTGTCAGAAGTTCGCAAAAATTGATTATTTGAGCCCAGGAGACTGCAACCATCATAATTATGAGTCAGTTGCCAAGCTTTTAAATGAACCATGGGGATGCTGCAATGGTTGTGAATGTGAAAAACAATCCTAAGTCATTTTTTAAAATGCCATTGTAACTTTGAACAGTCAGTAAATGAACTGTTGTAAGTTGAGAACTACCTGTACTTGCACTTTTAAAAAAAATCTTAGGGATGAATAATAAAATCTGAAAGTCTTGCCAGTGTGGATTGACCAGGGAAAAACTATCATGGAATATTGGAAATTAAGTAGAGAAGATGGAACCAGAGGAAAAGGTGAAGACTAGGATATCCTGATGGTTGGATGGCTAAAAATATTTTAGGACAACAGGAGACATTTGATGTCATCCAATTAAAATAGTTAGACTATTGAGTATGACTTTCCCATAACTAATCAAGAATTTAACTAATCTTAAAATACTGAGGTAACAGTAATAAAAAGTGATACAGATCTTACATCAAATCAAATTCTATGATATTTCAATCATTTTGAACTTGAATTTTGTTTTTTACATTTGTGTTTGAAGGTTGATACTTATGGTTCCCCAAAAATAGGACCTGGTCTTTCTTTTGAGCTCCGAAATAAGCACTAGGGCTTATTTTCAGGGGATGTCTTATTTCTTTTGAGTGCCGTCCACGCGCCCTTCACTGGCTTACCTCAGAGTCCTGGCAGACAGGCCATCCATGCTTCCATACTTGCCTCAGCTCTTGGGTGCGGCATCGATACGTCGCTCAATCTCCTGCTCCATTGTGGTCATGAACAAGCAGAAGAAGTGGGCTGACAGCAACACGGGGTTTTGCTGGATGGGGCTGTTACAATGCTGCCACGAGGCGAGTCAGGTATCAGGGTGTGGATGGCCTGTCTGCCCTGAGGTGAACCGGTGTGCACATGGGGTAGCTCCACTTTCCCTTCCCTCACCTCATCTCATGTCAGCAGCACTATGAAAACCAGACAGAATAGGCGGGCAGCTAGCTGTGCAGGCAGTTAAGTAGGGCTTTTAGGGATTATATTGAGTGCATGCACAGAAAACATGCTAGGACTTATTTTTTGGATAGGTCTTATTTTTGGTAAAACATGGTAGTTGCTTTGTAGAAGTGTCTTATATACCAGGCTGTTTGCAGATGCTGTATTACTAATCTCCGCCATGATTATTAGGTAACAGATTATTAATTGAGCCTTGAAAAATGATTCTTAATTGCCCAATTATTAGTTTCTGTTCTTTGAAGCTGAGAAAGTTTAAAATATTTAAAAATATTTTTCTTTTCATTTTTTACTTTGTCATTTACTTTTCAGTGATACTGTAAAATTTCACTGTGGGGAAGTATAAAGAAAAAGATCAGTAATAAAAACCTTTTCAATATAAATGGACACATGGAAGAAAGGTTGGTCAAAAGGCTAGCTGGGTGGGAAATTCTGGGAGCTGAAGTCCACACAGCAGCCAAGGTTGAGAATCATTGATATAGCTTTTGCTGTTACTGTATTTAATTACCATATAAAGAGGTGGGGAAGTGATTTTATATTTTAACTTGTTCTGAACGTGAAGATTTCATTTGGGGATGGTAGTTTATGGGAGGTTTTTTTTTCTTGGCATAGTTAGAGTTTAGCAGTAGGAAGACCATGGAGTAAATAAAACCAGGATGAGAGGTTTGTAGAATTAAGAGTCCCTTTGTGGAGATGGGGCGGGATAGAAATCTAAATTTAAAAAAAAAAAAAAGAGAACTATTTGGCAATCTCAATTACTTTTATTTGTTTATAATTTATTTGTTTAATAAATTTGTTTAGGCATCTCATTAGGTGACATTACTACCCCAAAGTTACAACTTAAACTCAAATTACTTTTCCAATTGAACTGCTTTAGCATTAAATGCTCTTATTGGAACACACACACCCATAACTTGAATTCAGAAATCAGCACAGCCAAAGGTTGCATTCTCAGGGAGATTCTGGGGTTTGTAATGCACAAGCCTTGGGAAAATGTATAGATCATTATCCTAGTGTCGTAAATTTTATAAAGCACATAGATAAGTCATCCAAACTTGTTCCATTTCAGTTGGGCCCCTTTAAGAAAATATCACTGCTTCATATTAAGTAGATTATGACTTTCATGGGTCTCAAGTGTCTATTCCTGAAAGGGATCCCTACATTTAACAAAATCTCACCTGCTTACCAATTGTTCAGAGGTTAAATTGCAAGCAGGTGGCATTTGGCAAAGCTCACTGAAGAAGGTGAAACCTTTATTTATTTGATTTTTGTTTTTAAAAAACATTACACATGTGAAATACCTTTCAGCAACGAGCATTTAATATACATGCTTCAGTGCTTTGAGACAACAGATTATGCTCCTCTTTAAAAAAAATCAGGAAAAATAAAACTCTGCTCCTTTGAAAAACTTAATCCAATTGTGGAAATAGAGTATGCATTAAGGAAATGCTTTTACAAAGGAATGCAAATAATAGGAAGCTTGGCTGCTATACTTTGTTGGCTGGCAAAAGGAATAATATTTTTCAGTGGCCAAAGGAGCTCACTTGGAGAAATGGGAAGAAATCCAGAAAATTGTCAAAAGAATACAAAATCAAATTCATCTAAATTCCAAAAATTTTCTGAAAATGGGAAGGAAGGTTGAAAGAGCTCTTAACATCAAGAATAAAAAGGAACCAACAGAAATTTCTCGTGGTTAATCTGGATTTATCTGAAGTATAGATGAAAGCTCTTGTTTGCAGAGATCTATTCAGATGGATTTAGTTTCTTTTGCTTCTTTGTTTTATAGTTCTGCTAGAAATGATGGGACTAATATCAATGATTAACCACTATATACAATTGTCAGTGACTCTGGAGTATGCATTTTTGCTAAAATAATAATAGCATTAATGAGGGAGAAAAAAAGGGATGAGCATTTTTTTTCTATTAACAGTAATTAGTTCCAAGCCACAGGTTATTGGAAACAACTTTTGAACGTGGTCTATGCATAAAAAAAAACCTTTTGAATTAAGATTAACATTAATTATTCATCTTACAGTATTATGCCATAATTTGATCTACTGCAAGAACACTACAATGCAACTTAGATTTGTAAGAATATTTTCCTTATTAATACTTTGAATATCCTTGTGCTCATGATTAGTCAGTCTTAGTAGACAGACCGAATGCAAATGTGTGCATTTATTGAGGCAGGTTTGGAGAGCAACTGAAAAGCAGAATAAATGGGAAACTGAGCAGGAAAGATGGACCAGGGCCACTAGACGTATAAATTGAGTATGAATCTAAATCTCACATTTAAATGAATATGCATCAAGAAACCAGAAGACAGATTTTTTTCCCCCTGGTAGTTTTTCTACTGTCTTATATCCTTATTGTGACCATATGATGTAGGTTAGATTAAGAAATTCATAGGCTGCTTTAAATCAGGGTTGCACTGATCTAAACATCAGGGTTTCATGTGTCCCCAAATATTAGATTGTACTTTTTGATTGACAGACAAGGAAGTAGAGCTTTTGAAATAAAGTCTCTGCCATATCACCTGAAGGCGAATTGTACCCTCTAATGCAAAAAAGGTTCATTTTTGGTTTTTGTAATTTTGTAGTTTAATAAAACAGAGTGCAAACAGTAGTACCTCAGTGTTTCTTCTGTGAATGGGGTCACCAGTAAACATATCAGAAAGGGGGCTTTCAAAATCTGGGATTATATTTTATTGCATCTAAACTAATTACGTTTATGAACAGGATTTCAAGGCATGAAAAGTGAATAGGCTACATTTGGTTGGTCATTGCTTGTTTACTTCTGATAATTTGGGGTCTAATGTTGCTGGCTTAATCCTGTTAAGACACCCTTGAGGTGTAATGTTATTGAAGTGGTGTGCCATGACTGTGAGATACTTTCTTTTTCATGAAAATGGTTATCTCATAACCATTCTGGAATGATCACATATTCCTGCATCCAAGTATTAATAGATCCTCCTCAGTTTATGAGATTATACAAGATTAGTTAAAATAGAAAATTTAAATGATTTCCATTGATTGTCAAATCTTTCTGTAGCTCCATTAGTTACTTTATGTTTAACACTCCCCATGTGAGTAAATCTATATAGTCTGAAAGTTAGATGCAATGGTGATGATCCATGTATACAGTTGAATTATCATTATCATTATCAAAGAACCGTAATATGTTCAGTTCTACACATTGGGCTTCCTGATAATCCTAAATTCTTTGCTGTCAGGTTTCTATAGAAATCTTTACATGAGCAGTCGAGGGCAAACTTTTCTAAAAGGGGATGCTGCTCATTTGCAGAAATGCATTTATTGGAACAAGGTTATTTGGATATAGAATTTTATTTTCTCAGTTGTATACAGCCCTTCACTGTATTGGGGTACTGTATTTATTATTCCAACTAGAATTTTCCACCATTTGCTTTTAGAATTTAGTTTCACTTTAAATACTGAATTTGGAAACTAGTCCTGGTAATGGTTTCTTTAACTATGGGACTAAGTATAGTCATAGTTTGCGGAATATGTTTATATTTATTGTTACTGTAATGGAGAGATAAGTTATTTCTTATTTACTTATTTATTTATTCACTTCTTCTGAATGGTTGTAAACTGTAAAACTTATTCCCTGTATTCCAGAGTTCTTTATGGATTTTCTTGTGAAGATTAAGTAGAACACAATAGTATCTCTTTAGTGTTTGTATTTATCAAAATATTTTTCCATAGCATTACTGAGACAATGTATTTTATAAATAAAAGATCTAAGGGTATCAATAACTAATCAGAACCTTCTCCATAGAAAAATGAAGAAAGTATCTTTTAATTACTGCTATGAAAAGATTTAAATACTTAGGAAGAGAATAACCTTTATTGTTACTGTAAAATTATCAAGTGAATTTTTTTTTTTTAATAGTAAAAGTTTTATTGGTCAAGAATACAAAAAAATACATTGTTTAAGATATGTTGAATTT
>JAOYMU010000077.1:25988856-26005180 GCA_025802295.1 Psammodynastes pulverulentus
ACTAATCAGTTCTGATCCTGCTTAAACTTTTTTTTTTAAGAGCGACGTATACAGTAGGTAGAGTGTTTTCTGTCATTCTCCCACCCACCCCCGCAAAAAACCCTCCATTATTTTCTCAGGAATGCATAATTTTATTAGCTTTATTCATTCAACAGAAGGCTGAGAGTATATTTGACGTGTCTGTGTCCAAAGCATATGCCATTTTGCATAACAGATGTAAATAATGTTCACAGTGCGATTTTGACAGTTCCTTTTGCAACTTGTGAACATTACTACCTCCAAAATACATATCTAGGTTTTGTTGGAATCTGCTATTAAATAAAACAAAAGATTAAATAAAACAAAAGAAGACAAAAGATTAAAATTAATTACTGATATATTTGATGGTTCCACACATTATGTCCTGCCATGTTTTTATTGTGACTTATGAGATAAATCATAAGTGACTAAATTCATATTGCACACATTAATAAAACATAGGTTTTGAGTTTTCATGATGAGTTTGTAGTGTAGGATAAAAACAGATGTACAGATACATATTAACAGAGTTGGAAGGGACCTTATAGGTCATCTAGTCCAATTCCCCGCCCAAGCAGGAGGCTCTGAACCATTTCTGAAAAATGGCAGTCCAATCTCTTCTTGAAAGCTTCCAGTGATGAAGCTCCCACAACGTCCAAAGGCAAACTGTTCCATTGGTTGATTGTTCTCAGTGTCAGAAAATTTCTCCTTACTTTTAGGTTGAATCTCTCCTGGATCAGCTTCCATCCATTATTCCTTGTCTGACCTTCAGGTACCTTGGAAAATAGCTTGACCCCCTCCTTTCTGTGGCAGTCCCTCAAATATTGGAACACTGTTATCGTGTCTCCCCTAGTCCTCCTCTTCACTAGGCTAGCCATATCGATTACTTGCAACTATCCATCGTATGTTTTAGCCTTCAGTCCTCTAATCATCTTGGTTGATCTTCTCTGCACTTTTTCTAGAGTCTCAACATCTTTTTTATAACATGGTGACCAAAACTGGATGCAGTATTCTAGGGTGGTCTTACTAAGTCTTTATAAAATGGTATTAGTACCTCACTTAATCTTGATTGTATTCCTCTGTTAATGCAATTTAGGATTGCATTGGCTTTTTTGGCTGCTGCTGCACATGCTGGTTCATATTTAACTGGTTGTCCACTAAGACTTCAAGATCCCTCTCACAATTACTGCTATTAAACTTGTTTCATCCAGTCTATATGTGCACTTTTGGTTTTTCTTGCCTAAATGTAAGACTTTACTTTTCTGTACATTGAATTTCATTTTGTAGATAGGGCCCAGTGTTCAAGTCTGTCAAGATCCATCACGTGACATTTCATGACGTTTTTCCCATTCACGGAGCTGGGGTGGGTGTAACCTGCACGTAACGCATTTCGGCCCACAGGCTGCCAGTTTGACACCCCTAGTCTATAGTTTCTTGGGTCTGTTTTTTTTCCTTTTTTGAAGATGGGAACCACATAGGTTCTTTTCCAGTCCTCTGGTAGTGCCCCGGTGCTCCAGGATTTTTGGAAGATGTGTACAGTGGTTATGAAATGACATCTTCCAGCTCCTTTAGGACCCTGGAATATAATCCCTCAAATCCCGGTGATTTGTATTCATCAAGATCAGACAGGAGTTCTCTTACCATTTTTTTGCTTATTTTAACTTTTACTGTTGTTTTTGGTAGGTTGGGCTATAGTTTCTTTTTGTGTGAAGACCAATGCGAAAAATGAGTTAAGTAGTTCTGCTTTCTCTCTGCTACCTGATACTTCTTTGCCATCTTCTTTCTTTAGTGGACTGACTGTTTCCTTTTTTTTTTTTTTTGTTATTTATATGTTACTGTATATCACATAGTAATTTACTGGAGGTTGTTAAATCAGAGTAAGAATTAGTTTGCAGATATTAAGTTTTACATTGCTGGTCAACCAAAAATAATTCTAATGGTGTTTATGTCAAGTATGTGATTTTTTTGTGTGGTATCTGTCTGCCTCTTGCACAAAATTATAAAGAGTGCTTGGATTTCTACAAGTTGCTAAGTCAAAAACCAAACAATTACATTATGGGTCACAATTGTGTTTCTCATCAGAAACCTCAGAATTATGTCCTCAATGCCTCATTGGAAAATTTTAGAAGCTAATGTTTGGACACCCATTGATGGAGATTGTGATAATTGATGATTTTTGCTTTTCAAACCTTTAAAACTCCTTTCATGGAACTCTATGCACATGAGCTATTCACCATTTGGCTTTTCAGTTTTTATAGGCAAAACTGAAACTGTAAAAAAAAAAATCCTAAAAACAGTAATATGTAATTTCATGTCTATAACTAAAATAATTTCAACATGTGCCAAGGATTTAGAAACCTTTCTTTATAGCACGATGGCCACCTCTCATTTTGCCTTATTTCCTAATGTCTCCAGGGTACAAGCTGAAAATCTTTTAGTGTCAATGTGGAATTCTTTCCCAGTTGTTTTTTTCTAATGGAGAGCATGCATAGCTTCATGGCAGACTGCTCCTGTGTTACACTGCTCACCAAACCCATGTCTGCACTTCTATTTTTTTTAGTGTACATGTTGTCTTGTACTTTGGATTGTTAGACTCCATATCAAAAGGTCAGAAAAAATTGTGTTCCTCAGCTATTTTTGCTGCACTTGGGGTTCTCCCTATAGAAACATGGAACATGTGCCCATAATCCCCCACTCTCCCACACAGAGATATGATATTATGTTCCTGTCCCTTTCTTTTTCTTTTGAAATATCCTTCGGATTTTATTGTTTACCCAGACAAAAATGTCAACTTATTAAATCTTTCTAGTTGCATTTCCCTTTTCCAAAGAATTCTCTTTTCTCTCTCGTTCTTTTTCTCTCTCTCCTTCCCTAAAAAGTATGGAGGGAGGGAAGCTTTTCCCTCGGTTTGTACATATATTTTGAAAAATAGTTCTATTGACAGAATCGGCAAGCTTTCATGACTTTTAGGTTTGGCCAAGCCATTAATGCATTTATTGCTTTTGGCATCAAGTGACTGGAGTGGCTAGTTGCTTGAATTTTTTTCTGTCTCTCCTTTCTTTTCCCCTCTTTCTAAAAGATGGCTGTATTTTCCACCCCTTTGCCATTCCTTTTTCTTGCTAATAGCACCAAGTGACAGCTTTTGATTAGAGGAGACTTGAAAAGAACCTGGCAAGTAAAGCCATTACATCAAAACTCAGACAGATGCTTGCTCTCAAGAACCTTTTCTAGATGGCAGGTGGTTACCCGCCCTGAGAGATAATTCAGCTTTCTCTTGCCCTTTCACCTTGAAATGGGTAGAGGGGGGAGAGGTGGATTGGGGGAAAAGAAATTGGAGTGATAATTTGCTATCATAACATTTATAATTACCTCCCACCCAAATCAGTTTGGTTATAAAAATAAAAATACTGTTATAGTTTTATAAGGGATATGATTGTAGGAATAATCTGTGGCTTATTACTCACTGATGTATTTAAATCTGTACCTGGATATTATCACTTTAGACAGTGAATGAATTGATTTATTTGACGAAATGGTATCTTCCATAACCCTTCTCTGAAATCTCTAGAGGCAAGCTCTAGAAAGCCTTTTCACTGTTAGTTTTCTGTGTGAAAGTTGGGGGGGAGGAAATTTTATGGAACAGTTAATCATGAACCCAGAGTCATATTTTATTCTCCTAATGAGCAATCCTCAAGTTGTGCCCTTTTGTATTTCAGACTTAATCACATATATTTCATCTACTTAACAAAAATAAGGAATCTCAGTTATGTTTTGTTTTGGGTCCCTCCTATGGAGTTGATCCCTGGGCATTTTTTCAGCCTCTTCTCCAGATGGTGCCACCATCTGGGCAAACAAGAACTATGAAAGGACAATCCACAGTGAGAATATTATAGAATTCAACACTCTCTGATCCCAATTCTTCATAACTCTTGATATTATAAAGCATAGAGCAGTTTCAAAATGAAATCTTTTTTCTCTAAATCTTCTTTGGGGATTTAAAGAGGATGCTTTAACATATCTTTTTCTTCCACCTCCTGCACATTAAATTTTTAGTTTAGATTTCAGTCACCTACGTGTATTTAATTCTTTATTTTAAAATAGTTTTACAAAATCAATTCAATATTATAACCTTAAAAAAATCCCCCCCAGGTGTTAAATGTCATAGTGGGTTTGTAGTAATAACTGAAAGATATCTTCAATAATCTTTACTACAGACCAAGACTACAAAGGACCTGTCAATCATTAGATTAAACCTTAAACACAGATGACTTGGATTCACATTAGCAGCATGAGAGAGCCCCCCCCCCCCAATGGAAAGGAGCTGTTTGCAGACATGGTGATAGGACTACCTCCGCTATTCGCCTGAGACACTAAATCAAAGTGAAGTTTATATAAAATCCCAACATTGTGCATGCGGAGTGGGGGGAAGGGAGGGATGGAAAGTTTGCATTTAATTCCTGTTGAGATTTTCCTGTTATAAATCTGCTGTCAAAATAAAGTGTTTAAGTTGTGCTTTAATTTTAGACAGATCCAAATCTTGCCCTTTGACTCATGACAGTTTGCCAAAGACCATCTTGACTGCCTTAATGCCACAGGTCCTCATTACTGTGACTCAGGAAAAAAAGGGAGCAAAAGACACAGTGCTTTGTCATTGCTCATTGCTTTAGAAATGGGCTGATGAAAAGTGAAAGAAAAAATATATTTCAAAGTAATAAATGTGCGCATACTAGTTTAACATTTTGAACAGAATTGGACAGGTATCTTACCAGCTTGAAATTAAGTACAATTTAGTTTTTCAGAGACACTGAATTGGAAGTATAATATGTACGGTAATAGTTAGCTCTGAATAGACCCAAATGCTTATGTAAACACTGTGGAGTGCAATTTTTTTCTTCATTTTATCCTGTTGTCCATTATATATGCACATATCAAGGGCTATTTTGAAGGACCACTTTTTAAATTATTTATTTGCAGCTTATATTTATCACCTCATTTGCCAAACTTTAGGCAGTTCATAATCAAGTAAATGCGTATTATACAAAAGTTGTTAAAAAACAAACAAACACTAAAATGGAATCCATTATAACATTCAAATAAAATGGCCCATCCAGACCAAAAACCTCTAATAGGAGCCTGATCAGAATAGTTGTTTGGAGTTAGACGGCACCTAATTGAATAAATTAAATGTTTTTCGCATATATATTTTAAATACATGTATATAATAATAATTGAAGGAATTGCTATAGTTTCCCTAATGCCATCCATATTGCTGGTTCTGCCTACTTGATATCCACAGATAGACTTCCTTCTGCAAATATGCATCTATGTGAACATAGAGTGGATATGTATTTTGGCTAGTTATTATTATAATGTGGGCAAATTCATAGGTTTATATTTAACAGCAATAAACAATTGGCTTATTTAATAAATAATGTTAACAAATTCATGTTTTAATATGATATTTGAACCTAATCAATGTCATATGTTTTGGTAATACATTTCCAGGGAATACCAGTCTTTTTAAGTGGTAAAGTAACCATAATTGTGGTTTATCAAATCTTAATTTATATGTCACTATATAATAGCATGATTCTGTACAATTTAGCAATGATTATTGGGAATCTCTATAGCTCTTTTAAGAAATACACAACTTTTTCTGGAGACTAACGAATAAAAGAGAGGGAAAAATAATGAAATATAGAGAATTATTTTAATAAAATGCCAGCACAACTTTAAATATCCATCATGGATTGTGGAGATATGAATTTTGAAACTAATGCAGCTAAGGGGATTGCTACAGTGATGCTTTTTAAAAGTTTCCTTAAAAATATTCCTTATTATTTTTAAATAACTGCCTTTCATGAAAATAATGTGTTTTTAATTAAAATAGCCTCCATTGCCTTATGATGTAATCACTTTTCTTTGAGTCATTGTTTCCATCTCAGGAAATTAAATATGTACCAGCTTTTCTAACACTTAGGCACATACCAAAAACTTGTAAAATCATCCTGACATTTGAGATATTGCTGTTTCATTAAGTTATGGTTAAAAATATATTTACATGTTTAATCTCAATGTATATTTTTATTTTATATTAAAAACATTTTTCCACGCCACCTTAGATATTTTCCATAGCAGTATACAAATGCCTTAGATAAATAAATAAATGCCGAATTCATAAACTTCCCTCAGAAAAAATTCGCTCCCCTCCAAAAATAATTTTAGTAGTTTGGATATGGTTTAGCATAGTATGCCTAAACCTTTGGAAAGATTAACAGGTAGCTACCAGTTAGAGTTGTGCTTACAGTAAAGCAACCAGATGTCCTGCTTACCAAAGCGGGACATCATTGACCGGGGGAGGGGGGAGCACGCATGCGCAGAAGGACGGGGGCAAGCACGCAGAAGCATGGTGGAAATGCGCCCATGTGCAGAAGGGTGGGGGCGAGTGTGGCGGAAGCACGAATATGCGCAGAAGGGTGGGGGAGTTTAGGGAAAAATATTATTTTTTTATTTCCTAAGCTCCCTCAAAAGTCATCCCGATTTTCGATAATAATAAAAAAATATATTATTTTTATCGGGACGTCTGGTCACTTTAGCTTACAGATAGTTTCAGTGTAGTACTCTCCGTGAATGTTTCAGCCTTTCTCACTAATCAAATTTACTTAGATTTAAATGCAAAGTAATTAGAAGGCAAAAAGATGTTGACTTGAGCACTCCACATTTACATTTCTTAATATTTAGATCTATCATTATAATCTCCATTGGTTTTTCACCATTCACCATTTAACATTGTTATGAGCAATTGAAAAATAAATTGAACAAAAACATTGGATTCTATTATTCTGGAGTTGTTACATTTTGCCACTTCTTCTCTTGGGTTCAAAACATGTATTCAATTGCTTTTGAGAAAGATTTGGCTTATCCCCTTTTATTCCAGAGGTGGTATTCAGCAGGTTCTGACCAGTTCTGGAGAACTGGTGCCGCAAATTTTGAATAGTTCGGAGAACCGGTGGTAACTTTCCCCCATGAGTGGGGTGGGACTAGAGATTTGCAGTATCCTTCTCCTGGAGTGGGGTGGGAATGGAGATTTTACAGTATCCTTCCCTGCCACACCCACCAAGCCACACCACACCCACCAAGCCACGGCCACAGAACCGGTAGTAAAAAAATTTGAATCCCACCACTGAATTATTCCCAGTTTGCACTCTTCTCGTTGGTGTGCTGTTTGACTAGCAGTATATCAAGCAAACTGGTTGGCCCAGACCCAAGTCTGACCAGATTTTTTTGTTTTTAAGAAAACACTGCATTCTGTTAATTGAGCATCTTCATGACAAACAGATCTGAGATTTATCGGATATCAACATAAGAGACTGAATGTAACTTAAGATCCCTATAGAGAATTAAATTGATGATGGAAAAATAAGAATCATAACATAGAAAAGGCCAATCCTGATCTGAATTTGGGAACCTTTGAACAAGATTACCACTTTGCCACAAACTTTTGCTTGCCTTTTGTTTTACATGTCACTACATCCCAAAAATAACAGAATAACAGAGGTGGAAGGGAACTTTGAGTAAATAAGTAAATAAATAAATACGATTAAAGGGAAAGGGTCCTATTTCTGACTGCTTCTGTGAATGCCTTATTCTGTCAACTATATAATCCTTTTAATGCATGTGGAACTAAACTTGCAAAGACCTAAATAATTTTCCTCATTAGTTGAATTATTTTACCCAACGTCTTTGCCATTTTCACTAGTATAGAAAGTCATGCTGAAGTATTTCAAAAAAGAAAGAGCCATAGTTGATTTATAGCCATGACCAAGGGACAAAGAACTTTGAGATTGTTGTGGCAACCAAGAAAAATGTAGTCAGGCCAAGGAAAATCAGTTTCTGGGATTCAATAGATACTTTCCATAAGAACCATAGCGGCTTTCCATATTTAATTAATAGGAAAATAATTATATTGAGGGATCTAATAGAGGAAGTATTGCAAATTCTTGCAGCCAGTTTTTTTAGTTAATATAGCTTATTGGGCAGTTCTAAGATGCCAGAAGAAAAATTATAAACAAAACACTCAGAGGCATTTCCTTGCCATTTGGCTACCATACTCCATCATTTTTCAAAAAATGGAAAAATAAGACCTGCCTTTCTAGGGCAGTGACTGAGTGCAGTGAAACCAAAGCAGCTTGAAAACATAAAATCAACACTTAGTGGTAAAATGAAAACCCAAAAGATGGAAATGCAAAATACCATACCAGCAGATCTGAGAATAGTCATGCCAGAAATAGTGTGTACTGTAATCTTAGAGATGTTAATAGATAGTAACATGAATCAAAATTAACTTGGAAGAGTCTTAGGATATTATATTTTCAGGTTTCAGTATAATATGTTCAGTTGAGGCAAGGAGAATTAATGCATGAGTCAATTATTTTACAATCAAACTGTTGAAATTCATAATATATATGTCTGTTTTAATTTTGCACAGAATCTTTGGATAGTTGCAGATTCTATCACTTGTTTTGTGTGTGTGTGTGTGTGTGTGCTTTGCTAAAATCTGTTTCCCAATTGTTTATAAGTAACTTGTGTAATTGTGTACTAGTCATACTTTGCCCCCAGAGACTTCTCTAGTTAAAGTTATACAGAGGGTGTCTTCTATAATTAGATAATAGCTTATTCAAGATTCACATTATTCTGGATAGAGAGTTCTGTAAATAAAGGTTTTCTAGGATAGTGTAAGAAATGTTAATAGCAATAGACTTATATACTGCTTCACAGTGCTTTTCAGCCCTCTCTAAATGGTTTACAGAGTCAATATATTGCCCCCTCATTTTACCGAACTCAGAAGAATGGAAGGCTGAGTCAACGTTGAGCTGGTGAGAATCGAACTGCTGAATTGCTGACAGCTGGCAGTCAGCACAAGTAGCCTGCAGTACTGCATTCTAACCACTGCGCCACCATGGCTCTTAGTGGTGATTTCAAGCTGATACTTGTTATAAAAACAGTTTACCAGGACACCATACCGTATTTAGCTTTGAATCTTCATATTCTCTTTCAGGCAAGTTTGTTGTGAGGATAAAATGGAAGACTTGATACATACTACCCTAATTTCTAAAAGTGCAGTGCCAAAACTGGACATAATACTATTAGTGGGTGTCTGGCCAATCTAAAATGGATCAAACTATTGCATTTTGTTATTTGGAAAAGTAATTTATTTTATAAAGTATAAAAATCTGGTATTTTGCCTTCTGACTGGGCATACACTACTATGAGTATAATCTTGGTTGTCAATTGTTTATCTGTAGGATGCATTCACCATTACATTGTGATTAATAATGTTCCTTGAGCTAACATTCATATAAAATTGATAGTGGTTTTGGAGCTGAAAGACAATTTTGAATTTACATTCTGTCCCCTAGCTTAAATTTGCATTCACTTGTTCATTCATAAGAGCCATGATGGCGCAGTGGTTAAAATGCAATACTGCGGGCTAGCTCACTGCTCACTCCAAGAATTTGATTCTTAGCGACTCAAGGTTGACTCAGCCTTCCATCCTTCAGAGAGGACTCACATTGTTGGGACAATATGCTGTAAACCTCTTAGAGAGGGAAGTTAAAGCACTGAGAAGTAGTACGCAAGTCTAAGTTCTATTGCTATCTTGCAGGATGCACTTGCAATTAATTACATTTTTACTAATTCACCATACCATATACCGTAAACTACTGTTTAATAAAGCAAGATATATATCTTGCTTTCCATATACTAACATCCAGTTTTTAAAAGTGGCTATTATTCAAGGGGGACAGATGAGTAATTTCTAATTATATAAAATTAAAACATGATACTCCCCATGGCTCTGCTTTTACAAACATATGCAAAGTACTGTCATGGTGCAAATCTATGGAAGAGTAAATCTTATACTCCAGGGAGAAGCATAGATCATAGCTGTTGAACTGGTGGTGCATACAACAGCAGAGAGGACTGTGTGCCTTACATAAATCTTATGCAATAATCAGTTCCATAGTGAACTGGTTCAAAGCAACAGTACGAGCTGCAAGAGAAACTAAAAACACATATCCAAATGAAACTACCACTTTCATAGAGAGAGAATTTACCATAGAATAGAAACAAAACTGTTCTCTGTATAATATATACAACGATACTATAACAATATGTATAATTTTGGAAATTATGTCTACCATAGCCATATATTTCTTTGGACTTTTCCCTATGAAATTGTAGATGAGGCTTGAATCTCATTGTTTGCTCCAACTTATTCTGCGAGCCTTCATTTCTGACAGCAAATTTCTATTTCGGGTCATGAAATCCTGATTTCAGACAACTTTAAAGGGAAGAGATAGAAAGGGATTCGGATCTGAAGCCTTCCTTTTGGGAACTTTCAAAGGGGTTGGAATAGAATTTAGAACTGCAATTGTCAAGTCTCCCAATTGTTTTCAAAAGAAAATAAAAAAGAAAAGTAGGAAAGAAAAAAGAACCCTAAATGAATAAACCCAGGTCAGGAAAATGTCAGAGAGTTGCAAATGTTTATAAATATAAAATTGAATCCTGAAGGCTTATAGATTAAGATCTAGGAAATCCTGGGTAAGTAAAATTATCTGTTGTCTCTGATTCCATTAAGTAATTTGATACTAGGTCAAACATGTTTGCTGTATAAAATGTACTTATTTTTAATATATTTTAAAGGATTCTAAAAATGTCATCTGATATGGAAATGCTTCTGAAGATTTTGGCAGTTGTAGACAGTTTTGAAAAGCAAGTGCATTTCAAGTATGCTAAATCATGTGTGGAAAGTGTATGTAAGTATTATGTATGTGTATATAGAATAAATATGGCGTAAGTGCTCTAGGAGAGAGAGACACAACATAATAATTTCATTTCCCCCAGATATTTTGCATTTTGCATTTTGCATTATATTTTGTATTACAATAGTATTAGCCCATTTTGATGTTTTGCTATTGGAAAAACAATAGTTCCTCCAGTATTGTTGTCAATAAATTCTGAGAAAACAGGAAAATCTGAAGAGATAACCTATATGATGTTATTGTCTCTATTAATAAAAATATCTCAGTCTTCCTCCAGTACAATAATTCATTTTTCAAATTACCATCATAGTACTGAATCCATTAACTGCATCAAAATACAGTGGCATGTAGGATGTTCATAGTTATTCATATTATGAAAAAGAAAAATCAGGACCATTTTCTGTTCAAAACATAAATGGCAAGGTACCAAAGCACTATATCAATTGACGTCTTGCTTTTTATAGATATTAGCAATGACTGGATAATTCTACTTCAACTCAATTACACAATCAAATAAAGTTGTCTGGTACTTCAGCCCGATGATTCACCAAAACAGGCTGTTTGAGTGGAAGAGGATGTTCTGTTTTAATGTTCTTCTAATGGTCCTTCAAGTCACCCTGACACCTGGTAACCACATGGCTAATATCCATACAGTTTTTCTGGCAATGTTTTGGGAAGTGGTTCTTCCTAGGGCTGAGAGAGAATGACTGGCTCACAGTCATCCAACTGGCTTCATGCCTAAGGGAGGTGTTTTATTTTAGAGTCTTTAAATTGGAGCCAGGGACTGTATCCAGGACCTCACAGATGCAGTAGACAAACTTACCACTGAGCTACAGCATTACTTCCTTCCTCAAATGTACTCAGTTGGGTTTATGAGGATATAATTGGTAGTGGATATCAGCCGGAGTCTCCAAACTTTCATATAATTTAAGGTAAACATAACCAAACAGGAAAAAGAAACATATATGAGTAGAAGAAGTGAAAGCAAGGCAAGCATAATTTGCATAGGTCAAAGAAGGGCAGTAAAACATCTGTTAGTAGTAGTAGACATGTGTCAATTTTCAGTGCTCATTAAATTCATATTAATGCTGAGCCACTCTTAAACACCAAATGTACCTCCCAGTTGCTGTCATCTAAAGTTGAGTGGTGATGGTCACTTTTCAGAAATGTGCCGATCCTGTTTACTTGTCAGTAGCATCTGACCTGGGGTCAGTATTGTATTTAACCCTTTGTTGTAGGTCAAAAGAAGAATTAATCTATGGAGAATTGAATTGTTTGAATAACAGGTGTCCTCTTAGTAGAGTAGCTGCCAAACTAAAACTGGTACATGTTTTTTCTTTTTTTCTTCCTTCCCTTTTATTGTTCACAAAGAAGCATCTCAGACAAAAATTCAAACATACGATCAGTGAGATTGGAAGTGTGCTGCAGGATGAGAAAATAGCAGGCAGTTAATTTAATAATATTTGAAGTTTATGACTGTTTTGTTTTTGGGTTGATATATTAAAAAAACCATTGTCTTGGGTTTTGATTGACAAAAGAAATAACAAATGTCATATTACTCTGGAATAATTCTTCATATTATTCTATATATATAGAACTTCTCATATCACACTGCAAAACAATGTCAGATATGGAAGCATTTAATATATCTCATGATCATGAAACACACCAAGAGCTTCAGAATAAATAAATATATCTAATAATAATTGGTAAATGTATTTCTTCTTAAGAGAAAAATTACAATTTTTGAAACTCAGTTATGTAAATTATGTCCTTGTTCACATTTCAAAATAAAAAAAATTCTAAAGGTGCAAATACATTTAAAAAACAATTTGATATTAAAATCTGCCAGAAATATTACATTTCTTGTATTTCTGCTGTAATGGTTTTTCTGAGATAAGAAAAATGATGGAAGAAATAGTAGGAATACATGGGAGACAACTGAAGAGAAAATAATGTTGCAATCTATGTAAAATTCCATGAATGAGGCAGTGATTAGAAAATAATCAGCTCTAGGCACATTCCTATTTGAAAGGGCTGCTGGAGAAATTGCAGAAAAACAGATTACTAGAGTTGGCTCTTGCTTCTAATTTCTTGCTCAGTGTAGGATCATAAAAAGAAAATATTCCAGGCAGATAATGTTCTGCTTTCTTCTGGACACAATCTATAGAAGAGAACCTCCTGTCCTGGGATCTGTTTCCCATAGCGTTTAATTGGAACCTTCCTGTGGATGCATTATTCATTAATTAATCCATTATTCTGCATTGGGTTCTCTGAAATAAAAGAAAATAGGTTTTGACTTCTATATGACATTTTTTCAGCTATTTGAAGAATGCTGTCATATTTATTCTATTGTTATTTCCTCAAGGCTAAATATATCCAGTTCCTTCAGTTTCTCTGTATGGAGTAATTTCTAACTTGCAGATCATTCCATTGTCTTTTGGGGATTCAGATTGTCTGATCCCTATTAAAATTTAGTGACCAGATGTGGATATAATCCTTGAAGTAGTTTAACTAGCTATATAGGTAATAGTATCTCCTGATTTCATTTTAGGGTTGTTGGGGGTTTTTTTTGCAGATTTTTATTAAATTTATCAGATATAAAATACAACAAAAATGAAAACAGTGGGAAAATGTAGGGTAAAGGAGAAAAAAGAAAGAAAAGTATTGACTTCCAAAGATATTAACTTTGCAGCCTCAATTTTTTTAGTTTTACATGTTAATATATGCTAGCCATTTCTATAACAACAAACTTATCTAATCAGCAAAGCCCAAAGTTTCATTTTTCCCCATCTCAAACGCAAAATTTAGAAGTAGTTTCAAATAGAAGCAAAGTTTGATATATTTTATTTGATTAAGTCAGTCGATTTAGCCATTTCTGCAGGTTCCATCAATTTTTCCGAGCCAACATCCATTGTAGGAATTAAAATATCTTTCCATTTTTGTGCATAAAGCATTCTTTCGGCAATCAATATATATAATAACAAAGTTCCATTCCCCCCTGCCCAAGTCCTTTATCCATTAAGCCTAAAAGGAAGTCTCTGGTTTTATTTTTATATTCACTATAAGAATCTTCTGTATTAAAATATGAATTTTACCTCAGTATTTTTTTTTGCTTTGTCATTAGTCCACCAAAGATGATAAAAAGTTCTTTCTTTACGTTTACATTTCCAACGAGCAGGGGGTTGAACTAGATGACCTCCAAGGTCCCTTCCAACTCTGTTATCTATGAACATACATTTAAAGTACCTTTATACATTTTGACAATTTCTGGTGTTAAATATCAACAGTATATCATATTATAAAATGTTTCTTTTAAATTATCATTTACTGTAAATTTGAAACTCCTCACTCAAATGATTTTTCATTGTTCAAGCATATTATTATACCCAAAATTCTTTACCCTTTGGATCGTGCAACACTTCACATATTGATCGTCCAAATTCAATTTCAATATGGCTCCCTTTTGTTTTGTAGAAGATGAAGAAGATGATGAATTGGTGGAACTGAAAGCTCAGAATGATGCTGAGATAGAAACTCAAGAAAAGACACAAGATGTGAAGGAAGGTAGGTATGTAACTAGATTGTTTGGGGTTAAGTACTACTTGATGTCCATCAGTAGTCTTTGGTCTCAGCTAAGCTGTATTGTCACTATATGTTTTGTTATTGGGGTTTTTTAATGGTTTTAAGTTTAACCCTACTAAGTCACCTTCTGTTGCATCTTATGAACTGAGCAATCATATAAATAGTTTGTGGTCAGAAGCCCATTTTCTGGGAGAGAGTCCTCTTCTCATTGCTCTGCCTATAAAATGTACTTTCTTGGGAGTTCTGTCAAGCATTTAGAAACCTGTGAAGACAGATTTATTTTAACAGGCTTATTGACCTGAGATCTTTTTAATATCTATGCCACTATTCAAGTTAATTTTTATTAAATTTTCATTTTTTATTTTCCTTAGATAGCTTTACTGCTTGCCAGAGATTTAACATTTACAGTTAAAACGGATGAAGTAGATTCCACTAGTGTGGAGAACTTTGGATTCTGGAGGGTGGTTTATGGGTCAGATTAAACAAATGTTCTGAACAGATCAAAAGTAGTTTCCTAGATTTTACATTTTGCCTTTAGCACTAATAACTAGTGTGGGTGCTCCTGAACTCTATTAATCTAAACTTACACTTAAAGATATTCTGCTCAGGTCTTCTTATCAGCAGAGAAGCCAATAACCTTAGCTAGAGCAGAAGAACTATACTCAGTTGTTGAACTGTGGTTGAGAATTGGGTCAAGTTTCCTCTCCTTGCCACATGAAAGCAACCATAATTCCTGTATCTCTGGAAGACGACGTAGTGAATTATGAGTGAATACTTTTTAAAAGCCAAGTTAAATAGACTCCTGAAAGATATATATTTATTTTAGCTTTTCACGGGCTTGCAAGTGACTTCTATGTATACCTCAGCTGTATTTGAAGGATAGCCATAACTAACATCATCTCTTTTTTGTTATAGTTTAGTCTAGTTGAAGTGTTTTGTGTTGCCCCTGGCTCCTCTTCTTGTCTTCCTAAGCCAGATCTCAAGCGAATGATAGTTGTAAAATCCCACCCCCCTTCTTTCTTTTCTTTTTGGTAGTAATAGTTTTTGAGACACTCAGACCGCAGGTTTTAAAAGGAAGTCTGGTAGTTGAATCAGAGACAGCAGTACTTTGTGAGAATGTTAATATTTTAGCAACTGAAAAGAAAATAATAAATTGAAACTGACACTGGAACTGACACAAAGTTGGTTGAGTTTCAGTTAGCTGCCTCACTTCCTTTTATACCAGTTCAATTCCTTTTGTACCATTTCAATATTTCAAAAAAGCTTATCACTGTAAAATATAGTCCCATGAGAGAGGTGAAACATGTAGTTTTTTCTCATGAAATTCATCTCAGGATAATTAAATCTGGGCCCATTGCTGACTGCTCGTAAGAAAGCCATTGCTTGAACATGGAACATAAGAATCAGCAATGTTATAAAATGCTTATCTACGTGAACAGAATATTTTTCCTTGAGTAATCTTAGCCATCCAGCATTTGAAATGGAAAAGATTAGTTTCATGTAACTGAGAATATTGTGTATTTAAAAATTATCCACAAATACATAGTGATAGGATTATCATGTAAATAACTATGAGGAAACACAGATATTCATAGTTAACTAAACTTTTCTGTTTTCTTAATGTTTTTAATTACATAATTCCATCACACAGACCCTTCCTTTCCTGAGTTTGTAACTTTTGTTTTTGCTTCAAGACAGTGATTACAAGCATGTTAGAGGCAACACATGTATTTTGATTAATATTTCTGTTATTACTGGGTTCAGCAATATTTATTCTGAATTAAGGTCTTGTCTGAAAATTAGTATCTAATAGGTAAATGCATGTTTATGTTGGCATAAAATGCGCAGGTTTCTTTTTCCATTCATAGAAAAATACATTTTAAAAAAAACTTTTGCAG
>JAOYMU010000077.1:26094370-26106222 GCA_025802295.1 Psammodynastes pulverulentus
GCCTCTCTCATCTTTTTAAGTGGGAGAACTTGCACAATTGGTGGCTGACTAAATACTTTTTTGCCCCACTGTAACTGAAATAGGGAGATCCATTCAGTGGCCTCTAGATTATAGAATGGAGAGAAGTTTTATATTTCCTTGATATGCTGCCGAAAAATCTCCTCTAAACAATTTTCCATATTGTATGTAATAAGATAAAATGTTCATACTTTTACCAACTTATCGTCAATTCACAAAAAGTTAACATCGTGAAAAAAAGTTTCTGGAATATTAAACACCTGTGATACAATATATTAGGTCTGTCTTATTTTAATGTAATCATCGACATAATTGTTGAATGGAGATTGTTTTAAATGTTCTTTGCTCATATTCATACAATTCTGATTAAACAGTGAGATTTCCCAAAGAGTAATGTGGAGAAGTCAGGAATATAGGTGTTCTACTCCAAAAGTTAACCAGAATAGATGCTTTTTTTAGCTATTCCAGCATTTAATTGTATATAATCTATAGGTATTCATACTGGTAGTAAATCACCACAGTTATTCTCAGAGTCCATATGGATATTGAAATGGAAGAAAAATGCTTTCTCTACATTATAGGAAAGAGATTTGCAGAAAGGATATCTTAGTCTACCGCAGGAGAGTTACAAGATCCAGCAGGGGGGCGGGGGCAGATCTGGTCCATGGGGTGCTTAGATCTGGCCTGCAGGGCCGCCCTAGAAACAGCAAACAACCGGCCCACAGTGCCTCTGCCAGCGAAAAGGGATCTACAGAGAGATGCAGAAAGCCCTCCTGAGGTCTGTTTTGGGCTGCGATGGCTTCCTCCAATCCTCTGCCAGCAGAAATGGAGCTCAGGGAGGCTACATGTGGCCCTCCTGAACCCCATTTTCACTGGCAGAGGGTTTCAGGAGGTTGTTGTGGGTGAAAATGGAGTCTGGATGGACTGTATGTGGCTACCCTGAGCTCTGTTTTCACTGGCAGAGGGCTGAAGGAGGCCATCGCTACCAAAAAAGGAGCCCGGGAGGGCAGTCATGGCCAAAAATGAAGCCTCAATGAATGACATCGAGCTGGTCATGCCCACCCTGGCCATTCCCCCTGGCCCCCCAAGGTCAAACACAACCCTGATAAGGCCCTCAATAAAATTGAGTTTGACAGCGCTTATCTACAGCCATATGTGAGCCATGGTATTACATAACCCCTTTTGGGCAACTTTCATTTTATTATCTTAAGATGTTGCTTAAATGTGCATGCTAGGTAAGGATGAATAAAATCTGAAATTGGTTGTAAAAAAGCAGTAAGCTGTAGAGTGAAGAGTAAGTATAATGGAAATTAGCAAGCTGAATAAACCATGTGGCCGTGCAGTTCTGAATTCTTCCTTACAATAGGCTAAAATTGAAACAAATTGTAGTCAGTGCGGTGTGTGCTTGATGGACCGTGTCTCTTCGTTGCTGAATGCAGCATAAAGTATACCATCTGCATTACTGTTCCCGGAACAGTTAAGGGTGACTTGTGCAGCAATCAGCTTTTATAGACAGAATTTGTTTTTTGTCATTATCTGTGATAGTATACTGAGAGATCTCCGCCTCCCCACAGTAGGGAAATATTATAGAATATATACAGATTTAGCTTTAACTTACACAAAGTGATTTTATGGCCCATAGCAAAATTGCTTGAGCATGACTCATATTTTTGGCTTGTGCATGCTTTCGTGGGAGCCGCTTTGGCTTGCAAATGACTGCAAAACATCTTGGTGTATCGTTATCATAATTGCTAAACTGTCTGAAGTTATTACACTCAAATTTCTGCTACGGCACTGGCAGGACTCTTGCTTTATTTATTTATTATTGGGATTTGGGTGTGGGTGTTCTGAAATATATACATATATATTTTTTTTCATTCTGAGTGATCTGACAGACACTAGAAATACCTGAATTGACAATATAATCTCTTCATGTCTGTTGTCTGGAGTCTAGACGGATTGGAGATATGGCTCTTCAACTTTTCATACTTCAAGCTACTAGGGATATTGTGTTCATCTCTTTTGGATCAGCCATTAAGATGGTGTTATCTATGTTTTATCTATGTTGTGGGTTTTAATTTCTATATTTTTCTTTTTCATTTGAAGAGCAGTTAGAGCCCAGTACAAAATGCCTGAGATGTGGAAGTTAAAATCAGAATTCAGTTGGGTCATGTATTAGGATCCTTTGTATTAGCTCCTATGTTGGCTGGAGAATTCTGGGAGTTGAAGTCTACAAGTGTGAAAGTTGCCAAATTTGGAGACAACTGATCTGTAGAATGGGATTTTGCAGCCTAGGTGACTTAAGTTCTATCCTCTGGTCCTAGAATGCTCCTCTACTCTTGTGTCACTATTTTTCTGGGGCTCCTCTGTCTCTTCTGCAGCTGAGTTGATTGATTTCCAGCTCATCACCTGCTTCAAAGAAGAGCTACAAATCTGTTTTGCCGTGCAGACACCTGTGGTTCTTGATTTACAACCATAATCAAGACCAGAATTTGCGCTCTTAAATGATCTGGTCATTTAGTGATTCACACCTGATTGTAGGATCCTTTTTACAGCAGTCTTTAAGTGAATCAACACAGTTATTAAGCATAAAGTCATGCTAGTTGCCAAGTGCCCAAATTTTGATCGCATGACTATGGTGATGCTGCAAATATTGTAATTGCATAAGCCAGTCGTAAGTCACTTTTTTCAGTACTCTTAGTGGTGATAAATGACTGTTATTCAAGGATTGCCTGTATTTCCTCTGTAACTATGCGTATATAGTAGATCTCCACTGTGAACACATCTTGCCTTAGTTCCTTCTACTCCCTTCCAGTTTTGAAGATACATATAATTTGTGTTCCCTTAAGCAATAGCCAGTTTGATTTTTACCAAGAATAATAAGGAAACAGGGTGGGAATGGAGCTGGGGTGACAAAGTCCTGGTATTTTTCTGAAATTCTGGACCAACAATAATGGCGATATCTGAGAGTTGTGAAAAGATTAGTGTTTGCACTTGAAAGCAATGCCGTGGTTATGTAGAAGTGTCACTGTACCCTTTGTACAGCATCCCCTGGGAAAATTCTTCTATACTTTCTGCAGTAAGTGCATAACTGTTATTGCAACATCTTTAGTGTCCTTTTCCAGGAATTTAGCTAAAACACTTCCGTTTTGTTGCACAAACATATTGCCTTTTGGTCATTTTCCAAGCGCGGTGCATCTATTGGAACCCCTTCCCTGTTTGTACTATCTGATAGTATTCGAAAAGATTTAGGGACATGCATGGTACCTGTGTTGAACCTCTTGCAGCTTTTGCAGATGCCAGGCTGCCAGAGAACTAGGTAGAGTCCTGTAAGGAAAATGCTGACTTTATGGAATTGCTTCATGATAGCAGCGTTCCAATATTTGAGGGGCTGCCACAAGGAGGAGGGATCAAGCTATTTTCCAAAGCACCCGAACGCCAGACAAGGAATAATGGATGGAAACTGATCAAGGACAGATTCAACCTAGAAATAAGGAGAAATTTTCTGACAGTGAGAACAACCAACCAATGGAAGAGCTTTCCTTCAGAAGTTGTGGGAGCTTCATCACTGGACGCTTTCAAGAAGAGACTGGACTGCCATCTGTCAAAAATGGTGTTGGGTCTACTTGGGTGAGGGGTTGGACTAGATGACCTACAAGGTCCCTTCCAGTTCTGTTAATTTGTACAAGTTCTCCAGAATGCCAATTGGAGGATCCAAGATAGGGTGTTAACGGTTGTCTTCTACCCAGAGACCAAGTCACCAGATTAATTGACCATGCCTTCCTTAATGGCCATCAGGCTTCGGGCTTCAGTTTTTGACTCAGTCTTGCCCTATAGAGACCAATTTGAGCTTAGCTGTCATCTTCTCTTGGACTCTTCAATCGGTCGTTATGGTGAGATACGGGCAGATAAATGGTTTGCCCATGCGCTGCTGGCTTCCCTGGTCCGCCAGGTAGCCACTTGTACAACGCTGTGTGCTGGCCTTCCTTGATCTGCCACCACGGCCGCCACAACCCAGAGCCTCCCTGTCAGCTGAGGCTTCGGTGTTGAAGGGTTTCTTCTGAGCCAATCGATCAAGAGCGGCTTGTTCCGCCAAGATTGCCGCTGCCACATAAACTTCTTAAGCCTAGCAGCAAACCGCGCTTAGAACCAGAGGCACAGTTTTATTTCACCGCTAATGCATCAGGCTTCTTCAAGTCTAGTGGCAAACCGCAGTTTTGGGGCTGCATCAGACTGTCATTTTGCCGCAGAGCCTTGGTGAGTGAGCCGGCTCCTTCTAGCTTTCGGACGGCCGCTGTCACAAAAGTGCTGATTGTCGCCGGGGACTGCCAGGCTCAGCTTGCACCAGTGACGACTTGGAAGGATAGTGAGTTTCCTCTTTGCTCCAGCGGGAAGCTTTTGAATGCTAAAATGGCAGATGTTAATATCCCAGTTAGAGCGGAGATTAGCGTTTTGACTTGTCAGTTTACCGACAGAGGCAAAAAGTGCCAAATCGTGAGCAGTTCATAAGGCTGCTAAGAGGATCAAGGCGAAAGCCCGGAGTTCTAAGCCACCCTCTAGGAAAGAAGACAGGGATGCTAAGAGGCATCATAGAGCCTTGGAGAGGCATTTCTCCAAGGCTAGAAAGCAAGAAGGAAAGGAGTTCCTAGGTAATCAGGGATCTAAACGGCATTTTTACCCTGCGCCTGAGTCAACTCTGGAGGAGTTTAGACTTCCCTTGCTGATAGCCACTGACCAGGCTTGGTCACCAGAGGGTGCTGCAGAGCAAGCTCAGTTATTCCCTGAAGTGAGTGGCTCAGCTCCCCAAGTCTGCCTAGCAACAGATGACTGGGAGCCCCAGCCAGTCAGGGCAAATCCTCCTATAATTTCTATTGGCATCCCTATTAAAACAGGGGATTATCCTAGGGATGCAGTTGCTGCCCTGCCTGAAAATAGTAATAATATTATCTCAGAGGCAATTTCAAGGGGCATCGCTGTGGGTTTGCAGCAGCAATGCTATATGCCAGAACACAGGAAAGGGACTTTTGTCTGGCTCCTCACCATCAAAGGAATGAGGATTATTATGGACCACATGTATCAGCTTCCTCACGAGCTGATAGTGAATCCTCCTACCCCTTTCATTCAGCAGACTATGAACTTGGGGAACAAGAATTATCTGAGGAGGAAGAGGTGGCTCCAGAAGCTCCTGTCTTTGTAGGATTCCTCCGCCCTGGTTTATTTAAAACCTTGCTATGCAAAGCCAGGAGGGTGGCCCAAATTGCAGGGGAAACAGACCCTGACTTATCCTTGGGCCTTCAAGAGGATAGTGACGCTCTTTTCTGACCTGGTTCTGGAGCAGGATGTAGTCCAGAGACAGTAGACTCATCCTGGGTCATCTTTCATTCCCAGTGGGGTTGATAAACGTCTTTACAACATTGGCCTTGCACTCAGCGAGGTAATTGAAGTTCCCTCAGTGGATGCCCCGATAGCTTCTTTAGCAGCCCCATCCATTCTATCGGCTGATGTGGCGGACGGGCTCAAGGCGGAGGACAGGAAGACCGAAATGACCTTCAGAAAGATACAGCAGGTGGCGGCCTGGGCCATTAAGGCAGCAGCATCAGCCTCATTCTTTACTAGGTCATCGCTACGCTGGTTAAGCCAAATGTAACAGCAGGCAGCACCCGAGGACACACACCTCCACTAAGACCTGAATAAGTTGGTGGCTGCAGCTGAATATTTGGCTGATGCAACTCTTAATGCTATTAAGTTCACATCTAGAGCCATGGCGTCCTTGGTAGCTTCGAGACACCTCGTGGTCGTGCCACTTGCAAGCAGATATGAAGGCAAAGTGGTGGTTGGCATCCGCCCCATACCAGGGCGCACACCTGTTTGGGGAGACTCTAGACCCCATTTTGGTAGAGGGGAAAGATGGTAAAAAGATTTTACCTTCAGACCCTAGGCGAGCGGACCGCTGGCTGGTGCCATATCTCTGCCGGCAGGCGTTCGCCCGGGTTCCACAGGTTTTGTCAATTCACAGGTCCAGCGGCCACCTTTTCGTAGACATGACCATCAGTGGGATAGAGCCGCGTCTACTGACAAGGCGAGACAACATTCCCAGCATAGCGGCCCTTTCGTAGAGCAGGAGGTCGCCCCTATTGTAGATCCCGTTGACTACTCTCGGGATCTTCCCATCAGAGGGCACTTGGCCCTATTTGCAAACTGGTGGGAGAGCATCACGTCAGATGTATGGATTCTGAAAACCATAAGATTTGGCCTGGCATTGGAATTCCTCTCCACTCCTCCGAAGCGCTTCTTTCGTTGCCCCTTGTCCAAGAACCCCACAAAATGGGGGCTCGTGGATCTAGCCATCTGGCACCTGCTCGCAATTCGGGCCATAGAGCAGGTTCCGTGGGAACAATGAAGGCAAGGGTTCTATTCGATACTGTTAATAATACTGAAGCCTTCCGGGGGGTGGAGACCCATTCTAGACCTCAAAGAATTAAATTTGCATATCTTTTACCGACACTTCAAGATGCATTCCCTCCACTCCATCTTGTAGGGAATCCGAGAGGGAGACCTCCTCTCTTCCCTGGACTTCATGGAGGCTTACCTCCACATTCCCATCCAACTAAGTCACAGATGTTTTCTCCGATTTTATTATTCAGGAAAACATTACCAGTACAGGGCGTTGCCCTTCGGACTCTCATCAGCCCAATGGACTTTTATGAAATTGATGTTGATATTGGTTGCACACATAAGGACCATTCCGGTCCGTGTGCAGTGCTACCTCGACGACCTCCTAATCCAATCCTCATCTCCCAGCCGGGTGCAAGAGGACTTACAGCTTACCATCCAGCTCCTGCAAGAACATGGGTTTTCAGTGAACCTCCAAAAAAGCCATCTACAGCCGTCAACCCAAATGCAACACCTCGGGGAAGTTATCGACACTGCACTGGGCAGAGTATTCCTTCCCAGGATCGACGGGACAGCATCAATTCCATGGTGAGAGCCATTCAGAGGGATCGGACTCCCTCCCTGGCCCACCTATCATGGTTACTGGGAAAGATGGTGTCCTGCACAGCAGTTGTGCCCTGGGCATGTCTTCATGCCAGACCACTGCAGTGGTTTCTGTTGCCCTTTCAACGACAGGACGGCAGCAACTCCAACCAGATGGTGCAGATTCCCATAGAGGTCATCCAATCCCTGCTATGGTGGTCATCCCCGGCCATGACCAAGGGGAATCTATTCAAGGAGCCCAGTCGGTTGATTCTTACATTGGATGCAAGCCTGTTTGGGTGGAGGGCGCATCTCCATAATCAGGTGGCACAGGGTTGTTGGTCCTTAGCGGATCTAACTCAACTGGCTGGAGCTCAGGGCGGTTCATCTAGCTCTCTTGACAATTTCTCCCCTTGATCTCGAGACAGCACATCTTGATTATGACAGACAATGTGGCCACAAAGGCTCACATAAATTGGCAAGGGGCACCCACTCCAAGGGCCTCTTTCGCGAAGCACAGCAGCTGGGGTTGTAGGCGGAGGCGAACCTGTTCTTAATTCAGGCAGAGCATATCTCCGGAACGTCCAACATCAGAGTGGACTGGCTCAGCCGGACAACCATAGAGCAGTACGAGTGGCGCCTCAACCTGGATCTCTTCTGCGAAATAGCGCAGAGGTTTGGCTATCCACTCGTGGATTTTTTTCACCACGCCAAAAAACGCTCAGTTACCAAGCTATTTCACCAGGTTTGCGACTTCAGATGCGAAAGGGGTCGATGCGCTCCACTCCCTGTGGCCGCCAGGTCTACTGTATGCCTTCCCTCCTCTTCCCCTTATTCCGGGAGTGATCAGAAAGATATTGGCGGAGCGAGTGGAGATTCTGCTGTTAGTGCCCCAGTGGCCCAGGCGCCCCTAGTTCGCAGGCCTGGTTGGACTGTCAGTCGCCTGCCCTTGGTGTCTACCATCGAACAAGATGTCCCTCAGTCAGGGGTCTCTCTTTCATTCAGAGCCCAAATGATTTCAGTTAACCGCCTGGAGGTTGAGTGGGTGATCCTGAACAGAAGCCATTGCTTGGCAAAAGTGATTCAGACCATTCAGGCAGCCAGGCAGCCCTCAACTACCAGGATTTATGACTCCACTTGATGGGCCTTTGGTAGTTTGTGTGCAAACAAGGGTTTAGACTCATTTTCTGCTACTAAGAATGCTACTGATATTGGAATTTCTGCATGACGGGTTGGACAGAGGCTTATCTGCTAACACTGCGCAGGCAAGTGGCGGCGTTGGCTACAATATGGGAGTTCGGGAAAGTACAATCCCTATCCTTACATCCATTGGTTCGTAGTTCCTTGAAAGGGGCCACTAACCTCAGACCCCCCCCCCCCACGGTCCATAGATATCCATCTTGGGATTTGCCTAAGGTCCTTCATGCCCTCACCGCTGCACCATTTGAGCGGCTCCGTACCACATCCGTCTGCTGTCATTCAAAGTAGCATTCTTGGTAGCAGTGACGTCAGCTAGAAGGATATCGGAACTTGCGGCCCTTTCGGTGCAAAAGGATCTTTGTCTGTTCCACTCCGACTGGGTGGTACTTAGGTTGGAACCAGCATTTATCCCAAAAGTTAATTCCCACTTCCATCAGCCCAGGAAATTATCTTGCCGGACTTCTGTCTGGCACCGACCCATCCCCGGGAAAGACAGTGGCACTTACTCGACGTCTGACAGGCCCTCTGCATCTATATCAAGCGGACAGCTAGGTTTTGGAGGTCGGAGGCCCTCCTCATTTCTTACCTCCCAGCATCCATGGCCAACAAAGTGTCCCCTTCTACAGTGGGCTGATGGATTAAAGCTTGCGTTGCTAAGGTGTATCAAAGGCAGGCCCTGCCGGTTCCCCAATGACTGATGGTACACTCAACAGGCAGTGCAGCCACTTCTACTGCATGGGCCACATAGGTTTCCATTGAGGAGGTCTGCAGGGCGGCGACTTCCCCCACGCCATGCATGAGGTACTATAAGCTGGACACCTTTGTGTCCGCGGACGCTGCCTTTGGCTCTAACATACTGGGGGATTAAGGATCCAAGACCAGTCGTCTGCCCTCCCCTGAGGACTGCCAGCTTGGGTATGTCCCTCTCTTGGATCCTCCAGTCGGCATTCTGGGGAGGGAACGTTGTACATACCTGAATGTTCATTCTCAGATAGGCCGATTGGAGGATCCAATCCCACCCAGTGACGAGCTGGTCAAGGGGATTGGGGGGTTTCTTCCATTGACATAATTTGTTCATTAGCGGACTGCATCTTGTCGAAAACTTAAGCCCAAAGCCTGACTGCCGTTAAGGGAGGCATGGTCAACTAATCTGGTGACTTGGTCTCTGGGCAGAAGACAACTGTCAACACCCTCTCTTGGATCGTCCAATCAGCCTATCCGAGAACGAACGTTCAGGTATGTACAACGTTTCTTTCCCCTTCTCTTTCCAATGGGATTTGCAAAATTCAAGATGCTGACATTTTTTTAACCTTTTTTTTCCTTGTGTTTGTGTGTGTGTGCATGCGTGTGTGTGTATAGGAGATTTTGTTGCTGTTTGATCTACAGAAACTTGAGAGGGGGTATTCCAAAAGTGCTTTTTCAAAAGGCAACTGGATTTTCTGATTTTTCTTTGAAAATGTTTCAAAGGAAGCTTCTAGGATGAGAAGCAAAACGTTTTCAAAGAAAAACCAGAAAGTCCAGTTGCATCTTGAAAAAGTGGGACAACCATGACCTGGAGTACAGGGAATCTCCATCAACATTGAGAGGGGATGGTGTTTTTTTATTTCTTCTTAGCATTTCAAGATTAGCAGAAGTAAAGAATATGACACACATTGCCTTGAATTAGCTGCTAAGCATTTGGGGAGTAAAAATGCTGATGAACAGCCCAGCTTAGTATTATTGAAATGAGTAAAGCTAGTTTTCACTAAGGAGATCTTCTAGTTGCCCATAAGTGATCAAGATGATTATAGTTTGTAGGGTTTATATTCCCTCATCAAATGTCGTACAAAAAGAAGGATTGCCAGTAAGAAGGCAATTCAGTCTATTAGTTTCTTTGTCCCAAACTCTAGCAAAAGAATTCTGCTTTCAAGAAGACAGCTCTCTGTGTTAGAAGATTTGAAAAATCCTAAAAAGATCAGGAGGTTTAAGTTAGTCCTGGATAGAAAACTGTATCAGCATGTAGATTACTGGTTTGCAGATTCAATCATTCTTTTTTAATGTCAATTATGTTTCAGTTTAAATATTTATTTTATCTTTCTATATTTAACTTAGCAAACAAAAGTAAAACGAAATACCTTTGTCTTTTTCAGATTCTAAATTTAAGATTTGCCTTTAAAGGCAAATGCCTCTTTCTCTTGAGGTGTCTGTGTGTGAGTGTATACATAAAAAAGCGTAATAATGTGAGTAAATAAGCGGTCTTTATGATGAAGCTTTGTCTTGAAAGGTGGATAGGCTCTGATGAGCTCCAGAAATAGCAAGTTCAATTGTACTGTAAAAATTTGGATGGCAGAAAAAACAATTTCCTCTGCCACACTCTACTAATACCAATTTCTGCTACACAAATTTAATAGAACTAAGAAAGGTACCATAGCCGTTTTTTGTCTGATGTGCTTAAAAATCTACCCTATTCATCCCCAAATTCCAATTTTTTTAGGGAAACCTAAGAGAATTTTACTAGACAAATCCACGAATCCCAAATCCCAAAAATAAATATCTTCCAAAATGGAATTGGGTAGAAATTCTCTATTGGTAATTAGCTCCACAGAATTTTATAATATTGTATAACAAACATTTTATAATATTATTTATTTATTTATTTATTTTTATTTTTTCACATTTATAGCCCGCCCCATCTCCACACGGGACTCGGGGCGGGTAACAACACAAAATCAACAATATATTAAATATATTAAAGTGCAGAGGGGGAGTTTCCATATCAGTATCAAAACCTATTTCTGAGCAAAGTATGCTCATAAAGCATCAGATTTCTCAATTCTACATCTATTTTCAAAGCCAAACCTTGGTATTTGGGCCTGGCCCAGAATCACAGAACTGTACAGTTAGAAAGGATCGTGTAGTTCAATATTCCTCACCCTTAACAACTTTAAGATGGGTGGACTTCAGTTACGTGATTACTGGCTGGGGAATTGTGGGAGTGGAAGTCCACACACCTTCAAGTTTCCAAAGCTTTCTGTTCTGATGAAGTCACCCTTATGAGCATTTATTCTCACAACTGACTGTCAAGCGCCAGAGAAATCAGAAGATCCAGGCAAGTCAAATGAATATAAAGGTTTATTGTGTGCTAAGGCTCTCAATAAGAATCTGAACTAGTCGTGGCCCAAGCAAAATAAGGTACAAATAGATAAGAGTCACAGGAATTCAAGGTAAACTGGATTTAGATCACCTATAGACATAAAGGGACTCATGAATGACGACGCGTTTAACTCCTTCCTCGGGGTCAGCTTGGTCATCTCCTACAACTGCTCTTCACAAAACAATCTGTGTCATTTGGAAGGGAATAGTGCACAGGGCAGTGGTGGGATGCAAAATATTTTACTACCGCTTCTGTGGGCATGGCTTGGTGGGCATGGCAGGGGAAGGATACTGTAAAATCTCCATTCCCATCCCACTCCTGAGGGAAGGTTACTGCAAAATCCCATTCCCTCCCCACCCCACTAAACTGCTTTCCAGCTCTGTTCTCCTGTACAGGGCAACAAAAGAAAACCCAGCCGATCAGCTGGGACTCAGGAGGCAGAGAAGAGATGGGGGCGGAGCCAGTCAGAGGTGGTATTTGCCGGTTCTCCGAACTACTCAAAATTTCCACTACCGGTTCTCCAGAA
>JAOYMU010000077.1:26173629-26183870 GCA_025802295.1 Psammodynastes pulverulentus
CCCCCCCCGCGCCGGCACCTTTGGGTGCCGAAAAAAAGCCCTGTCTATATACAAACTTTCAGTATGCATTTTCATGCGTACTTTCCAACATATGCTTGATCTTGCATGCAGATTTCTCAGCACACTCAGTTTTTGCACATAATTTCTAATTTCTTCCAATAAAATGCCTTCTTATCCTTAGCGCCAGTCACCTATGCATTGCAATATTCAGAAAAAGTATAACTATCAAAGTATGATGGTTGTGCTTTGGTTCTAGGATCTGTATAGGTTTTGGAAGTTCAAATAAGTTGAAATCATATTAAAATATGCTCCAGATAAAGTTCTTACCTATTCTCATATATAAAGCTTCCCAGGAGTTTTCAGATTTTTGCAATGCAGTGAACAGGCAAAGAGGATGAAAAATCCCCCCGGGTATGTAAAGCCTTTGTTACTCTTAAAACGTTTCCCCCGATTATAGAAAACACTCCATTTGTAGCTTATGCTATGTAGTTTGTAATGCATTTTTTGTTATTATTTTGAATCTCGGTTGATCACACACATACATACAAAAACACACACACACACAAAATTCTACTAAGGAGGCTTCACAGTGCTAGCTACAAGGATTAGTAACATACATAGAAAATTTTGATGTCACAAGAAAGAAATATTGGACCTAGAACCTATCATGAACAGAATATTCATAGAATTGGACATTTACAAAATAGTATGGAAATCATGGAATCAGGAACTAGAATATACCTTGGAGATGATATGTCTCATTTTTCTCATAGTACATTTTTCTCATAGTACAATCCCCAAATATGGCTGCCAGACCTCCCTTTAAATATGCCCATCATACAGAAATCTGCCAAGTTCTCAAGCTGCCCTTAATTCTCTCTTCTTCATGTCAACTTTTTTAACTAGTTGGATTGGTAGTTTTCAGTCTTCTTATCATCCTGGTAATACTTCTCTAATTTTCTGATATATTTGTGTATAACCCTAGAGTCAGACAAAACTGGATAGGAAAAACTCTTACTTTTACCCTTATAACCGATACTGATTAGGGTGGTGCTATCATTTCTTGAGAAATGGACACTGAAGCATTAATAGTGCAGTCTAATTTGCCTTATTTTTTTATATCAGCCTCATTTCACCATTGCTTGCAGTCATTATGTGATCTACTCAGACCTATTCTCTTGCAGTAAACTTTCATTCTTGGCATCTAAATGCAGAACTACCTTTATCTCCATTAAATGTCATCTTGTTATTTTTGCTCCCATTAAAATTCTTTAGAATATTGATTCTATTATTATCTATTACCATTTCTCCTTGCTTTATATTATTCTCAAGTTCAGGAAATAGCACAAGACTCAGTAAGGAATCCTTACATTTTCTACTAATGATGTTGAGACAAATAATGAAATATTTTGAGGACAGTAACTTCAACATTGTTGAGCCAGCTAATATAGGAGCATCCAACCAATATTTTACTTGCCCCCAATCCATTATTGTTCCTAATATTGACAAAGGTACATTCTAAAATTATTTTTAGCATTTAGTTTATTGTGGACGTTTGCCTTTTATTATTTCTTATTATAGCTTATAGAGGGGTTGGAAAAAATGGAAAAGATGGTAGAAGGCAAGTTAATAAAAAACTGTCACAAAATCCATAACTGAGCACAGGTAGACAAAAACTTTCCTTAAATTATAAATGAGATTGGAAATCCTTAATATGATTTTTAAGATTCTGTATTAAAACCCATACCAATCCAGGCTAGTACTACTTTGTTTTGGCACTTTCTTTAGTTAATATGTTTCTTCCATCCACCATGTATGTCCCTTTTGAATTTCAATTTGTCAGGAAACTTCTTGTACATCATGGTTTTTCTTTTAAATGGAAATACCATAGACTGTGCCCTTAAATCCAGTATTTATCCTGCTGATCCCAAACTTCTTTTGCCTTTCAGAATTCCTAGTTATGGAATTCTGCCCAACCCTGGTGATATCTATAGAAGCTTCCAATATGGGCTCCATTTAATATCTCTTGTCTTTAATCTTTGGGTAATCTTTCATACAGGTTTTCTGAGTAAATTGTAAAAAACCATCCTCCTATCATACTCACTTCTGAAGCAAAGCTAAAAATATACTGTTGTTGTAGGATGATTTTGGGAGGGAGGAGGCAGCCAAGTGAGGAGGGCCTGGCTCAAGGCCTATTACACCCAAAAATGTAGCCTGTATCAACTCATTGTGGTCAAACTGGCGTCTGTGCTCAGACTCAGAGCCGGGAGGGTGGGGGAACCTTCCAAACTCTCAACATACAGAATTTGGTTTGACTTAAGTGATAGCTTTAGAAAAACAGAACTACACCCAGGTTTGTGTCAGTTTTCAATATATACAGCAGACCAATATAAAAATTTAGAAGTTGGCAAAGATATTTTCATTGTCTTTTGCATCATATCATCTTCTAATATGAGCTCTATAAAAATACAAATTAAGATTTGAGAAAAAAATAATATGATCTTAAATTATTGTAAACTAGTTTTGAGGGAGTAGAGTACAACACAAAATACCTAACACTTTTGTTTCATGGTTGAGTGATCCAATTTCAATAAAACAGAAATTCTCAGTTTTATTCACAAAAACAGTAGGTATAGTTACACTACAACAGAGTTGGAACTTTATATAAGAAAGGCCTGCACAAGGTCAAAATAATATCTGCATCATCCTTTCGCATCTTGTGTTACCTGTCTCTGAGCCTCAACCAGATTGTAGGGCAAAGTTCCTTCTTCCAAAGGTACAATTCTTTCAATATCAGCCATTGTCATACGTCTGGGAAAACAAGCAATCCAAAAAGTTAATTTTGTATCAACTATTATGAAAAAATAAAATACCTGCAATGGTGGGCGGTATTTTATTCAACCATACTTTTTCATATTTTTCTTCCACAGCAAAGAAAAGGGTAATTTCAACTTACCCCCGTGGCTCATATAAATCTGCTAACTGGAACAAGATGTCAACTTCCATGGGTGTAACCTGGCCAAATTTCTGAGCTGCCAGAACAAACTCCTCTGCAACAGAAGAAGGGGTGGTGGGTGTGGAATACAGAAGGGAAAACTAATCAAACAACAAGGAGACCAATCCACAGAGGTCCCAGGAATCACCAACATTTAGTATGAAACCAATATGCTATAAAAGAGGGGGGGGGGAAATACCACAAATGGTGTGCCTGCCACTGTGTAAATGTATGTTTAAATACTCTATCCATCGTGCAAAAAAGAAAAACAGTCTGCCTTTACAGCTTAGTGCTAACAGCAGGATTTAGGATATTTGACATACGGTATCAATCAGTTGTGGGCCAGAATGGAAAAAAAGAGAGAGAGAAGAGAAGGAGACAGAGATGTGGAACGTTGCTTCCATGTGCGTCCCAGTAGGTTATATTAATGGAGGTTTGGCACTACAGAGGGAGTTCTCTATAAAAGTGGTTAGACAGAGCTGATAACATCTTGTTCCAGGCTTGTAGATCAGCTTACTGCAATGCCAGTACAACTTTATGGAATTCTTTAACAATCCTTGAAGGTCACTTTAATAGGCTGCCAATTTGGCATCAACCCTAGGAAGTTTTTATACTTGAAAAACATCTTTGCATCCACTGTTCACTTGCTGTGCAGCCCTATTTAAGAATTATGATCTTTAAAAATAAAAAAGTTAAGTCAAAGTAGATTTACTAGTCAATTGTAACAAATAAGTGCAATTGGAAAAAGGAAAGCACAAATAATAGTTACAGGAAATTATTTTTATGTCCAGAAAATATTTTTATATTGTTTATCATGTAATACCAGGTGAGGGAAGTGTTTAACAATGTTTACCTATCCCACTGATATCTTGAAAAGATGAGGAAAATGGAACATCCCGCCCTACCCCCCAAATTTCATCATTGAATTTCAACTAACCTTTAGTAACTTCCACCTTTTTTCTATGTCCAGCCAGAGTACTATAGATTTTTCTAATAAGTTCCATATTATTAAGAAGGCTATTAAATCCATTAAAATAGGAAAAACTGACTTGATGAGAAGTAGTACCTCCAGCAGCCTACAACAGAGCAAGTAATGAAAAAAGCAGGAAGAGAAAAAGAAGATATTAGACTGAAGTTTTGAATATATTTCAAGTACAGGGGAGGGCTTGTGGAAGATTGTTAGTTTTCTAAAACACCAATGGAAATAGCAAAGGATTTTTAAAATACAAAATTAAAAAAAGACCATAATAGATTCTTAAGTTACTGAAGTTAATCATGACCAGCACACAAACTTTCCCCCTGTTCCAGTGAAACCTAAACAAATACATATGCAAAATTATAACAACATGGCCAGTGATAATTTACAGAGTTCAAGTTTCAATTCTGTTGCAGTCAAAAAAATATTATAGTGAACTTTATTTCCTTTAATGAGCCAATATTAAAGGTTTATAAATGCAAATAAATGTACATTTATTAGTGTACATAATTAAGGGAACAATACAAATAAAATGATATGATAAAAAAGAGAAAGGGGGAATGTCATTGGCTTAATATTTAAGTACAGAGGATATCATGTTACATATAAATAACAATGAAACATTTCTTAAGATTTTTCAAGCTTTGCTTTTTACAACTGAGTCATTGATTTAAAAGAAATCATATCTTTAAAATACATGTTTTAAAGATCTCACTTTAATCAAACATTAAGCTTGCTTGCAACTTGAATATATTTTTAGTATTCATCAGACATGCCCAACTGAATAATTCTGAAAGGTAAGGCATTACATGTTGCTTTCTCCAAAACACAGAACAGTTATTTTTTTTTGCCATAGATTGAGTTGACTTTTTAAACAAGGTATGATAATTTCAGAATAAAAAGAGGCAATTTGTCCATCAGTAATAATTTTGGAAAAATTCATATTAATAAAAGTTTTGCATACAACATAAATGTAAATGTCATGCTTCTCAACATGTAAAATTGTGGCCCAGGAAATATAATCCTCTTTCTATGAGATACAGCGCTGATGAGCAGCTGCAGAATTATATAATACAAAAAGAAATGCTTACTAAATTGAATTTTTATAAAATAAATATCCTCAGATATAAAGATTTTGCAAATTGTATTATGGAATATTGCAAAAATGTATGCATTTTCTGGGGTGGCAAAATTCTCTTTTTATTTTTTGCCCCCTTGAAACATATATACAATTTCCAACAAGAATGTACTTTACAATTAATCAGGTCATAGGCATATCCAGCAAGTTTTCAATTACTGCTTCTTCAAAGTCTCAAAAACGTCTTTCTTTACATTGTTACCTGAATTCCTTAAACTGGAACCACAAGGATTGAAACTTGAACTCTCATGCATTCAAATCAAAACTCAGCTACTAAGCTATGGACTCTGAACAAAAGGAATCAGGTTGAACAAGGCTATGAAAACTTTTTCAGTCAGAGGGCCAAATTCCAAGCAGTTACACGACTTTCCTGCCACATATGGGTTAACAAATGTGAATCCTGTCTAAATTTATTTTTGTTGAAACTTAAAATGCAGTTCTATGAACACTGTATATAAATTAAGGTGACCAAACATCCCGCTTCTCAGCAATTTGTCCCGCATCCTGTGGCGTTTTTAAAAAGTCCTGCTTTTAAAAATTTGTTTAAAAAATTTGTTTAAAACTCCCCCACCCTTCTGCGATTGTTTGCACTTTCTTCCACCCTTCTGCGTATGTGCCCCCCTGTCAATGGTGTCCCGCTTTAGCGGCTTTGGTAATGTTTGAATCTGGTCACCTTAATATAAATAGAAAGCATTAGATCCTTTGGACCATATAAAGCTTGTATAAAGAAAACAGAAAAATCAAAGGTGTAAATTTGAATAAAATTTATCAATATACACTAAAATTATTAGTCATTTAGCCTAAGCTTGGCTTCAATGGTAAATACTGATTAATAACTATATGTAACTTCATATTTCTTCTCTGAGAATCAGCAGTTTTTAACACAATAATTAGATATGCCATAAAATTGAAATGAGTCTCTCTGAATAGTTGTTTGGCTATCATACCACTTAAGGACTATGAAATGACTATTTGGCCGAATGTTTGCATTTAACTGCATTCTATAGTGTCTTCAAAGTTTCTTAATGAAAGAACATTCATTCAGTCGTAAGTCCTGGGCTCCAGAACTTTCTCCTCCAATTTCTTAACCATAAGAACATGGCAGATGTTTACTGATTTCTACCGTAATTTATATTCATTAATTATATTTAAATCAAATACACAACTACTAAGCTAGGAACCCAAATTCTAACTAGCTACCTAATATTTCTACCATATTTCTGCCATATGTAACCAATATATCAATATAAGATATTAAAGATGTTATTATTTTTAATATCAACTCAGACTTTGAAAGCCTAAATATTTTTTGAATTAAAAAAATCTCAACTCTTTGTATATAGAATTCATGTTAAATTTATTTTAGTAAGTTATCAAAAACTGACCATGAAGATAATTCATAGTTGGTACTGTCCTCTGCTAAAAATATATAAATTGTAACCTTTCTTGACTTGGTTGTGGGGATTGTACAAGAAGAAAACTATCAATATAGATTTGGTGGAAATGCCCAAGCAGTCATTACTTTTGGACAAAAGTATTTGAGAAAACTAGAAAGATCACAAAATAACCTTTGACAATAAATCCAGTCACATATTTTTTTCATCCCTGTACCACCGTTTGGGTTTTTTTGACTGATATTTTTCATACCACAAAATATTGAAAATGTTTGCTTTGATCAGTGGTGCAAAAATAACTGATTGAAACAAACAGAATAGTAAAGAGCTTTATGACTAAGACAGGTTTAATTAAATTTGGTCATTTATTTTTTAACCATTTTAATGAAAATTTCCTAATACATTAGCCTTGTTAACAGAAATACTGGTAATTAAAACATGTGTATTAAATTAATTACATTTCTACTTAATCTTACAGAAAGCAAATAGTTTCAATGATTTTTAAATTTTGATTTTGTTTCATTTTTAGTTTTTCTTTTTAAATTTGGTGGGAGGTTTGTCTTTATCATTATGTTTTCTTCATTTAATTTAAAAAGTCTTATTTTTAATACTAATATTATACATATATAATCTATTTATCAATATAGAGTATGTCTATGTGTGTGTATAAAAATTCAACATATACTGTGATATTGCTATTTAGGTTCTGACTAAAAGATACTATTAGTGGAATAATTTTGTTGCTTACTCCCCCACCCCAAAAAAATAAAATCAAAGGAAGAACAGAAATATAATATAGATGCATTAGAAACTGGTTGCTATGTTACTACTGTAGCCCAAAGAAACTAAATGTGAAGCTGATGATATATTTTACCTTTTAAAAAACTATGATAAATAGGCTTTATAATAAGTTCCTTGGTAAGCGCTGAATTATTTTTAAAAGAAAAACTTTCGTATGTTCAAAAAATATATTGAAATATATTGCTAATGAATGTACACAATTCTTAAGTCTGCATAGGTTCATTCTGGCGACGCTAATTTTTTTCAAAGAATTTTGAATTAGGACCTTTCTGCACAATCTTATAAAAGCTTTTCGGGAACATTTTTCCCATCCTGTTCTGCAATCTCTGCATCTCAATCTGTGTTCTGATTGTTCCTACAATTAATACAATTAATCACTCTTTCATAAATGATAAGGTTGTTTCAGTGTTCCACTTTTTGCTTTCCAATTTTACCAGAGTATGTGGTTTATTGGTAAGTTGACATGGACATAATTTTTCAAAAACATATAACGTTCTATAGAATGGCTAAATTTAATAATCTTTAAAAGGAACAGAAGCTTCAAAGTTTGTAATACTATTAAGTGTGAAATTCCTATGTATGCTCAGAATTCTAAGTGATAGAATGAATGATTAAAGAAAGATCAGGTGAGTTTGCCTTAAAATTAATAGAAAAAAGAATTAATTATAAATCAAACTACTAATGTCGTGTTAGATATATTGTAATCCATATCTTTTCAGACAGCAAGGCCAATGAAAGTGTGAATTGAAAAGCTAAGTGTTATAGTTAAATTGGCATTATAGGAGACTCTATGGGAGCAAAAAAGATATGATGGCATTTTTTTCAAATAATAAATTTTACTTAAAGCTTATGACTTTTATAGAAATTTGTAGTTGGGAAAGGTGCTATTAAACTCCTTCAAATAAACTGACAATAAAAGAAGTATCGCACAGCCATTTTACACCTTCTGCAAATAGAAAGCACAATGAAAGAGAGTTCTTCCATTTATAAAACCCAGTTATGCAATTTAGAACTCCCTGAATCATAAGCAACAGTTCCCATTTAGATCATTTGACCTTTTAACGTATGGAAGAACTAAAAATGACGGTAAACTGTCAAGCTGGAGGACATGTCTTAGTATTCTCAAAAAACTACAGCCTGATATTCAAAGAATGGATTTTGAATCATATAAAAGATAGAATAGTTATTCTAACAAAGGTGTCTTCCTAATGTATGAACTTCATTTCCCAGAATTGTCAGAGTGGTATTTTTGAAATCCTGGAGGGTGAAGTCAAAACTTCTAAATGGAAATGCCTGGATTATATATAGGTAGTGTTCACTTAAGAACCATAAGTTAGTCCAGAATTTTGTTGTAAATCATTGGAGTGTTAAGTGGTTACTATGTGACCTGACTCTATTTTATGATCATTTTTACAATAGTCACAAAGTGAGTATGTTAGTCATTGAAGAAATCATACAGTTGTTAAGCAAGGCATGGGGTCATTAAGCAAATCCATTCTCCCAAATGGTCATTTATCCAAAAAAATACAAATTTTATTTGATTTTGATAATTATTCAGATCTTAAACACACACACACACACACTTGCTGCTAGTACAGAAGTGCACACCTGAATATCTGCCACAGACTTCCTGTTTTCCAGGGGGAAAATGGTGCAAAAAACAAAAATGCTATCCTAGCCCTAATCTATTGGCAATGATATCTAGGCTTTTCTTTGCTAAACATTGCTACAAACCACTGTCCTACAGTGATCCATTTGACCAATACTCGGATTTCAACTCCCCAAATTCTCATTTCAACATGGTTATTGCTGAGAATTCCTGGGAATTGGTTCTACATAGAAACTCCTAAATTGGGGTTTGAATATGTACAAATTTGGAGATTTGGTATTATTATAGCAAACTGTTGTAACTCCTTTTGAGAATCAACCAACTTTAAGAGGAGAGTACAGATATTTTTAAAAAGAGTAAAATATTGTTTGTTTTTAATAATGCTCTTGGGAAAAGACTGGGAAACAAATAACATGGAAATAGCCTCATGTAAAAGTTTTAAATTGTATGGTGGTCTTTTTTTTCTAGTAGATTGCAAAATGTAAATGAAAGTTGGATGTTTTTTCTAGAATAAGCAGAAACAACTGCCAGAAAATAAAATCACGACTCATCACGACTTCAATCCTATTTAAAATCAGATGTAAATCTGTTATATTTCTACAATTACTATTAATGTTAGTATCTATCATATTATATCACATGTAAAACATTATGCAAAATTTCACACAATGTTCAATATAAAAGGTAAAATATATCAAAACATGCAAAACATGTGGGAACTTCCAGCTTGCCATCCATTTTTCAGATTGGTTCCTGGTGCTGCATTAATTGCCAATCTGTGGGTAAGCAAAAAGTTAGTCCTAGAGAAACTAACTTGCATGCATGTGTCCCAACAGGGGAATGAATGACATTCATTTGTTGAAACAGCACAATAATTTTACCCTGATGGTTCTAGAGATCGTCTGATACAGCTCAAATATGCTGGCCAAATTTCTGGACCTAAAGAAAAACACCACAGTCTTATGGGAAAGAAAACCTAACATAATTACCTAAATAGATTTATCATATATAAATTTCTATTGCATTCAAAGTCTGGATTATGAATACTAGCAAAAATTAAAAGAAGAGAAAAATAACTTTGAAATAGACACTCATTCCTTTTTCAGTATATTTGTCTCAGTAAGATGCAAAAAAAAAAGGTGTCATCGATCTATATTTATAAACAGCAAATAACTTACAGCTACTAGACATTCTTCAACAAAAGGTGTTAGCATATGAGGTCGGATGGTGACCATAATATCCCTGAAGTCAATGGCTGTGACTCTTCCAGCTTGAGAATTATCTCGTTGCACAAATGCTTGCTTTGCATGTTCCAACTGTATTTCCTA
>JAOYMU010000077.1:26247458-26258744 GCA_025802295.1 Psammodynastes pulverulentus
TAGTCAAATTTATATATTAGGATGTCCTCTGCATCTGACAACGTGGCTGAAGGTGTGGCCAGAGCCACCACCGGTTCATCCACCTCAGGCGTAGTCAACAAATCAGATAGGTCTGCAGCCATATTGAAATATTTCTTATCAAACGCAGTGGGGCTGGGATAGGATCCTGGAATCTCCAACTGCTTTCTTATGACCTGCAGAAAAAGTTTGGAAGCCGGTATGGACTCCGTTTCTTCCTTGGCTTCTGAAAATAACACATCAGAAGGGTCCCCTGAAGTTGCCGGGCCGGCCGGAGATGGGTCCAATCCCAAACCGGTAACTGCCTTGGCCTTGGCTAATAGGGCTTTGAACATATGCGTTTTGAAAAGCCCTTTGAAAACCAGTTGGTCATCCTGAAGGCCTTCCTCCTCCGATAACTCCCTATCGATCTGCCCCTCCTCCTCCTCCTCTTCCTCTTCGTGGGAGGATGAGGACCCTGAAGAAAGAGCCACAGTCGGAGCAGGAGCCCGAGGGAGGCACACCCTTTGATGAAACTTGCATCACTCCTGCCGGATTAGTATATTTGTTATGCTGCAGGCCAGCCTCAAACCCCCTCCTCATTGCTTCAGCCATCAGCCATTCCATGTCCATAACCGGCTGATCTGCTGGCCTTGTTCCTGCTGCCACAGGGTTAAATGGTACCTCCGGGGGTGCGCCAGAAGTACAATGAGGTCTGGTCTGCTGGCGTGGTAGTGAGAGACCATATGCTTCTCCAGCACTGGTGGAAGGGCCCGGCAATTCCGCCTCTGGGGTATCAATTCCCTCCTGGATCGCGGGTTCCTTATCCACCTCCTCAAAACCTCTCTTGGATCCCCTAGATGAGGAAATGTTTAAAAACTCTCCACTGGGCCCAGGGATAGCCTCCTGTAAAACCATTGAGGCTTGCAATCTGGCTTTTCCCGCCTCTCTAGCCCCTTTTTCAGCCTGTTTCTCTAAGGCCTTCTGGAACTGTAGCTCAGCCTTCTCTTGTGCCTTCAAGACCCTTGCCTGAGAGATAGCTTTTGCCTTTAACTTGGCTGCCCTTGCTTTGGTAGCATTCTTGGTTTTTGCCTTTTCAGTAATGTCTCTGAGGGAAGGAATGGTATCCATAATGATCTTCTCCCCTCTTTTCTTTTAAATAGGAACGGCTACAAGGACTGGGTGACTTGCTCCCCTTCCCTGGAGATCCTCAAGGCGGGCCGCCAATTGTCTGCTCTGGCCACCGAATTACTCACAAGCCTTTCCTCCTACAGGCAGGTAAGTGACGTCTGTGAACCCGGGTGGTGGAAGGAGGTCCGGGGGGGCATCTTCTTCCTACAGCCCCAATCGGTCTGCCCTGAACGCTAAAATCGCGTTCTTTATGGACGCCGTCTCTCCTTGCTCAGCCGCCACTCGCCCCCAACGAAAGCGAAAGGAACAACCGCTCCTACTGCGCATGCCTATTCACCTTCCCGGCACCTAGGAATGACGTGGCTTCCATCGCCCGTCTATCTCCACGCCAAATTTTGAATTCCAGCGCTCAGCCGTTTCGAATTCCGGGCGCTCAGCCGCCTCGTAACGTTACCTCTCCATGTCCTTACCTCCGGACCGGGGGCTAACTATCCGAAATTTTCCTGCGCTAAGCGCCAAGGCTTCTTAAAGGAAACTGGCCGCTTTTTGGGCTTTCGGAGCTCGCCGTCTCGAAGGATCTGGGAAGTAGCCTCTCATCGCATGCTCACCCGCTGCTCTGGCTGCCGGCTCCGCTCCCACGGCCCTTATGTCCTGCACGCTAAGCACCAAGGCTCCTTTGGAGGAAGCTGGTTGCTTCTAGCGTTCCGTTGTGCCCGACTCCCCTGCCAGCCAGGTGGGTTGCGTCTGCCTTGTACTCAGTGCTCCCCCCTTATCAGCCAAAATGGCGCCCGCTGTACGGCCGGCTGTTCGACTGCTTTTCCACAGTGGCAAAGGGCATCTCTGACGGACAGCGGGATCAAGCCCAGGGCTTTTCACGCTGTCTATAACTTTCCAATAACATAATAAATTAAAATAAAAAATTCTGTCATCCAGATCTTAAACTACACTCACAATCCGATCCAGAAGGAACGGATTGATACGTCTATTCGCAGCAATAGACAGAGTCGAAACTGGGGATGATTGACAAGGAGGCGTGTCCTCAGCTTCACACTCTGTCTAGAGTTACGACTAGAGAGTCAACCCACGCTTCCTGGATCCCATCGCTTCACATTGGAGAAAGGATTATTGAGGAGGTGTTTTTATATGATATATTTATGCTATGGATATATTTATATGATATATTTATGCTATTCCACCCTTTTAAAATTTGTTTCTACCCAAAGACAGAAATCTATGCTGTTCATTCTCCACAATCATAGTTACCAGAGGCTCAAAAGGGCCATGCAAAATGTATAAGTATTGTAAGTCACAGTGCTTTCAATAAAGATACTCCATATATGTATATTCAGAACTAAAGTCTATTAAATGAGGCTTGCTCCAAAATAGAGAATAGGATTTGAATATCATTAGTGTAAGATATTCTATCCCTTGTACTTCCTTCACCAGGTTTAACTAACAAAATTGAATAAATTTTATTACTCAATTATTATAGCTTCATGCAAGAAAAAAAATCCACACATTTATTTTATAGTAAAAATCTTGCTATAAATGCACTTCTGCAGATATCCTTGACTGGGAGTTCAAATTGTTACTTGCCTAGTTTCAGTCAGAGGCTGTAACGGCTCAGTGTGAAAAGTGTGCAAAAGGGAAATGTCACCCCTTGGGGAATCTACATGCCCGCATTGCTCTGCCTCTTTTAATGCCTTGGAGATTTTTTTGTCTAGGGTTGTTTGACGCCTCTTCATGTCTTTTTCCTCAGCCTTTATGGGCTTTTTAGAAGAAAGAGCTTTTGCCCTGATTCAGGCAGCTGCTCCTCTCACTGCTGATTTTTGCTTTGAGGAGCTTTTGCGTGGAACCTGAGACTTGGGTGACAGACCCAGTTCAGCCACACTTACGGTTGCCTCTCGGTTTTCCACAGCCGCATCCGCTTCCATGTTGCCAGAATCTGCTCGTGAAGAGGCAGCCTCGTTCGGGAAACTGCTTCCACAGATAAACAAACACTGCCAAAGAGTATGCACCAGTAGATCGGGCAGTGACTCTAGTCCCCTTCGCAGCAACGAGAAGATCTAAGGTCCTGAGGCAGATAAGAGATGGCTGTGCCGGTTGGAACCTGGAAGCCTGCCTGACAGTTCGATTTCTCTGTGAACCGCTGGAGAAAGTCACCTGTTTTCCTGTGTCCAAATGAGAATTCAAGGAATGAGAAGTTTTCCTCTTGCTCTATAGAAATTTTGGAGGTAATTAATACATGTCTGTATGAGCTAAAGACTGAGTTAAAACTGGGCAGCAGATGCAAGAAGTGTGGCTATCAAAAAATTGACAGACTCAGTCTTTGGAACAAGAAGGCAGAGTTAACCCCATTCCTTGGATTCTCCTCAGCACACAGGAGAACTTCAGCATTCAACAGATTAAATAACATCATTAGCGGTATCCCAAAAGCATACCTTTTTCATGGCAACTTCCATCTAGAATGGCATATCCAGACATCTATATGGTTTCTAGTCTGATGATGTTCCAGAAGATACAGAAAACTTGGTTAATTTCCTAGGCTGTATGGAAGAATGATGGTGAGCTCTTGTAAGATTTTTTTTTAAGTATTTTTCTTCTTTTTTTATGGCACCTTTTTTATTTTATTGTTCTAGATTTTTATACTGTAAATAGCGAACACAATCATTGAGAATTAGGCATTTTAAAAAATCTATAAAATGAATAAATGAATAATCATTTTAGGATTTGTGATGTGTTAAATAAATATATTCTCAAACCGAAGAGGCTTACAGTCTGCAGGCAGAATATTGATTCCATTTCAGTGCCTATATTCAACTAATCCATTTGTCTGTTTTGACTTCCAGTCCTTAATATGATTCCTAAAAAAAGGAAATCCCATTCAATCTAAACACTAGAGTAAAACATATACTCTAGTAACAGATTTCCTACTACGGTAGTAACTAGTAACAGATTTCCTACTAGAATCTTAAAGTATGTCCTTTATTTTCTACAGCTGTTGACATAGGTCTTCCGTGGCCTGTATTTTATTGCTATGTTTATTGTTTAGAAACTATTACATTTGTGTAGAAAGTTTATGGGATGCAAAGGAAGTAAATAATTCCATTATGCAGGCCACCCTTAATTTCAAATGTTAACTAAAAGCTCCATCTCTCAGATAGCTGAGGTCCAACAGTTATCAGGAGGTAGAAAACATTTCACATTTAGAAATAATACAAATAAAAAATGTTATTGGCAGCTTTCCTAGGTTAAATTTGTAAAATAAAGATTTTTGTTTTAAAGCATATTTTTCATCTTTATTCTTTCTATGGGGATTACCAATTTTGTTAATTCCACAAGACAGAATATAGAGAAAAAAACAGGTATTTCTGAAACAGTTACTGAACCAATAATGCTTCACAGTCTAATGATAGCACTACAATTTAGAATATCAAGTAATACCCCCATTTATTGAATTTGGCTTCTTTCCCAAAAAAAGGTTTTAAAGAAATATTGGTTTTTCTCAACTAGTGTCGATTATAGTGGAATAAGACAAAATCGTATGAGACAGCATATAAAGCATATATGACACAGCAAACAAGACAAAAATAGACAGAATAGTGTGTGTATAATAAAAGTGTTCAGCTAAAAGTTCACTTACCAAGAGATAATTTTGATATATTATTTCTTATATTCTTTGGCCTGTACCAACTGCAACTTGGCACATACCATCTCCATGGAAATTGAGAATCTTTCCCTGACAGATTCAGTAGCTCCTGATTCCAGAATTGTATTACACAGGACCAATACATATAAATCATAATAAAGTAATAATAAAATAAATAAATTTGGAAGTTAATTAAATTACAAACAATTGCTACAAGCATTATTTTAAAATAAAGATGTAATTCTAAGTCTGGTCAAGAAATATACAAGTGGTCTTCGACTTAGGATCACAAGTGAGCTCAAAATTTCTGTTGCTCAGCAAGAAAGTCCTTTAAGTGAATTTTGCTTCATTTTTCAACCTTTCTTGTTACAGTTGTTAAGTGAATCACTGTAGTTGTTAAGTTAGTAACATGGTTGTTAAGGGAATCTGTCTTTCCCATTGACTTTTGCTTGATAAAAGGTCACAAAAGGAGATCATGTTATCCCAGACACTGCAGCCATCATAAATATGAATCAGTTGCCAAGTATCTGAATTTCGATCAGGTGACATGGGGAAGTTGAAATGATTGTGAAGTGTGAAAATGCTCATAAATCACTTTTTTCAGCTATGTTGTAACTGGGAAGAATCACCAAACAAATGATTGTAAATCGAGGACTACCGGCAATTTTATAGACCAAAGGCTGTTCCCATCCACAAAAGAATAATATTGGAAGTATCATACAGGTTTTACTAATCTAGGAATTTTCAACGGCAATATCTAATTTATACACTAATTGTTTATTAAATGGTTTGTACAATAAACTGAATTTTTTATGTTTGTAGAATATGGTAAGCCCTTAATCTTGATTTACAAACTTTTCACCATACTAGGCCAAACTAAAAAACAAAAAAAAGGCAATCACTTTACAGCATGAGGTGTGTGAATCTACACTAATTTGTATATTATGAACAAGTCTGGCAAACTGTGCATTATAAATACAGTATTGGAAAGATCTACAGCATTAGTAATAGCCAAAATATTTCACATTCAAAGAACATTGCTTCAGGAACAAAATACAATTTTGAGTTTAAATGAGCTGTTCTGACTTTCCCAGAAGTATTCTGGTATTGTTTAGACTGGGGGTGTCAAACTCAATTTCATTGAGGGCCACATCAGGGTTGTGTTTGACCTTCGGAGGGCCAGAGTGGGTATCGTCAGGGTAGGCATGGTCAGCATGACATAATATGTGTTGGGGGGTGTCTCTGATGGCCCAAGCACTTTTCCAATTAAAACAGGCTCCTGAGCTTCATTTTTGGTTGTGACAGCCTCCTGCAATCCTCTGCCACAAAAACAAAGCTGGGGGGGGGGGGCATGTCTGGCCCTCGTGAACTGATTTCGGCTGGGACAACTTCCTGCAACAATCTGTCAGTGAAAACAGAGTTTTTGCTCATAGAGGCATTGCTGACCAGTCCTTCGCTATTTCCAGGGCAGTTCCACGAACCAGATCTAAGCACCCCACAGGCCGGATCCAGCCCCCAGGCTTTGAGTTTGACACTCCTGGTTTAGACCTTTTTGCAAGTATAGTGAGCGTAAAACAGTCCCATTTTGTTCTCAAAGCAGCTACTTCAAATCTGTTTGGAACTTGAAGCATCTCAAACAGCATTTGACTCCCTGGAAATCTAAAAATCTTAGCATGCACAGTTTTGAAAGACACATTTATAAATAGTGATAATGTTAAAGTACCTATTCACTTTCGAAGAGCTTGGACATTGCGATGAAGATGCTTAGCAATTTGAGATGCATATGAAGAAAAATACACTGAAGGGACAAAAAATTTACAAAAATGAATGAACAAATTAAAATTTAAAAAGTAGGCATGCAGGATTCTGATGAGACAGAAGCCTTAGAAAACATGTCACTGACTCACCAATCCATTGTTTGGCTGAAGCAAGGAGGAAAAAAGCCAAATATTATTAGAATATATTAGAGGACGATGAACCAGATAGGAACCTTCACATTTACTCGAGCTCTAGTCTAAAATACACCAGCTATGTGGGTCAAATTCTCATACTATTGCAATCTGATTCTGTAATTTTTATGTAAATTTTCAAATTTATAAATATTAGTTCACTGCTGACATATCCGCAAGGAAAACATTCTTATTTTTCTAATATTTAAGGTACCGGTACTAAGAAACTGTGCAGCTCTCAATAGAAATCTCATCACTTTTATAAAATATTGCAAATTTCCCTAAAAGTATTTGGTACTCCAAAGCAACTTCAAAGCACAATCTGATTTGTATTGAAGAGAGCTTCAGCATCCAAAGAATGTTCATTCAGAGGCATATATTATAGGTTTAGTTGATAGGGAGAAAATTAAATTAAGTTAAATTAAAAGAATGATATTAAGCCTACATTTTGGAAACTATTATTCATAAAGATTCATGGGTCCAAGCAAGAATTTCAGTTTATCCTGTACCTTTATAAACCTTTGTTTGCACAACACACTAAACCATAAACCAACCAACCATCACTAAGTATTCTATGCAAGTCAACTATCTATTTAATTTAAAGTGTACTGAATGAAGCCGCAAAATTGATATATTTGTAAGTTACATTTTTATAAAATAATTCAAAACAGTGATGTAACTATAGTAATACCTTTCGACTTAATACTTTTGCCATGATAAAAAAAAAGGTGCACTGGGTTGAGACAGAAGGGTTGAGAGACTCAAATTCATCCAGTCTCCTTTCATACTTAAGATGGGATTACTACTCATAGTTTCCTGTTTTCTAGCCTGGTGCCTAAAACCATCAGCTCAAAGTATTAACTATATATATATATCAGAGGTTGTGTCTGATATATCGAAGTATTAATCAAGACGGATGTGTATATTTTTTGAGGAAAATAGTTTAAGATTCAGATACAAGTATGGAAGGGAAAAAATTGGTAGTTGAGAGGTATATTTTAAATCATAAGGAAGATCATGGGCTATAGCGGATCACATTTCAAGGGAGACCATGATGACATTGGATGGAGCCACGGAGAGGACTAAGACTTATTTCGGGTAAGAGGGAGGTTTCAGGAGATACTTGTTTTTAAATTATCCCAAATCTGTTACATTACATCTTTCATTCTTCTGCCTCAGAAAAGGTGGGAAAGCACATGGCTGATTGTTATCAACACTATTCAAGGTGCCACAAAAATAGAGGTAACTTAGATGTAACATGGCCTTTAGTTATTCTCTAAGATATTGTATGATGCCTGGCTAATGAGCTCAAACAATTTGACAGAATATATAAAAGCAATTTCATTATCTATAATTAGACAAAAGTTTTAGATAATAAAGTATTTGTTTCAGTAAATTACACTTTAAACCAATTCTTAATACCATACAGGACAATATAGTGTCTTCAAAACATTCAGACTCTAATCACTGCTCGAAATTCGTAAGTATCTTAGCAGCCTAGAATAAAAGCCCAATAAAGATAAAAAAATATCACCAGAACAACTAAAAAGCATTTAATTAAATTCAGGGTTGTTTATATTCTCTTACAAATGTTATTATGTCTGAGAATGGATATGTTATACTTGTAGGGCATAAACGAACAAAGGACACCAATCTTTTGTGACCTCTTTGCAATTTACAACAAAATCTTACATATTTTAAGAAGGTCCAATATGTGCAGTGAAAACAAATATATTTAAAATTATAGCTTTAGTTAATATTAATGTTGGAGTAGTGTCACCATGACAAATTTTCTTTCATGTAGGAATTAATATGACAGTTTATGTAACTAAATCATTATCAGTGTGACAATATCGTGCATATAGCTTATTATATACTTTGGACACTTGCTAGGAAACGGTGATTATTCATTGTTTCTTTTCATATGTCCATCCAATTTTCTTGCAAGTAAAAACTGATCCTGCTATATCTGAGGCAACATGGAAATTATCTCTGTGGTACTGCGTGCATGACAGACCATTCATATAAGCATGGATTCACTTGATAACTTGCATGTATGAATACATTTGTCCAGTATTTTCTGTTTGGCTGGCTAGCTGAAATGAGAACTTCCTTACTAGAAAAGATATTCCCATGACATTCATAATGTCAGTTTCTTATTTTTCACCAACATAGTTCTGAAATTTCATTTTCACCAATCAGATGCCTTCCTTTCTGCGAGAGAATTGCAAAAATACCACTCTATATTATATATATGTCCTAATGAGGATCAATTAGTAGATCAATTAGTCCATGAGCCATATGATATTTTATTTATTTATTTATTTATTGAATTCAGATTGGTGTCTATTCGCCCATGGCGACTCAGTTATACCCAGACAGCTTTTATCACCTATTCAAAATAAATAAATAAAAAGCAACTCCCTGACCAAAAGCATGACTTCTATTTATTGTTTTTTCTATTCAACTGTTATTTTAATATAATCCTATCAGATTGCACAATTTTCTGACTCTTTAAGTACCACCTATCTCTTCTTCAATTTCAAAATGGTACTAAAATTTTTTAAACATACACACACAGAGACATTTAAAATATATGGATGGAAGACAAATGCAAATAACTCAAAAATACACACACATTCTCTCTCCTTCTCTCTCTGTATGTAAACACATAGTCCTTGTTTAGTGACAATTGGGACCAGCAATTTAAGTAAATGAATAGTTAAATGTAAATAATGTGATTAAGACTGTTTACAATTTTATTTCAATATTCTTTTGCTTTTTGTTATTTCTTTGAACTGATCCGAGTTTTCTTTTTGAGAATATTTTGGGATGCTATAAATAACAAAGTGAAAATAAGAGCAGAGAGTTCTTGTAAAGATCATAAATATGAGAATACATCACTAAATTGATTTTTAGCACTATTGTAACTTTGAAGTTACTAAAAAAATGCAGTTGCTAAATAATGGCAACCTGTGTGCTTGTGTATGTGTGTGCTTGTAATTTGTTTTCATTTGGATGTGACTGCTGGTTTTATAATCATAATGAAGGCTTTATTATTAATGTTTACCATTTTTCTTTTTCACTTTAACTTAAATATCAATATTAAAGAAAAAGGTAATAACATAAAATACACTGATCAAGTATGATTCAATTAATAAACCACAAGTCACTAGTTTAAATACCACTGTTGTGCAAACCACTATGACTAGTGTCATTTAGTACACTGTCCAAAGTACTAAACCAACATCAACAAAGATATTAGCTTGATTCATACAACACGCTTATTCTATTCTTATTAAGTGAATCAGTCAAATGTTCTGGATCATATCATACACTGAATCATAAATTAATCACAAAGTATGGTATACACAAAATACAATGCTAATATGCAGCTTACTACTTTGTGGTTCAATGCATTGGTTGGAATCAGCCATCATGCTTCTTTAATGTGATGCATGGACCAACCAATCCTCCATTCATTCCATCAGTCAAATGGTTTGTAATGGGAGAGAGAAAAAGGAGCATACAAGAGAATAAGGAATTTTAATGCCTGAGATTTTTAAATGAACTTGTTAATAAATAATCACTGCACTTTTAATACAATTCCTCCTCTTGGTTAACAGCCAGCTTTCGCCCTGTATTTGAATTGGGGAACAGTCAAAGTAAGTCAAGTGACTTTTATCACTGTTGAAACCAAAGTCTTACATAAATATGACCTTTGTGTCATTCGGCTCTTTGAACTGTTACAGGTGTTATACTAGGAACAGAGTTATTTCAAAAGGATACTATTCCAACAAAGAAAATTCTTACACTATGCAAGATAGTCTCCATAAATACACAGGATCTGAATTTACATCTGTAATAGGAAATTTGTTTTCCAAACCAAAGTTGAAGAGATCGCAGATAGAAATGGCATCCCAAAGCCATTTTATTTATTACAGAAGACACAAACAGAATCTAGTGGTCATGAGATAGAGCTGGATTATAAATGTCATTATTTCTTACCATTGGCTATTTTGGCTTTAGCTAGTGGAAAGTGGAATCCAACAAGATTCACAGCCTCCCAATCCATTTTTAAAGACAGAAATCCTGGGCAGATTTACTGTGAAATAAATCCATTAATAAATGTAACTAAGCCCAAATATTTGCAAGAACCAGAATGGATCTTAATATTCAAGCAGCTGTCTTACTATTAGGAAAGGCCTTAACAGCTGTTTTGTAGAAAGGAATCAAGAACCCAGAGGGTAATCTGAATGTACCCAAAATAATTTTCTTTCTGTACTGTGAACTCTTTAAAATGTTCAGTAAAACTACTAGGGAATGTAAGAGGGGGGGGAAAGTAGGTTGATCTAATGGCATGGACCCTAATAAAACAATCAGATCTCCATCCTCAAAAGGCACTATCCTGAAAAGGCACTATCAGATCTGGGGAAAACTTGTTAAACTCTTTGCTAGGTTTTGTGGACACTGGACTACATAAACCAGGGATGTCCAAACTTGTCAACTTTAAGACTTGTGGACTTCAACTCCCAGAATTCCCCAGCCAGCATGGCTGGC
>JAOYMU010000077.1:26357780-26370003 GCA_025802295.1 Psammodynastes pulverulentus
ATAGAGGAGTGACCCCTATCTCTCGCCCTCCAGAGATCATCAACCAGCGCGACCAATGCCGTCTCGGTGCTGTACCCACGACGAAAACCGGACTGGCGAGGATCTAGATAATCCATTTCCTCCAGGTGCCGAGGAAACTGTTGAAGTGATTATGTTACAGACTTTTGATAGGATAGAAATATCTGCTTCAAGAAATCAATCATTCAGTAAAGTTGTAAGTCCATCCCTAGAAATTACAAAGAAATTTATCAAAAAAGACAAATAATAAAGTATGCATCTGTCTATTCCTCTTCTATTTTCCTATTTCCCTGTTTATATAGTAGAAGAAAAAGATAACAATTTGCTCAGAACTTTTCAGCCATAGGTGACACCATGGGATCTTCATAAAACAACCTTTCTGGAACTTAATACTATCCCTGTATAATGGAAATATCTTCCAATGCAGGTAGTCCTCAACTTACAACCATAATTGAGCCCAAAATTTCTGCTGCTTAGCAAGGTATTTGTTAAGTGAGTTTTGCCCCATTTTACAACCTTTCTTGCCACAGTTTTTAAGTGAATCATTTCTGTTGTTAAATAAGTAACATGGTTGTTAAGTGAATCTGGCTTCCCCATTGACTTTGCTTGTCAGAAGGTCACCAGAAGTGAACCCATGACCCTGGGACTCTTCAACCATCATAAATACAAGTCAATTGAATTTTGATCACGTGATCATGGAGATTCTACAATAGTCATAAATATGAAAAACTGTAATAAGTCACTTTTTTCAGTGCTGTTGTAACTTGGAACAATCACTAAGCAAACTGTTGTAAGCTGAGGAATACCTATAGTTGTTTAGGTATATAAAAACTATTCAAGACTTTCTATAGTATAGTACTAAAGGAAACTGCTGATTTTCTATGAAAAGTCCTAGAATTAGATCTTTGATAGCCCGATAGAATATGTGGATATCCAGTAATTTTTTGCTAAACTGGCATGTTATTATTCTCTACAATTTTAATTAGCCTGGTCATATTATTGTCTCTGTGGTACTGAATTATCTAGAATGGATCCTGACTTGCTTGGATGATTAACAAAGAATAACAAAGTTTGGTCCAGTTGCCATGATTCATCCTTTAGACATTTCTTAAATCAAGCGTGCATGAACATACTTTAAGTGATAAATTACATATTAAATAATTCCACTGTTCTTGGATGTGGGGTAATCTACCCTATTGTGAACATTGTATTATATAGGCGCTCACTATGTCTATTAAATATAAACATCTATGATGATAAATTAGCTTCCAGCTTCCCATCCTACACCTTTACTAGATGTTGTAAAAGTCAGAGAAATTATGCAAAAAAGCATATTCATCACCATGTTTCAAGTGAAGAAAACTTGAGAGGGGTAGATTCTGGGACTTCTTATTTCCATACAATATTAATAGCCAATATTAATCTTGAAATATTATACTTTTTGTTGGTTTTTACATTATTCTTTATCTCAAAGGAGCCTAGAACAATATACAAAAGATAATATCAAAACATACAAAACAATTGATAATAAAATCCTGACCAAAACATCCCCTCTAGAACTAAAACATAGCTCATATTTTTGTGCTACCATCTAAAAGAAGCTATTAATATTGATACAACATTGTGTTGTGAGGCTCATTTGCCTCAGATGTTTCTGTGTTTTCTAAAAAGAAAAAGAAAAAGAAAAATTCAATGTCTCTTGTTTTAAATGAAACACATTTACCATTGTCAAATTCTGAAGAAGGCAAATTTTTCATCCTATTAATACTCTTGCACCTGCTCCAATTTAATGTTTTTGGTGTGTTTTAGCACATGCAAAAAAAGAAACGGCATCTACTTAACAAGGCCTGGTCTGCTGAAGAACTGAATGAGGCAAACCATATTATGTTATGTTAATTACATTTTGCTTTAGAGAAACATTTGTTAAAGATACAGCCAAACTATAATACATTCCTAAATTTTATTTTCTCTCACTTCTGGACTTAACCCAAGTTTCTGGAATTTCTTTGCCTCATTATAGATAACATTGATGCTGCAAAATTGAATTGGATAAACATATTTGTCCTTGAGTCTTTTCATAGAGACAGAGACATGTATAAAATTTGGACGAACCATTTCCTCTCTGAATAATACAGTAAATTATTTTGAATTCCAATCTCAATGAACATTTTCATTGAATGAGACTTTTGTTAATATTTTGGGTTTTTGGGATCATCATTCCAGGATACCTTACTTTTCTCAAGTAACCAATAGGGATCTGGATGGCAGTTCAATATGTATGATTGCCTGATGAAAGGGTCAGATGGCAACTATCTTCTATTACCTTGATAAAGTTGATTGCATTGGCAGTGGACTCTTAACTTTTAACTATTGGCACTTCAATTAATAGCAGCAGCATAATACTCATGGTTAATAGAGCTAGGGCAAGAGGAGACTAATAAACTGAGCAGAAAGAATAAGATAACTGTTTCAGAAAATTTTCAGCTAGGAATGACTATCTTATTATGTGTCATGATAGAACTGATCCTAGCAATTTTCTAAAACTACCTCCTCATTTTGAGTAATTTCTTCTCATTAAAGAGACAGAACTCACATTATATGAACCATAATTTATTAGTTTTAGTTTAGTTGTGTCAAGGTGGGCTATCGGTAGCCTTTTGGGTATTGGTGACCTACAATATCTACCAGTCCCAGTCAGTTAAAAGGGCAACCTGTTGCCAATTTCTTTGAGTAGAGTGAACTAAACCATTGTGGTTTCCAAGCCATGCATTATGATTCAATCTTCCATTAATAGTCAACAAATTGCAGTGTATATAGGAAGGGTACACACCCTGTTAAAATGCCAGGTTTTGAGATGTAAAAAAATCAGACCAAGATAAATTCAGATTTTTTTTCTCCACCTTACAGGCTGTACAACTCAACTGAAAAATGAACTGAAATCTTTTACAGGGGAAAAAAAAGTACAATAACCTGGTTGCATAAGTATGCACACTGTTGAACTAATAGTTTGCTAAACCACATTTATGACATATTCAGTCAACTCTCCAGTCCTATCAGATTGCGAGGGCATTTCCTGGGCACATACTTCTTCAGATCAGCCCACAGATGTTCAATTTAATTCAGATCCAAGCTTTGGCTGGGCCATTTCAAAACTTTGATCTCCTTTGCCATTCTTTTGTTGATATAGAGGTATGCTTTGGGTCGCTGTCGTGTTCAATTCATCTTCAGCATTGTAGCAGAGGTCTGAATATTTGGTGCCTATGCCGATTGATGTTTGGAACTCATAATTCCCTCCACTTGACTAAAGCTCCAGTTCCAGCTAAGAAAGCAGCCCTAAAGCATAATGCTGGCACCATCGTGCTTCACTGTGGGTATATTGCACTTTTGGTGATGGACAATGTTGTTTTTATACTAAACATATTTTTGGGAATTATGATCAAAAACTTCAATTTTATCAGACCAATACATTTTTACACAGGTTTTTGTCAAACTTGATACAGATTTTTGCAAATCGTAGCCAAGTTTAATGTTTTTTCTTTGTAAGAAAAGGCTACCCTACCCCACAGCCAGTCATATGAAGAATAGGGAGATTGCTGTCACATGTAGTACACAACCAGTACTTGCCAGAAATTCATGCAGTTCCTTTAATGTTTTTGTGGGCCAGTTTTCATCAATGTTGGAGGGGCTGCCAATTCTTGGTAATGTCATTGTTGTGCCATATTTTTTCCACTTGCTGATGACTGTCTTCACCGTACTCCGTGTATTTTTTTTTGCCTTGGAAAAAAAATTGTACCCTTCTCCTGACTGATACCTTCCAATAATGAGATCCCTTTGATGCTTTGTAAGTTCTTTACAGACCATAGCCTTTAGTACAAGAGGCAACTGAGTAAATGTCAGAAAAATTTCCCTAAAATAATTGGACTTTATCAGACTTGATCAGAATCACTTTAATTGATGACTATGTGTAGTGACTATCATTTAACATCAGTTTGGATGTGATTGGTTAATTCTGAACATGATAATATCTGTACTTAGAAGACAATATGAATGCTTACTCAGACACATTATTTTATTTTTTACTTATACTTTTTTAATCCAACAAGCAATTTTAGTTTGTTTTTCAGTGTTGTACAGCTTATATCTTATATTAATGATGGAAAAATTCTGAAGTGATTTATCTTGAGCTGCTTTTTTTTACATCTCAGAAACCTGGCATTTTAACAGAAGAGTATAGACTTTCAATATTCACTGTTTAGTTAACCAAATTATGATTGAGTACAAACAGTGTTTTTTGGTCTTTGCTGACTATGGAATGTGCCTTCTGATATGTGTTGGACCATATTCTTAGTCTTTCCCTATTGGGCCCTAATGTAACATATAGAATAATTAAGATAGTAATATCTGTAGAAATGTTTCATGATAATGTCTGCACTGATGTACATTAGTGTAGACTTTCAGTACATTAGAAATGCGTGATGTTTGAAAAAAATAAAAGCAATTTCACAAGCTGTGAATTGTATTCCACAATCTTACCACTGTGCAATTAAAACAGTATTTCTACTTCTTTTGTGGGATGCTATTAATAATCACACCAGAACTCTCTGGGGTCGAAGGAATAAATCTTTTAGAAGCTACGATTCCTTCTAAGACCGTCTACTCTAGTACTGCCCCATTTTGTTGCTTTGATTATTGGGAAGAGACTTTAGATTTCTCTTCTAAATACAGTATCTGTTTTCCCCATTGTGAAGTTTTCCTAACTAGTTTATTTTGGTATATTTTTTATTGCTTTCTGTTATCTATAAAAAATTGTCTTTGACCATCAGCCCTGAAATTTCACAGTGGGATTTCATTTCATTTCTTTCCTAGCCAAGAATTAACCAAGTTCATCCTAGATTAAATTTTTCAAATAGGCCAAGTCTGGCTAGGAACTACCAGCAGCTTGTATGTTTAAGTGATACACTCTTCAATTTCACAGACAGCTGGATGGCCGTTGTTCTATAATTAATAATAGTTAACTAAGTTATGATGGAGTTCTCTTATTTAAAGTTAAATAAAATAAGCAATCAATCAATTGATCAGTGGGTGAGTATTTTGATGAATGATAAAATATTTCCAACAGGACAAAGATGTAGTTTTAGATCTATAGAAAGTGTAATTTCAGACTTAAACTAGGAGGGTTTTTTTGTTAACATTTACATATAAGATGAAATTCTTTGGACTGTATGCAGAGGAATGAAATTGTGGTTTTTCTACTAGAGCAGGGCTGTCAAATTCAAGGCATTATGGTGGTGTCATGTGACGTATTGGGACTTTTATCTCCAATGCTAAACTGGGTGTGGCGCATCTGGCCCGCGGGCTGGGAGTTTGACAGACCTGTACTAGAGCTTTCCAATGTGAGATGCTTATACCTTGTTCAATGAGGCTTTATTTCCAGTAAGCAAAGGTACAATTGCACTTCATTACAACAAAAGCCTTCTGGGATAAGCCATTTTCCAAATGTTTTTATGCCTTCCAATAATCAGTCAGTTTAAAGCAGAACATAGCAGGGCTGCCAATGGCCTCCCAAATTGAATTTGACTTGTTGAAACTGGGGTATAAAACCATTTGACTACCAATAGCTATAATTAACATACCTTCCAGCTTCAATTAGCATTGGAAGGTGGCAAAATGGCCATGGTTATATCGCATAGATAGGTGGGGCTGTTTGTGATATACCTGTTTTACACTCACACTTTATCATAATGAGGAAACTATGCTTTGGCTTGCAAAGTTTGAAAACAAGCTACAAGAAATTATCTTTGAGATTATGTGTGATCTGGGCCACAGATTATCAAGCTGTGCATGAAGGAAGGATGGCACAAATGGAACAAGCCATTCAAAGAACCATTAATTTTTAGTTTGCTATAGATAAAACTTCCCAGGTTATTTAAGAATTGTCTTTGTGTTGCTAATATTGGTAATAATTCTGCAGTATACATTTTAAAGGTTGTACTAGTTTTCAATTGACAAACTTTAGAATGCTAATAAAACAAATGGATACAGCAGATTGAATGTCTGGTGACTTTCCCAGTCTCCAACTATTAATGAAAAAAAATCCCAATTTATTTTCTGTTAACGTCTTTTCTATAATATCACACACAGTTTTCCACCACACTTGCACCATTTTTGCTAAGCCATCAAATGGAGACATTGAACAATATAATCCTGCCTGACTGAAACTAGTAGTTTTTTACTGCATCAGTATTTCCAAGCAAGGAACACACTTTCATTCTGTGGACTAAGAATTTCCAGACGGTGGGCTGTGTGCATAGCATTCCTAGGTGTTATTTTATTTTTAAGAAATTTCAAGGCGTCAGTAATTTCAGCAGTGTAAGTGACACTTTCTTACTTTGCATGATGAGACACATCTGTTTTCGGTTTCTTAATTTTTGAGCATGCTTTACAGTACAAAGGAAATGGCAGAATGGATGAAATACAGAATTTCTTGCTGAATTCAAGGCATGTTGATAGTGGGAAGATGATTTTTAGTGTGGGAAATTGTTCCTGATTCTGAATGGAGAAAGTGGGGAAATTCATTTGAGACTTGAATTTGTCAGTGCTTCTTACTGAGGGATCAATTACTGAAGATATTTTTTAGCCTTTTACAACTTTTTACTCAAGTGCATGGCCCCTGCATCTTGTAAAGATTCTGAGGACACAGTTTTCAGATTTATGCCCCATCTTTCTTCTGAGGAACTCAATGGGAAATAATGAGGTTTTCACTAATCTTCAATTTGCACAACAATTTTGTGAGGTGGGTTAAGCTAAGAAAGCCTAAATAATCCAGTCTACTGTACATATAAAAAGAAATATGTTCAGATACAAGCCGAAGGACTGATAAATCTTATATTATTAGAGCAACCTTCAGGTTTGGACAAAGAACTTGCAGTAGCATTTTTTATTTTTTAAAATTAGTTTCTATTTAAAATTTAAAAAATTTAAACTGCTTCAAGAAGGTATTTTTTTAAGGATATGTGTAAAAACTAAATTTTACTGCCATCTGGTAGTATGTCAACAAAAACAAGAAGGCATGATCAACCTATTGCCCTTTTTAATATGTGTTGATCTACATAAAAAGGAGATCTTTGTTCATGTGCATACAGCCACCATCCTGATATTTTGACTCTCAGCAGCTGTTACCCTTGCTGTTTGACGTAGTAAGCCTCAGTATATATGGAGATTCTCAGTCATCAAAGATAAGCTGAAGAACTGAAGATCTTCTTAGATAAAAAGCAAAATGTCTTCAAGGAAAAACAAAATCCAATTGTCTTTTGAAAAAAAACACCTTTAGTAAGTCTCAGTGTAAAATATAAGAGAAGGTATTATCTCTTACCCGGATCCTTGTATTTGTAAGCCTAACCAGGGAGACCAGCTAATTCTACTTTATTATAAGGTTACATTAACAGAATCTTACAAGTCTCAAAATATAATTCTCCTTTCATCTTCTCTACTCCTAAGAAATTAGGATTTCCTCTGAGCTTCATGCTTTGCCCACTATACAACAGTGGGTACACTGTCTCTTCTCTGATTATTTTAGATTAGCCAGTGTCTCTGGGCCTAATCTTTGCCATTGTAGTTGCTAAAGAATGCGTATTTTTTAAAAAAGAACATTTTCGCTCATTCTTCGCACCCAAAGAGTCCTGCTAAAATATCTTAAAAACTGGTAAGTCTTGTACCAGAAAAAGGATCTTCATTCTGAGTGATGGCTTTATTAAATTCAAGGCAATAAAATTAATCAAAAATATAATCCCAATAATTATTTTCTAGATTTTAACATTTCATGCCCACATGGGCCAAGATTTCAGAATAATGAAATAAAATAAAAACATACTAACGTAAGATATAAAAAACATAGAAGAAAAAAAATATAGAAACTGGCTTACATTTGGTTCCTTGACCTCTGAATACTTAAAAAGCTTTTTTTATTTCCCAGATAAGATGGCAGAGGTGTTTCATTATGATTTTTGATCGAAGACTTCAAGAATGGAGTAGAAAAGGCAACACCAAAAAGAATCACAGAAGAATGCCACAGACCAGAGGCTTCTCTTTCCTTATGCAGAAAATTTCTGCAGAATTACACCCACAATCATAACTACTTTAATGCTCACCTATTCATTTCCTTAGGAAATTCATTAGTTTTCTTAAATAAGTGGCAATGTCACTTGTGCTTTGGGATTACAAGGGAGATTAAATGAAGGTAATCTTTGCCTAGAAAAATCAGGCACTTAAATATTTGGCTCCTCTGGAATTTTCAGAAAGCAACCCTCAATCTTTTCAGCTACAGTGGTTAAACTCAACAGCTTAACTGAAATATTGCTCAATGAACAAAATTATTCAGCAAAGAGGAATTGATGTGAGTCAGGAATAAAAGGGTTGTTTGTTAGCACTAGCTGGCATGGGATTTTAAATATTTCCTTTTCTCTGCCAACCCAAAGTTGATAACATGACTTTCTGAATATATGCCAAGCCTTGGCAGAACTACTTACTTTCTTAATATTTTATACTTAAACACTTAACTTTTTTTCCAGAGACAAGTGATATTTTAAGACATGCATATATAACAGTGTGGCAATTCTAACAGTTAACACATACAGGAAAGTTATTAATGTTTAACATGTGGCAAGTGAAAGAAAAACTGTTAAGACAAACTTGAAGTGTTGCACTTCTAGAATCTTCAGTTAAACACAGCAACTACTTAGCACCTTAGCTGGCTGAAGGATTATTGGCATAATCTTGTAAAGGGTCTAATCCAACTTCTATTGAATTTAATGCTGTTTTTACCTATTTGGTAAACCAAAGGTTCTTAAACATTATGATACAATAATCTCCCTAAATCAATAAATTAATTTGTTCTCCCCTTCATGAATGAAATATGATTTCATGGAGTTAATGTTGGACAAGAAATATACCACTTCCTGAAAGATATGTACCATTCATGGTATTATTTTGACTTAATCTTACATCAGTATTACCAGTAAATTAGCCATTTCAGAGGTTTTTTTAAGTACCCAGAAAGGTTTTCCATTTTAAAAAGCTAGAAATGTAAAGTAACTGATAAAAATCCTGATCTTCACTAATATGAACATTTCTACAATAAAAAGAATGTGTATTGTACTGTACACTATCCAAACAGCACAAAATCATGTACCAACCATACCACTGCTCTGCTTGGTAGATAGTTTTGACAGACCTATCTGTGTAGCCATCTCTCAAAACTCCTACTGAATTTTACTCTGTCCTGTCCAAGCCCTACTGCAGGCTCACACAGGGAAATCAGGAGAAAATATTGAGCTGTTCTTGTGCAAAAGTATATTTGATCCCAACCCTGCTTTAAGTTGCTTGTAATCATAACCTAGAGTTTGAAAAATCTCAGAGAATGGTATATTTAATTAAATATCTTTTAAATCTAGATTTTTTTTAATGAAGTTGAATTAACAACATCTAAAACTGCAAAATTAGAAAAATATTTAAATTGGACTTGATAATGCAGAATGGAGCAAAATATTTCAACAATTGCATTGAGAAAACAGTGTACTTTAAATCTAGTTTTAAAGATCTCTGCTATTATTAATAAACTAAATGATATTATGGAACAAGTTTTACTGGACACATCTTAAATTAATTCAAATGTACAATATATATAAAAATGACTGGCTACAAGAAAAGTATAGAAAAATATGAAATATTGACTACACAAATGAAACCACCCAATGTTCCAATAACTAAAAAGATCAGAATACTAGAAAAGCTGGAATTTTCTAAAAAGATAAGAAGAGCTGGTCTTTTCATTAAAAAGGATTTAATCATTGATTAAAGAAGAGCTGTTAAATGGATTAATTCAACAAAACCTTTCATGTTCATTGAAACTGATATCTTAAAAGAATTGGCTATCTATGTTATTGTGCCAGAAGTGTAAAATTGATAAATAGACCCAGCTTAATATGGGGTATACTCTACTGCCCACTTTAATTTAATATGTGGTATTTCTTAAAATTATCTTATAAAACTAATTTCAGTTTTAAGACATACATGTATTTTTAATTATATAATATTTGAAATTCATCCTTATTATGAAGAATTGTTGGTTTTGTAATCATGTGGTACAACGAAAAAAGATTGCATAGGGATTGATGATTGATATGCACTTCCTACCAATGAACTAATTCATTGATATAATGGAAAGATTCATCAATCTTACTTCGTGTGATTAAGATTTAATGGGGCTTAGTAAGTTTCCCCAAATGAAATATAATGGGTTTTGTGTTGACTCCCTTTTTTCTTTTTCATGTCTGTTCTTTCTAATGTTTTTTTTATTATTTATTTATTTTTCTGAATATTAACACAATAAAACAAAAAATAATTACAGAGTAGACATGTGGAAAGGTCTGCTGTACTACTGTAACTACAAGCGGCAAATCCTTCTTAACTAGAAATCAAGAACAATCCTCAAAATGTGATACATCAATTTGAGTGTAAATCAGTATTGCTCTGATTTACAGGTGTTATACTGAAACATTTAGGGCTATCAAATGCAAGCCGCAAAAATCTAGAGGATCACCAGATGGCAGCAAAGAGAACTTTTGAGGTCCTAATCTGATCCTATGATAAGTTACTTATCATATTTTATTCAACTGTTCATATCAAGGAGAAAGTTTGACCATTTATATCATGTACTGTACCTGAGATAAAATTCAAAAACCTAGATTCTGACTGTGCAAAAATAAAACTTAGAAGAAGCATAATATATAAATAATATTGAAAGTTAACTGCAAATAAATGTTATTGAAAGGATAAAATGGATGTTGAGAAATAGAAAGTGATTCCATTCTTTATGTACATCTTTTTATTTTTTTTACCAAAGCTTTAGGATGCTTTAAGCTGATCTTGTTCAAGAAAACGGTAATTTGAATATTTAAGTCAATATTTACTGTCTGATTTTTTTTCTTAAATGGTGATTTGGCATGCCCTTTCCCTTTTCACTTTAGTGAGATTTAGGAGCAAGAAGTTTTCACCAGACTAATGTCCTAATTTCTAGTATCACTGAGTTATATTGCTGCCTTGTGGATTAAACTTCAGTTTACTGCTTCATCCCCATTGACCCCAGGGGTCTGTGAAGTAGTACAGGTCAAACTTATTACATACTATTCACTACCCCAATAAACAAGAAGTGTGTTGTCACATTTGAAGTGCTGCATATTTTTCTTAGTAATTATGCCTCATTATATATTTACCATTCAGAAAATGCAGGTGTGGGCTATTGAATCCTGGCCAAAGTGAATCTGCAGAATTGGCAGCCAGTTCCTTGGTGAGTTATGCTCCACTGTCTGTCGGTTTTACAACTGTTTTCACTTGTAATTGAGCTCTGCGGTGCAATATGCAATTAGTCCTATTATAGAAGCAGCTGTATTCACTTTGACAATGGCACTCACCCCCACCCCTTGCCTTGGCTCTGTACCGTAGCCTGTTGCAGTTCTGTTGATTTGATGAGTGGAGTCATTAAAGCAGTATCTGTCTGAGTTATAGTGGACCAGGAGCTTTTATAAATAAGATTCTTACTAACTTGAACTCTAATGCTGTTTCTTGCAACTAAATTATAAATGTGGATGGGGGGAAGCTGTTTCATGCTACAGTAAATAGTCTTGTCATGCAAAGATTTGTTTCTCTTTTGAAAACACAAGAACCTTTTGGTTTAACATAAATAATATCAAAAAGTGCACGGTGAAAACAATACATTCAGCCTGGAATGATAGTTATACTTCAGTAATTAAAACTAATCCTGAGCTTCCCTCTAGTCTAGCACCTTTTCTACTTATTTTTGTTGACAATTGATTTATGTATTTCTTACGTTTTCTCTGGACATCCAAAAAACCCAAGATAGATTGGGCCAAGCAATTGAAACTAGTTCAAAGTCATCCACAAAACTCTGTGGTTGAATAAGCTATAAATTATTTGTAATTCTACACATTAAACTTTACCTGGTTTAGGATTAGATGATTTATTTATTTATTATATTTTTATCTCGCACTTACTACTTTATAAGTGATTCAAAACAGCAAACATACATAATACTCCTTTCTTCTCCTATTTTTTCACAAAAGGGGCATTGGTCCTACCTGATATGCCCTTTCTCTGTGAGGGCGATGACATCCAGGAATGGGTTAACTCT
>JAOYMU010000077.1:26422131-26437745 GCA_025802295.1 Psammodynastes pulverulentus
CCCCGCCCCCTCCAAGATGAAACGCAACCCTGATGAAGCCTTCAATGAGATCGAGTTTGACACCCCTCTCTTAAAGGTTTCAGCCGCACTTCTCAGAAAGCAGAATTTAGGGTGATGGTAGTCAGTTCCATGTTTTGTTTTGTTTGTGCAACTTTCCACAAACTCCCCCCCCCCACTCTCCTTGTTGCCAGCATGCACTAAACCAAAGCTGGTTTTCTCTGCTGTCCACGGATCAAACCCCCAAAGCCACAAAGGAAGTTGGTGAATATCCCTGGATTTCACCCTCTGTTCTCTCTCTCTCTCTTTCTTCCTGCGTATTTATCTCCGAACCGGGGTGGCCCATCAGCTCCTAGCCTTAGAGGATCCAAAGTGGGGCCTTGTATGTGCTCTTGTCACTCCGGTGTTTTATTTTTGGAGTATAAGGATCCTTGTCTGTCTGTCTCTCTCTTTTTTTTTTGGAAGTAACCAGTTTTCCCCTTTAAAGGCTGTCTCTGTTATGGGGGACTCTGCATGCTTTTCACCCTTGCTCTGGCTTGGAGAAATTGTCCGTTCTCTTGTCTGAGTGCTTCGTTGAGCCCTCTCTCTCTCTCTCTCTCTCTCTCTCCCTCTCTCTCTCTCTCTCTCTCTCTCTCTCTCTCTCTTACATATATTTTATTTGTGATTCCACTTCCTTTATGATGTTTCGCCCTCGTTCTGTTTCTCCTTCCTCTTCTTTCTCTCTCTCTCTCTTCTCTCTCTCTCTCTCCTCTCTTCCTTTTTTTCCCTCACAGCATGGTGAGCCCCCTTCTCCTTCCTCTCCCTCTCCTCTCTTCTTCTGCCTCTCCTTCTTCTCTCTCTCTCTCTCTCTCTTCTGCCAGCATGGTGAAAATCCATTGTGTAGGCCAAGTTGTGCTGAATGATCCCGCAATGCTGGGGAAGGGGGTGCCTTACTTGGGAACCTGGGCTGCTCCTCCTTTGGCTTGTCCTTCTTTCATTGCCCTGCTGGTGCTGGTTGTGGTGGAGCTGGCGTGGCAGTCGCAAAATGCTTCGTGGTATGGGTGTGGGTGTGGGTGTGTGTGTCCGGGGTGGGGCAGGTTCTCCTCGCACTTTCCTTTAGCGACTCTCATTAGTCCGGCTTGCCCATTGCTATGCAACCGTCCTTCTCCAATTGTAGCTGCTTCCTGGTGATTGAGGTGGCTGGCGGACCTTTCTAAGGGGCGGTGGTGGTCTCTGTGTGTTTTCCAAGGGGTTCAACTATTTGAGGCGGTAACATTGGAAAAGTTGTCCTTTTTGAAGCTAACGCCATGCTGGTTTCCTTCTGCAACCGAAACTCTCTTCGGAGGTCAAAGAGGGTGCAACTTCTCGCCATTCCTGCCAGCTTCTTCTGGCTTGAAAAGAAAATAAATGGCTGGTTCCTACTACTACTACTACTACTACTACTACTACTACTACTACTATACTACTAATAATGATAATAATCACACAGTCCTAGACTCTTGGGAAGTGTTCGACTAGTGATTAGTGATACGAAATCCAGCATGATTATTTTGTTTACTGTGTATACTATTCTGTTACATAATAATAATAACAATAATAACAATAATAATAATAATAATAATAATAATAATAATAATAATAATAATGCTTGTATGTGTATATACACTTAGAGACAGGGAATGGGTAATGGGTGTCTTTGTTGTATGCAACTTTAAAAAATATAATTCTGAATTTGGAAACAGAAATCCTGGGTTACAACTCATTTCTTTTCATTTGAATATGGTTGGGATTCTGAAGCAGTAGAAGATAATCCTGAAATCTGCCCCTTTTCCAATAAGAGATATTGGGGACACACTAGCACATGGCATCTCTCAAATAATGAAGACTGTTGTTTTATATTCTCTCTCTGCTGCTCCTGCCGGCAACTAGTAAGTGGGAATATTTTTTTCCTGCAGTGCATTTGAGAGACAGCCAACATTCTGGGAAAGAGCTGATTTCTGCAGCCTCCACAAATAAATGAAGCAATGGCAGTGCTGACATTAAGCAAAGGTAATCATATATACGTGTGTATTTCTCTGTGTGTGGTATTAAAAGTACAAGATAGTGTGGAGTAAAATGAAAGCAGTTAATTTTTAGAATGAAGCTAGACCATTGCAACGTTACAGAAACAGATTAAGGTAAACATGGAATCAAATGACCTCGAAGAAAAAAAGCGGTTAGGAAATATATTTAGAATTTTTTTTCCTTAAAAGGGCTGAAATGCAAAGAATAGAAATGCTAGTTTAAAATTTTGGGACCAAACAGTATTCATTTTCATACTTATTTTTTTTTTGTTTCTATCTTTTATTAATGCCAGATACAAAAATGTTGGGGAGAATAGGTTTAAAATGACTAGAAAAAACTGCTTTTTCCTTCCCTGACCTTTGATGATAATTATTATGTGACTTTTCCCTTTGCCTATTTTTAAAACCTCTTGTATTTTCCAACAGGATCAAATCTTTGTGTTCTGGAAGAAAATGGCTTTCTTATTTCCTAACTGCCTAGAGTGTTGATAGGGCAGGGTAGGGCTCCATGTTTCGGTTTTTTTTAAATGTGAAAAGAATTGCACCTTCTTTTTACTTACATCTGTGTTGTCAAGTGATCGATGTAAAAGATGATAAATGCTGAAGAATTAATCTGTTCTTGAGATGAACACACATGCTGCATATCAAAAATGGAACTGTTTTATATGTGTGGAATTTTTGCTTACTAATGCATGATGCTTTGCAGGTTACACACTTAGCTATCAAAAGACAAGTTTGCTGCTGCAAAATCCAACAGATCACTTTATGAACTTCTAAGACTCTGAAGCCAATGCAAAGGTTTTAAAGATAATATTTTGAATGCATGGGCATTGCTTTCATTTACAACCATCCATCCATTGATAAATACCCAACAAAGTACTTAATTACCACCAAACAAATCAATTAAATGCGCTTTAGGAACTGGTTGCCATAACTTACCCAAAAGTAATGCAGTCAGTCAATTTCTGACTCCCGTGACCAAGGCATTTCATTGTCACCTTTTGTAAGTGTAGTTCTGATTGACCAGTTTGCTACTATAAAAGACAGAAATTATCACAAAAGAAGTTCATCATGGGTGATTATGAAGTCAAATGGAGAGAAGATCCAAGAACAAACAAAATGATTATCATAAAGTACAGAATTGAAAATGAGGTTTTAAATTCCTTCCCATTTTTTGTTCCGTGCTTTTTGCATTGCTTATTTGCCTCATAGTACAGTGCAATCTTTACAGGTATTTTTCAACTTTAAAATCATTCAAAGTCAAGGCAGTGCTGAACTAATAGACTTATTAACCCATGATCAAAGTTACAATTATTCCAGTTCCACCATAGTCATGTGATCAAAATTTGGGCAGTTGGCAGGCCACTTGCCTTTCTGACCACAGGGGTGCTTAAATTCACCCTATCTGCCGACCTCTTGCCCTCCTAACATTTTAAGAAGTACAAGCAAGAATCAGGGTCCAACAATGTTGGTGCTTCTTGATACAAGAGCATGCCTTGTGATCAGCAGGAATAAGAAGACTGGGGCAGCAGAGTACAGGGTAGTAGGGACCAAAAAGGCATGGATGAGGATAGAAGAGATGGGGACAGAACTGGAGGCAGTCTCTTATGTTTCTGATCAGCTTGGGGCTCAGATATATATATATTGTTGTTGTTCTCAGTAAACTGTTGTTCCCAGTAAAAGTCATTGCTTTGATTAGTAGCCACTTATTTATAATCAGCAATGATCTTTAGGTTCATTTTAGGTTCAATATCTATCTATCTATCTATCTATCTATCTATCTATCTATCTATCTATCTATCTTACCAGCAGTTAATACCTGGAATATTTTCAGTCAGCCAAGATTTTATGAAAATGATGGAAGAGGCATCATGACCTTACATTTTAACCTTTGCCTCTTACATAAATTTATGATGTCATGACACCAGAACAAAAAGAGCAGAGTTTGTACCATGATGTTTATTTATTTAGATATGTTTGCTCTCCATTTAATCTATACATGTCTTATGGCTTGCTCTAGCCTGCTTCCCCTTACCCATGCCTAACACCCCTAACAAGCAGAGGTTGATTGGTTTAACCAGGGCTTTTCTTCTCCAAAGAAAGGTGCCGGAACACACAGCCCGTCGTCGTGCTGAAAAATCCGGAAGTGATAGCGCGCGATTGGTGGAGATGGACCACGCCGTTCCCCCGAGTTCCGGGAGAAAAAAAGCCCTGGATTAACCCTATGTAAGGCTGAGATTGTATCAATGATATTTTTTAGAGTTTCCACACTATTGCTTATTCTGTTCCTCACTCTGCTTCATTATATGTTGAGGAAAGAGCCCTGGTGATGCAGTGGTTAGAATGCCGCTGAGTTTGATCCTGACCAGCTCAAGGTTGACTCAGGCTTCCATACTTCAGAAGTCAGCAAAATGAGGACCCAGATTATTGGGAGCAATGTGTTGACATTGTAATGTCAGAGTTCTGTAAAGCCCCATATGGCAGTATATAAGTCTAAGTGCTATTGCTATTGCTAAAGAGGCCATTAATTGGAGTAATGCCTCTGCTTTTTTGCCCAGGAAATTTAATATATTATTATTATTATTATTATTATTATTATTATTATTATTATTATTAGTTGTTGTTTTGTTGTTGTTATTGTTATTATTGTTGTTGTTATTATTTTCTTTTCATGGGAAAGTAGCATTGGTTATTTTGCAGTATAAAACTTTCAGCTACATATGGTAAGTTACCTTATATAGATCTAGGAGTTTTCATTTGATCAAGCTAATTAATTGGTTGAACATTTACACCTGATAATTAAATTGGTGTTCAGCTATGTAAAAAGGAGATATGTTCCACTTTACCTACATTGCTTTCTCTTTCATTTTGCAGGAGTGAAATTCTGTCTACCTGATGCATCATTCAGGTGGTTAGATACATCACATTATGTCAGGAATGTTACATTATTAGTTCATTCTGCTATAATAGGCTTGACACATCATTGGAAAAGCATATCGGACCTCATAAATGTCAGTCAACAATGTTTTCTTCATTCCAAAGGTGTGGATTTTAATTAGGTTTAACATTTCTGTGGTTTATATGCATTTAATATAAAGCTGATGGGTTTTTAAAAAATATTAGATTTTTATTATATGCATCATTTGAAAATTGCATTTCATTAAAAGATTTCAATTCATTCTTTCTTCATGTGCGCTCCCTAAATACCCTTAAAATCTATTTCGGAGTCCTGGAGAATTTGCAGAATAATGGAAACTGTAGGGACAGTAAAGTACAGGAATGGAGATATGAGAAATTGTTTCAATTAATAGAAGCATATACTTAGATTTTTACTCAGAAAGCAGAATGTAACTAATTTTGCTCTTGAAAAGCCAAGTAATGTCAGACATCATTTATATTTAGATGGGAAACAATCTCAGCACTGCGAACTTGAGAGGATGGAGCTACTGGAAGAAGGCAATGGTGCACTACTTGTATAAGGCTACCCAAAAATTGTAAGGTTGTCCTAGAAGTCACCAAATAACAACTTTCCTGGGACAAATTTACTGGACAAATTTACTGGACAAATGAATTTAAATGCTACATTTTGGAGCATATTTAAATAATAATGATTTTGATTCAAAAGAATTAAGTAAATATTTATCTTTCATAAGGGTCAAGATATCAGGCTAGAAATCAGGGGACTGATAGTTGTAGTCTTGTTTTAGAGACAAAGCCAGCTGGGTGACCTTGAGCCAGTCACTCTTTCTGAGCCTTAGAAAGGAGGCAAAGAAAAACAACTGCTGAAAACTTTGTCAATAGAAAGGTATGGACTGTCCCAGCATAGGCAGAAGTAAGTCTAACTTGAAGGCACAAAAAATATGATGAATTCCTATGGAAACTTAGGAAACAGTGGGAGTTGCTGGATCAATTAGCTGGATCAGTTTGTAAGCACATAAGACAACTTGCCAGCTAAACTTCTGAACAAAATGCTTGCTCAGCTAGTCTCTGTGTTTCTCTGGAGGTGCTTACCAAAGAATCAAAGTGACCTCTTCATCCATATATTCTGTACTTCTGATTAAATTGTGAAAAAAAGTAACATATCTCACCTGCATTACAATGGATGTGCTACATCCGCATCAGAAGCATATAACTTTTCACATGAAAGACAGATAGGATTACTGGAATGTGAGAAAGGAAACAAGTTACCTGTACATTCTTTCTTGTCACTTTTGAAATAAAGTGTAAAGTAGACTTGAATGATAGTATTTGAAGTCAAGAATAGAGATGTACATACATACATACATACATACATACATACATACATACGAGTGGTGGTACGCGAAGCGGTGGTGGCAAAAACTGCCACTCAAGCGAACCGGTGGCAGAATTATGGCTACCGGTTTGGCCGAACCGTTAGCTCAAACCCGCCCCCCCCTTGTGCGCGCGCTTTTCCCACCCTTCTGAGCATGCACCCACTGATCAGCTGAGAGGATTCTGATCCTCCCAGATGATTGGCAGACTTTTTTTACCTACCAGTTCAGCAGAACCGGTAGCTAAAAAGTATGCGCAAATGATCGGAGATGGCCGGGGAGGCCTCTCCGATCATCTGCGCATGTTTTTTAGCTACTGGTTTGGCCGAACTGACACTTTTTTGAGTTAAAAAAGTGCCAGTTTGACTGAACCGGTAGCTAAAAAGCATGCGCAGATCATTGGAGAGGCCTCCCCAGCCCTCTCCGACGATCTGTGAATGGTTTTTAGGTACCGGTTCAGTCGAACCGGTAGCTCAAAAATGGCTGCCGATCAGCTGAGAGAATAAAAAAAATCCTCCCGGCTGATTGGCGCACGCATGCGCAGAAGGGTGGGGGAGCGTGCGCGCGCTTACGCACATGCACACATTCACAAAATTACCGAACCGGTGACAACCAGAAGAGAAAACCACCGCTGCCTCAATTTATCCTTGCCCATAATTAGCAAAAAAGAAAGCAATTTAATTGAGCAGTGGGCCAACTCCGGGACCTATTGTGGGTGGGATCTGGCCCACAGGCCATGTGTTTGACACCCCTGGCATACAATGACACTGAATCAAGTCTGGATAGAGGTCCTGTAGGCCAATTGGGAATTTAACTTTGGGATTAGGATTCACCTTGCCCTGGCTGGAGGCAGTGTCACTTCAAGGGCAGGTCCATATTCTCTTATGGTTTTAAGCAGCCCAGATCTGGCCAAAGTTTTCCATGCCCCTCTTTCACCCCACTGGGATAGTGCAATAGGCCACCTGCTCTTAGGAAGGATGTCCAGGGCTTTCAGTTCACATGACATCATTTCAGATCATATGACATCAGAATGTTAGTCTGATAATAACCTTACTATAAAAACCGAAGTTATTGTAATACAATTCGGACCTAAAGAAAAGTCCTTCCTGATATGTGAACTGGGACAATTTGAAAAGAAATGTGACTTAGATGTGGCCTTTGGCTTGTTAGAGGACAGTTCTTTTGACAGTCCCATAAATATAACTGTTTCTCTTGGTTTTTATGTACCTTAAGTCTCTTTGAGCAAAAAGGAGTTCAAAATTTAAGTAGTAATAAATGTGGATCTGCCTTTCCATGCTAGTCAGTGTCAGAAGTAAAAGGCAAGAACCAAATGAAGAATCTGCCTATATTTCTATTTCCTACAACAATTTGGAATTAGAGATTTCATATTTACCTTAAGTGAAACCCAGAAACTACTTAGCTAATGTTCATGTCTATATGGATTTTCCTTGGTGTTGAGTTATAATACAATTTCTTTGGCATTCATTGTTTTTTTGCATTTTGAAAAAGGAAGAAGTTTAAATCTTGTATCAATTCTATCCTTCCAGACTGTATTAATTGGAAAAACCCTTTGTTTCAATGTTAAGATGCCAAAAGCAAAAGGGAAGAATTAAATGAACATTTTGCTAGTGATTGTTTCTCTTAAATCTGCTTGGAATGAGGCAGTGATTTCACATTTCCCTAAGTGAAGCCCAGGGACTATTTGGCTAATGTTCATGTCTATATCCGTTTATCATGGATGATGACTTCTAACAAGCTTTCTTTGGTATTCCTTGTTTTTCTGCTTAGTCTCTGCCTCGGTCCCAATGTATGGAAAATTGTCATCCTGGATTTTTCAAGCAGATTCGGGAAGGGGAGCCAGTTTGCTGCTATGACTGTGTTCCTTGTCCAGAGGGGACCAGCTCCACTCAGGAAGGTGAGTGACACTCAGGGCTTTTTTTCTCACGCGCTAAAAAAACCCGGAAATGATAGCGCGCGATTGGTCGAGACGGACCACGTGACCGGGACTCTGAAAAGGTCCCGAAACGCAGTGCCGCCTCATTCCGGCAGAAAAAAAGCCCTGGTTATTATTATTATTTGATTCAAACCAGTATGTAGTGGCTGTTGTTTGGACTATTTTGGGGCTAACAATGATACAAACAGACAAACAGACAAACTCAAGGAGAGTTTTAGTGGTATATAGATTAGATGCTTACATTTAGCAATTGTTTTAAGATGTTTAAAAGTGAATGGCTAAATTGAGCCAGTTTGACACACATTCACCAGATTTTTTTATCTCTATTTCAGTTAATCATCCTTTTAATTCAGCCCTTGAAGTGAATTGTTCCTCACATTCTCTCCCTGCTGCTTTAGAGAATTATTTGCTTGCTGCATCCTCTGGAGTCTTGTGAGGCATACTGAGCCCTTGGGAAGTCTGAAACTCATGAAATCTGATGCTTTTGGACATGAGCTTTGGGAGAAGATGGGTCCTGAAAAAATAGTCTATCCCCCACCTCAGTCTCTTGAGAGTCACTGCTTCTCCCAGAGACCTGTCTCTATGCCTTTTTTTTTTTTTTTTTGCACATCCTCTCTTTCTCACCAGCAAACACTTGAGCATCAAGGGAATAGTGCTTAGGCTGCAGCTGCCTCAATTTCAAAAGTTGCCTCAGGCCTTCATCGAAGATTGCTTTCCAGCACTCATAGGACAGACTGTATAAGAGCATCAAATCCATCATTCTTAATGTTTTATCTTAACATTAACAGGCAGACATAAACCCAAAGTCCAAGTATTCACTTGCGTATTCAACATCAAGGCACATTGTTGCTGTTTTACTGGCATCTGAAATTATTTAACCACAAACAATTCTTGGGAGAGATGCCCAGAAATCAAAGACTGCCATTTTTGGTGCACAAGATTGATAGTTATCTAGTAAAACAAGCAGCTCCCCCAGCTGTGTGTGTGTGTGTGTGTGTGTGTGTGTGTGTGTGTGTATACACAGTTAGGGCTTGCCAGATCTGAGAACGAGCTGAAACTGGCTACATACCTGAGGCAGCTGTTACACTAGTGGCGCCTGGATTCTTCTTTCTCAGACACAGGGCTGGCTCCCCTCATCTTTCTCCTCCCTCTCTCTGCCCCACAAATCTTTCCCTTTGCCTTTTCATTCCAGGCTTCCCAGGATCCCAGCCTAGTCTTACAGTCTGGCATTCAAGGGCTGTCTACCTGGGTGACGATCACATAGTCGCCCTGCCTGAAGGCTTTAGAAAAACCAAGCTTCATCACTCTTATCTTTTCTTTCTTTCTCTTTCCCTCCTTCTTTTTGATTTCTGATTGAGATTAGGCATTGTCATGGCAACTGGAGAAAGTGACAGGGGTGCTCCAAGCATGCCTCTTTCTGTTCCTCTTCTCTTCTCTCTGGTGCCTGAGGCTTGATCTTTTACTTCTGGCTCCATCAACAGACAATTGTCAACTTGACCTGCCAGAGCTCCATTAATGAAGACAAGGGCTCAATGCCTCTCTGAACTCCATCTTTGATTCCTAGGGATGAAAAAGGTGGAAAAATAAATCAGCAGAGAAAATAGTCCCCAACCCACAATCAAATTGTTTATTGAAATAAAGGACAATGAAGATATTTTTTAACTAAACAGTAGGAGGAAGTACAAACAATCTGAAGACATATTTAAAAAGCATTTTCAGTTATCAGAATAGAAATCTGAGCTCCCCTCCCCCTCACTTTTTAAAATAATCTTCCAGGAGGAACTGCAATGATTAATGTTTAAAATTATGACAAGTATCCATCCATTTTGTAGCCTTGACAGCTCCTTAGATTGAATCTCTCATTTCCAACCTGATGTCTGTTACAGGATAGATAGATAGATAGATAGATAGATAGATAGATAGATAGATAGATAGATAGATAGATAGATAGATAGATAGATATAATGGACAGACAGATGGATGGACAGGCGGACTAACAGACAGACAGACAGATACTGTTTTTAAAGTAGCCAAAAGTAAGGCTCTGGTTCAGCTCTCTCTGAAATATTTTCAAAGAGATTCTTCCAAATTATATATATCTAGGAAAAAATACTCCTATATAATGTTGAATGGTATAGTATATTGATCTATAAATGTCTTTAATAAGTAAGATGATGGTGGGTTTTTTTTTTGAAAAAAACAAACAAAAACATTGCACAGTTACAAAATCTACTTACCAAACCATGGACTCAAAACCATTCTATTTTTTCATGGGCTCATTCTGACTCATTTTATTAAATGTCCCATCATATCCCTTGTAAGAGGGGATAAAAAAAGCTTTATCAGAGCTGAACAACTGTTATTCATAGCAATTTCTAAAATACACCAAAAATTAAAGCCGATCACCAAGTATGAGAAATAGTTAAGAGCAAATCAATTGGTAATTTATAATTACAGCATACCAATGCTGATTTAAAGAATGAACAAGTCCTTCCATTCCCTCTAGGAACACTTTATCATCCATTATTTATTTTCCAGAGGAAACCTATTTTCCTGCTTTTATATATACTATTTAATTAGTTAGTCTTAACTTTCAACCTGTTTCTTGATTGCAGGAAAAGGGGGGGGGGTAACAAAGCTATTTTATTTAAACATTTCTAAATTGGTTATTTATGAGTTGTTGCAAACCAACTACAGATAGTTAAGGAATAAGCTTTAAAAAAAATAGAAAAAAATCTGTGTGTGCACGCACTCTCCTTTCTCTGCCATCATCCTTTAAGGGTGCTGTCTTGGTCCTTTCATTCAACCAAGTTATCTGTCAAGAAGAATTTAAGTTTCATATTTTTGTCTGTCAGTTGTCAAAAGGCCTGTCGGCTAAGAGCTTACACTATGCTTTGCCAAGAGGCCTATAGCTTAGGGTGACAATACAACCTTAGATTTGTGCTTCCAGGCCTCAGATAATCCTCTCACTTTCTTCCTCAGCAGCTGAGTTATGATCAGTCTTAAGTTGCATATTTCGGGAGGTTTTTATCCAGATTTTGCTGATAAATGCTATCAGCAGGAATGAAATGAAATACAGCCATATTTAGCTCTTGTTACCAGTCCAGACCTGGCTGGAGACATTTCTACATTCTATAGAGACAGGATTCATATTAAACAGTTTAATGCCTATATTCTCAGAAATGAAAACCAGGAATGCTAATACTGGGTTTTTTAAAATCTTTGCCATGTTGCCAATCTGGAAATGAACATGGGCCACTCTGTAAATAAATAACTTTATAAAAAGAGAATTTTAGTGTTCTTTTTCTTATATACACATAAGCTATGTGACATTATTGTTTTTCAAAAGTATATTCATGCTTTGGAAAGCACACCCACATAACAGGATTTTAACACTTGTGTAGTGTTGCAATAAATAAGAGGGAAGAGGTACAGTTTGGAGATATACTTATATTTAAGGAGTCTACATTGTATATTAGTCTTCCCATTTTGCATTTCTGCTTGAACAAAGCACAGCTCATTTATGTCAGTCTAAGCCACTGTTATCAATCATTGATGCAAATTAATTAGAAACCTAGTTTTACATTTATCCTATAAAACAGACTTGCTTTCTTCTCCTTAACTCTTAGGTACATACTGTGTAGTTTTGCAAATAAAGTTATATATGGGGTTTCCTCTTTTAAAAGCTGTTGAAGGCAAATCTATTAATAGCAGCTACCAAGAATAACTTGTTTTGTGTAGGGGTTGCAGTGTACCATCTGGACACTATTATTACTGTGATTCATACTTTCACAATTGGTGCCACTCTTGCAAAATGTATCATTATACAACACATTTTAATTTCTTGTCAATTGTTTGCATACCCCATTAAAAACATAGTATTAAACTTTAAAAAGAATAGATCTGTTTTTTGTTTTCCTGTGTACCTCATTTATTTTGATAAAAGTCTCTTACTGGATGAGAGACTTTATGCATGTCTATCCCAAAATGAGCTCCCTTGTAATGGCAGGAGTTAGTTGTCTTGGATTGAAGGGGAAATTATGAGCATCTAAAATTAATAAACTAATGAAAATGGGAGAACAAATGATTCACTCTGAAAATAATGAGATAGCAATACTGCTTATTGCCTATCAATACTGCCTATCGTTCATCAATTTCAGATCCACAGATTCTGAATTGCAAGAGTGCTTTATCAAGCAAGTTGATAGGGGAAAAAAGCCTAGGGGTAGGAAGAGAAGAAAAAATATGCCTGATTTTGGAGTTGCTATGTTTATTCCATCTTCCTTGTTTTTATTAATAATAGGAAGCTATCAATCATGTTGACTGAGTCTTATCAGGCATAGAATAATGTTAGTGGCAATAAGGAATATTCCGAAGCTTGCTAGGAAAGAGAAGCAATCAAATGTTTATAAATTCTTCATTTTGAGAAATATCAATTCTAAATATTCAGGTTAAAAACTCCATGCCATGAAGATATGCAGTACCACTTTATTTTGACCAATAGCCAAATTAAATAAAAAGATAATTTAAATTAGCATAAAATGCTGCAAAATGACAAAATTAATTCATCTAAGCACACAATTAAAAGGAGCAAGGAAAATACCTTGTTCCAATCAAGAGACCTTGTTTCATCTCACTTATTACAGGCTAATTTACAGAATTTGGCCATCACTGACAAGCAAATTATTCTTGGTAGCATTAGAACCACTATAAAAATTTGGAACAAGGAAGTACTATACATCTTTGCAGTGCTTAGGAGGTCATGTTCTATTGATTCAACCTTGTAAGTTGCAAGAGCAAACTTTTTATAATATGGAATTTTCCAATAGTTCCCAAATAGAACTGCTGCAGCTTACAGCAATTCTTGTCAGCATGAAGGCTTTTCTATATTTGGAAATTCTTATATTGAACAAATAATTTACTGGTTTATATAGAACTACTGGTTCCATCCAAATTAAAGTAACCTGGTGATACATCCAATTATAGTCCATATCAGTTATCTTTAATATTGACTTTGGCGTACACCAACCTTAGTGCCAAGATGGACCCTGTAGAGAAACCATACAACTGGAGCTTAGTTTCCAAAAGGTAACTGCTGGAAGATTGGCAGGAATATATAAAATTAGTCAAACCAAGAAAGCCCAGATCACTTTTAACTAAAGATTGTAAGACAAACCCTCACTTCTACTATTAAACACCTAAACTTTCATTGTATAATAACATTTGGAAATAACAGCAATTTTGAAATATTGGTTGTGTATTTTAATTGGATTACTGTGAATCCATGGTTTACACAAGGCATGACATATGATTTGATGTATAAAGAGTATAAAGCAGGGATATCAAACTGGTGTCGTCATGTCGTCACATGACATATCATGACTATTATTTCCTTCGCTAAACCGGGCGTAGGCGTGGCCAATGCATGATACATCAGGGCTGCGAGTTTGACAGCCCTGGTGTAAAGCCAGCCAACACTTTTGTGTAAGTGCAGATAATAGTTTATCATGTTTAAGTGTGTGTAGACTTGATGGCTAACGTACATAAAAGTTAACTGGTACAAGCTGCAAGGTGTTGTAAATTGAAGATAGCTTATAATTCCAAAATTTCTTATAATATGCATTTTTTAAAATATTACATAGAATAATGACCAATCATATAAACAAATTTCAAAAAGATAACTATGTTCAGCAGAAACTGAACAAAAAAAATGTACTTGCTGGAAAAAAATTGCAATGAGGTAGAAATCACTTCTACTAGCTAATTTTCTACTGAATAACAAAATAGAAAGGTATTTTCATAGAAGAATTAAAAAAGGACAAACAGGATTGGAGCAAAGTAACATTAAATGACATTTTGTCTAATATCATCTAAATGATATTCCCTAGTCAGGAAATGCTCACAAAGCCAGCATAAGGTTAAGTTTATTCTGCATGTGGATTCTTAGTTATCAAAACAAAATTAGCATTGCCCAAGAAGAAATCTTGCATATGTTTTAAAAAGTACAAATCATGATCAAAGGAATGAACTAAGCATGTTTTATAAGCAAGAGGTAGAGAGAGGAAATTATTGGAAGAAGAAAAATGTATTGGTTTATTTTAATATACATACATACATACATACATTCCTCCTTCCTTCTTTCCTCCCTCTCTCCCTCCTTCCCTTCCTCCCTTCTTACTTACTTACTTACTTACTTACTTACTTACTTACTTACTTACTTACATACATACATTTATGGCTTCCCATATTACCACAATATAACTCTCGGTATCTTAAAATAATAAAAATTAAAAATATGTATATAATAAAAACAAATAAATTAACAGGAAGAAATTCCTTAGAGTCAGAACAATTAATCGATGGAACAACTTGCTTCCAGAAGTTGTGTATGATCCAACACTGAAAGTTTTTAAGAAGAGATTGGACAACTATTTGTCCTATATGGTATAGGTTTCCTCCCTGAGCAGGGGTTTGGACTTAATATTATAAGATCAAAAAATGTAAAATAAACAAATAAAAATTTGAATAATCCGTGTTTTATAGCTACATACAACAGGAGACAGGACATGCTTGTTCCTGATTGCAAAACACAATATGGTAACATCTTTATATCATTTCAGCAAAGGTAATTCAACATATTTTTGTGAATGTCCACAAATTCTCAGCAATTTCAACATAAAATAAATATTCTGTAGAAAATTAAAAATCTTCTTCCTTCAGTTCCCTATCAGCCAACTCCTCTGTCAAGATACAAGCAAGATGTGGACTTGACTTCCGGCTTCCAGCGGCGCCGGTCGCTTGTGGGGCTTTCTCCTGCCCCCAGCATCCATTCCCAACCGCCGCTGAGGCCCCCAGGGGCCAGGCGTCCGGAGAGGGCGCCTGCCATTTACGGGCGGCTCGTCAGGGGCCCCAGCCAAACTCCAGGGCTGGGAAGGCCGATGCTGGCGCGCCCTAGGCTCAGCGGCCATTGTAATGGTCGCCGTCTGAGCCACTGTGCCCACGGAGCCGGGGCTTTTCTAAAGTATTCGCGGTGGCCTGCGGCGACGAGGGAACCTGATGGTGCCTGGAGAGGTAGGCACGGGAGTTGGAGAACTGCTTCCAGTGGATAAAGACTTTTAAAAGCGGCGTTCCGGAGCGCGGGGGGGTGGTCTTTCCCCCCCGTAGCTGGGAAGGTCGCACGACCTTAATTAAAGAGAAGGGGAAGAAACAACATGACCACTTGCCTTGCTTGCGTCTGGGGACCCTTACTTCTGGAAAGATGTGGTTGAGAAGGCTGGAAGCCCCCCTTCCCCTGGAAAGTAATGGCTGCCATGGACTTCCGGCTTCTTT
>JAOYMU010000077.1:26582664-26599825 GCA_025802295.1 Psammodynastes pulverulentus
GGGGGCGGGGGCGGGACAGGAGAGAGAAAGAAGCAGAAAGGGGGAGAAAGTGTGGAGGGAGAGAAAGAGTCAGAGTGGGGAAAGAGGGAGGGGGACAGATAGAATTATTAGATCTTTGCTTTCCAGATCCCATCCTGTCTGTCTGTTTTGATGATAATGACTGGGATTGGAATTTCTGTTGCTAAGCAAAGCAGTTGTAAATCCAATGTCATACGACTGTATTGTATAGTGAGAGCAATCACAGCAACTTCCTGCCATTTTCTGATAAGAAACACAATGGCAAAGGGTTCAGAGGAAGTCCCAGTCATGACAAGCCTGTCCTTAGGTGGCTCACAAGCAGGCTAGTAGGTGGGTGAGTGGTCCTGGGCAGCGAAAGGCAGTGTTGCAGCATGGTTTGAGTGTGGCAATGCCAGGGGGGCAGCCTAAGTGCAACCAAGCTGATGTCTACCTGCCTACCTGTGGCCTACATTTGTCCTGCCACCTGGAGGCTCATTAAGAGAAAAAGTGACAGGAACAAGATCAACTTTCCAGAATGATTCGCAAACTTTTCTGCTGGCTTCCCCATTGATGTCCCTTATGGTGATCACATGACTACAAGATGCTGCAAAATGTGATAAAGGTGAGCTGGTTTCCAAGCACCCATACCACAGTCATGTGACTGCTGGTTTGATGGGATGGCTGCAACTTTGATGCAGTAAGCACTAGTTGTTCAACACTGTCAAAACCTTGAATGGTTGCTGAAGGAGTGGTAGTTAATCACTTGTATTGTTATCCTGTCAGATCTTCTGGATTTTAATAGCATCAAGTTTCATTCTATCATAAAACTGTGGAAGTGGAAGGGACCACAAGTCCTTATTTAGTCCATCCTTCTGTAATGTGCAGAAAAACCAATTAAACCATTCTTGAGAAGTGGCTGTCCAGCCCCTTTTTAAAAAGAGATAGAAAACTTACCACTTCAATAGGTAGCTGGTACCACTATTGTACAATTCTTGCTATCATAATAAGGCTTTCTTTATATTTAAATCTAATCTAGACCGCCATAAGTTATATCTGTCTATTATTTCTATTCCGGCCATGTTTTGGATAGCTGAATACAGTGGTGGGATTCAACAGGTTTGCACCTATTCACGAGAACTGGTTGTTAACTTTCTAAGCAGTTCAGAGAATCGGTTGTTGGAAGAAATCTCCTTTTGATTTTTATCACTTTACAGGGCTAATTCTGTAAGGAAGGCAGAAAGGAAACATTCTGGTGTTGTTTCTAGTCTAATCTTTATTACCCTGCTTACAGAAATTGCCTCTTGGTTTATCCATATAACAGCTAAAGGTTCTTGGCAGTACGCCCAGACTTACTGTCACCTGAGCTCCACTGAGCCACATGATCACTCAGCCACGCCTATCCAGCTGGTCATTAGGGCAGAGAACCGGTTGTTAAATTACTTGAATCCCACCACTGGCTGAATACCATGTCTCCCTTTGACCTCTTTTCTATAGGCTGAATATACCAAGTTTCTTTAGCCCTGTCCAATAAGAGTCCAATATCATCTGTGTTGCCAGCATTCACCACTATAAAAGCCAGATAATAAATATCAGGTAATCATTCTCTCTCTTTTTAATAAGGATTATTTTTTTTTAAAAAGTGACAGGAAAGAGAAGCAAAGTGAAACCTACAAGCTTGGTATGCAAAGGACTACTTTTGCCCAGTGATTTACTGTGTACATGACATCTATGGCTTAGTATGCATATTTGTGTGATAGGGATGATAATATAGAAGCTGCCAATTACATTATATATATAATAATGTCATGCAGATGATATAGATGAATGCAAATAGGTCATTTACAGAATTTGCATTGCACAAGGGTGATACAGGTAGTCCTTGGCTTACAACAGTTCATTTAGTGACCGTTCAAAGTTACAAAGGGCATTTGTGATCTATTGTTTCTCTGTTATCAATCAAAGGAGGTCTCTCTATATGTGGTTTTCATTTCAAATACATATAATCATCCAGGGCAGCTTTTCTCAAACTTTGACAAGTTTGAAACTTTAAGATACTTCAACTCCCAGAATTCCCTAGCCAGCATAAAGCAAAAGGCTTCAACTGAATCCTGGTAAAACTGAATGGCTTTGGGTAAGTGGTGCCTTAGGATGCAGGACTTTAACATCTTTAGTTCTGGTTGGGGGTCATACTGCCCCAGACAGACCCTGTGTGCAGCTGGGATTCTTGACTCTTGGATTCTTGACTCTTGGATTCTTGACTCTTACTTAAAGAGCAGTTGGCAGTTGTGGCTATGAGAGCCTTTGTATAACTTCATGTTATATGCTGGTTGTGCCCTTTCCTGAATTCTGATTGCCTACATTATGTCACTTAGGCCCTGGTCTTCTCTCACCTGGGTAATACAATGTGCTCCACCTGGGGCGGCCCTTAAAGAGTATTTAGAAGCTGCAGTTGGCACAGAATAGAGCTAATAGGTTAGTTCTTCAGAGTTTTACAGTGGCCCATGTAACACCGCTGTTGAGGGAGCTGCACTGATTGCTTCTGGGTCCAATTCAGGTATTGGTTACTACTTTTAAAACCTTTATGGCAGCATTCAGGTTACCTGATGAACTGTCTCATCCCAGTGGGATGCCCCCTCCCCCCCATGCTGACAGAAAGGGCATTCTGCAGACTTAGTCAAGGAATTGCAGCTGGTGGGGTCTAGACGAAGAGGCTTTCTTGCTGTGGTTTCCCCATCCTTTGGAACATCTGCCCCGATCCATTTGGTCTTCCAAAAGAGCCTGAAAACTGTTTCTGCCAATTGGGCTGGGCTGCCAATGGAGAAGTGATTAATGGACCGAAAAAAGATTGTACCTCCATCTTGTTTGTAGTTTGTTCCTTCCTCTGCCAACTTTGTTAATTGTATTTTTAATATTTATTATCTTAATGTTTTATCTCACTTTTACTTCGTTGTAAGCCACCTAAAGTTGCCTAAAGACAAGATGGGCAGCAAACAAATTTAATAAATAAAGACGTAGACAAACATTGTTTCAGAGGCTTATTCATTAAATCAATCACTGCATATTAAAAAATATCCAGAATGAAATGCAGGAACAACTACAAGCAGTCCTTGATCTACAATAGTTCATTTAGTGACCATTCAAAATTACAACAGCACTGCACTGAAAAAAGTGATTTATGACTGTTTTTCACACTTACAACCATTGCAGCACCCCTACAATCATGTGATCAAAATTTAGATGCTTGGCAACTGATCCATATTTAGGACGGTTGCTATGTCTCGGGTCATGTGACCACTTTTTGCAACCTTCTTACAAGCAAAGTCAATAGGGAAGTCAGATTCATTTAACAATTGTGTTATTAATTTAACTGCAGGGATTTACTTAATAACTGTGGCAAGGCAGGTCATAAAACAGGGCAAAATTCACTTAACAACTGTCTAGCTTAACAACCGAAATGTTGAGTTCAGTTCTGATTGTAAATCAAGATTGTTGAAAGAATGAAGTAGAGCATTTAATTTGATATTCAATCAGAATATCATGTCCATGTCCCACACAGGTGAGGTTTCTGCCACAGTTTTACATTTGTTTTTGGAAAACGATTCTAGAACATGCAGAGGTATCTCTGCAACTCTGAGCATCTGCCCTTTAACAGAGAGTTGCAGACAAGTGGATATTTTCACTCCAGCATGCTCCAAGCACCTTTTAGGAATAACACACGAAGAGCTGCACAGCTTGAATATATCAGGAGTGGGAAAATGTTAACCTTATAGGAACTTGGCTGTGGAATGCATTTTGGAGGAACTGCACATGTCCTATACTCATTCTTCTTATTTATTAAATGTTTAGACTTCCCATTCCCCAGCCCCTCCTGCAAGGTTTAGACTCTATACCGTTTAAACTCTTCTATCAGAAAAATAGTTCAGACACCTCTTTCATAGGCTAAATTAATATTTTCATCCATTTTATGTGTTATTATACTTTTTATTTTCACATTTTTCATTTTTATTAATTGCTAATCACTTTTGTGCTCGGATTGGCAGAGTCAAATAAATAAATATCAAGCTCTGAATGTCTAATAGCATCTTTTCAGGCTAATTTCTAATATTTGGCTATCGTAGATTAACATAGCTCTGCTACAATGTTTTATAAAGTCTAGCTGTAGATTGTGTTAATGGCTGTGAGTGCATTACTAAAAAGGTACTTTTTTTTCCTAGGGAGTTCAGCAGTATGCTCACAATAGCTGAATCATCTTCTCAAAGATTGAAAGATGACCCTTTCCCCCCCGCAATCTTAGCTAAAGGCAATGTAATTGGATGTAATTGAAATGCAATTTTTCAAGGAATCTCAGAGTTTGTAGGGGGTCTTTGTGTAGGCAATCAGTATTTGGATTGGTTAGTTTGGGTTATCTGATGTGCGCTAATACATTTGGCTGTTAAGATTTTGTCTCCATTTATTTTAATCTGGGTTTTTATAAACAATAAATTAATCAATCAATTGGTTAAAATCATAGTATGACATAGCCCACAGCATCTTCTTTCCGAAGGAATCATAACTAAATACTGTGCTCCTTTTAAAAATTTCACCATTGACAAACCAATGTATGCGTATGAAATAGGGAACATAGATACACATTTAGGAAAGCAAATAAATAAACAAACATTAGAGTTGTATGAATAGCTGATTCAGAGATTAGTGCAATTTAGTCAGATACTGGATTTAATTCTGAGAGATGATTAGAACATTTGAATTGGTGAAGCCAACAGGATAAAATCAATTCAGACAATATTGTGCTTGCACAGATACTATTTTCTCCTAATCAAATCCAAGCAGAACAGAACCAATTCAATTCAAATGTTCATACTGGATTGGACCAATTTTTCAAATCAAATTGATATTTAGATCAAAGTACATGATTTATACTGGGCCTCATAGATCATGTAAAGGCAAAGATAGACTCATATCCTATGCTTGGATCATAGATGATACAATTGATTTACTAATGAAAATTGGTCAGATTGTAAATGGGAAGATCTGGTCCAGCACATATGGGAGAATAGTGGAAGAAGAGGGCTGGATCAAACTAGCATAACAGCAAGTATGTTTATGAGAATATAGATAAAAAAAATCAAGATAGTCACCACAATATTGTTATGAAAAACCCTTTCTTTTTTAAAAAATACTTTTTATTAGATTTTCCAATATTTAAAAACAATTTAACATTTCTAACAGTGTTTTGACATCAACATTCATTTCTTATCTTACCTATTACCTTACCTGTTTCTTTTTCTATATGCATCACATATACAGGACACATACAGGACACATAAAAAAGAATGAGGCTTCAATTATCCAGTTCCAGATACCTTCTTTAATTTTTGATACATACCCACAATCAATGGATACCCCTTATAGCAATCATTCTGGTCTCCAAGAGACCAACTCAAAATCTAATAAGTCTTCACCAGGATATGAAGTAAATCTCTATCACCTGCATTCTCCAGCAGTTAATATCGAGGGGCATATTTGATTGGGCCCTGGAGATACTACTGAATTCTCATAACTGGTAACTATTAATAGTGTGATCCTACATGCATTTACTTACCTTGTTTAAAGCTATCACTATGACTTATAATAATTAACTCCATAGTGCTGCATGAAGAAGTCCTTTCTTGTGTCTCTGGAGAATCAGCTAGTATTCAGCTTTATTTATTTTAGAAAGGGTTGGAATTTTTTGTGTTTTATTACTTCAGTCATTTAAATGCTATTATTAATACGTAAGATTTAAGCAAGCAAATATCATATTTAGAGAATGGTTTAAAATGTGAATGGGGAGCTTAGAACTAGTAGTAAAAGATGTCAGATTCCACCCAGTTACATTTGAGTTTTTCCTATTGATTAAATTATAAAGTAGAACTATCTAAGCATGGTCAAAATGTAGTTTGATTGTTGAATATATCCAGTATGTGTTTTTGTAAACTTGCTGATTTTTCTGCGGAGCTCTCACCTGACAATCAGGAGGCTGGGAGTTCAATCCTAGGTAGAGGAAGATATTTGGAATAGACTCTCCTGCTCGAGCAAGGGGTTGGACTAGATGACCTCCAAGGTCCCTTCCAACTCTGTTATCCTATGTAAACTCTTCATGGTCAAAGGTACAACATAGTGGATGAAACTTATAATTATGTCACCAAATACAATGACGTAATTTCTCAAGAAGAGAAACTAGAAAGTAAACAATAAGAGACACCGAGTGATGATTTAAGTGTTTTTCCTCATGTTTTGAGATTTATTTATATAAAAATAATATAATGGTAATAGCTGATCATCATTTTGGAAAGACTACAGAAAATTCTGATACAAAAAGTGCAGCTCCGCTGGTAAGCTTCATGGTTGCAATTTAGCTGGAGATCTTGTTTGTAACTGCAGTAGCACTAGCAGCTGGGGAAATGTGAGGCAAAGAGTCCTAGTTAGCTTCACTCTGATTTCTTTACCAATGGCATTCCAAAAGCTGAAGGACAAAGCAGGAATGTGTGTATGTGTATGTATGTACTGAGCTGGTGAACATGGCCTCTTGATATTTTAGTGCTGAATGGCTGTATTGTAGCTTGGGGAATGAAAAAATAAATAAAACGTTTTTGCAGCCTAGTTGTCATATTTATGGATATGTGCAGTTATATTTGAGACAAAAATGTGAGGGGATATGAACTCTCATGTCATTTTTGCAAGAGTATATTGTTTTTACAAAGTCCTAACATGCAGAATTTGATAAAGAGGCTTCTATACAGTGGTACCTGGAAATATAAAATTCTCTCCCAGCTTCATTCAGAAGATTCTTCAAAATATTGGCCTTCATATGTACTTCTAGACTGCTTGGATGAGGATAATGACACTTTGCTCCTGATGATAGATTTGGACTTTAAATAAACTGGTAGCTTTTTAATAATCATGGGAAATCATTTGGTCTTCTGAATCTAATTTTAGAATCCCATTTCATTACTAATATTTTAGCTGTAAAGGCAAATCTCACAGAATTCTTGTCTGATACCACAAGCTCTGGAAACATTTTTTTAGTAAGAACTTTGTACATTACCTCAGCAGACAAGAGAACGCGGCCTGTACCAAAAGTTAAGAATCAGAAACACCAATGTGATTATTCACATCTCATGAAGACTTCCATACCACACCCTATTCACACATTACAGCTACTCTAGCAGGGTTGTAAAAATCCAAACAATCAAAAATCCAAACATTAGACAGCAGCAACATTATTGTTCTATGTCTTTTTGTTGCAATGTTAAGTGATCTTAAGAGTTTTGTAGCCCAGATACTACAGCCCTGCATTACATATTTTATTCAGTAAAGCCCTATTCAGCAGTCACGCTCAGTGAACTAGAAATAGGTTAGATTTGTAACATGTACTAAGTTATGGAAATCCCAAAATGAACTAAACTTTAACAAGAATTAAGCTTAGTACATGGTACAAGTGCATCTGCTACGTCTACTCCTAATCTGGTTAAGCATTTAGTGTGAACCAGCTGGTATAAGATTTGGTTCCTACAGCTTATGGATACTGTATGTCATCTCAGAAATATATTAAGAAGAACTCAGATGGTACTAAAGATGACATGACAGTAGTCTACAATATATGAGAGGCTGTCACAATGAAGAGGGTGGGGGGACCGACAACTTATTCTCCAAAGCCCCTGAGGGCAAGACAAGGAGTAATTGATGGAGACTTATCAAAGAGAGATCCAACCTAGAACCAAGGAGAAATTATGTGACAGTGAGAACAAATATGAGTGGAATAGCTTGCCTTCAGAAATTGTGAGTACTCCATCACTGGAAGTTTTTAAGAAGAGATTAGGCAAGAGATTTGTCCTGTTTGATCAAAGGAATTGGACTAGAAAACTTCCAAGGTCCCTTCTAATTCTATTATCCTATATTCTGTCACTTCAGATGGATTTTTTTAACTTCCCAGTGACAACTGGTTGTAACACTGAGCCTGGGAACACAGAGTTGTATCATGAAGATAGAATTTCCCTGGACCCATGTTTTTACAAGTTCTCCACAAGAAAGAGGGACAAACCATATACTGAAATGTTGAACCGTATATTGACTGTTACAGTATGTGTTGTCATCCATGAAACAAAGCAGCATGGGGGAAACTCTCTCAGCAAATAGTATTATGTATTTTATTCAATGTACCATAGTAATGTATTTTTAGCTATCCAGCGTTAATTATTACAGAGCAGATGGGATACGTTTTGGGATTATATGTTCCCTTTCTACTATGAAACTTACTGGGTGGCCTTGGGAAAATCATTTTTTTTCTGCCTGACCTACTATGAAGTAAGGGTTGGGGAAAATAGATAAATCTGAGCTGCAATCTCATTTTGGACCAGTCGAACTCAACATTCTCCAGATGTGCAGGAGAATAGCTCCCAGGATTTCTAGGCAGAGTGGGCCAATGAACTTCTGGCCAAGAGATGGTAGTTGGGGTCCCCCATGTCAGGGATAAACTAGTCTGAGGGAGGTGGCATGGTTGATTGAAAGATAGAGAGAAGTATTCCAGAATCAAAATTGTACCAAGATGTTTGTACTTCTCTCTTGCTGTAAAGTCATGTTGCCATAGTGCTGCATCTTCACCTTCTAATTTAGAAAAGCACGATGGGCAGGATTTGATTTCCTGGGTAAAATTGTCAAAAGTATTCATATTTTTATTACCATGTGCCAAAAGTATGGCTAAAACCTTTGAATCTGAAGCCAAGGGAGGAAGATGTTCTTGACATTTAGGAAACATATGCCTAAAGATCTGGATTCAGAAGCCTAGCCTGAACATCTTCTTCAGTGGTGATGTTCAATCTATTTTTGTACTTTTCAGCATGGTTTTGCTTTGACTCTCCTGAGGTTATATGGGCGGTTACAATACTGGCAGACTTACACAAATACCGTGTTCATAGCTCAGCAATCTTTGGATCCACATTTGGAGTTCAAGGTGGGTGGCATGTCAGCAGATGCCAATAGAGAGGCTACAGCAAGGTTGCTACAGAGACTTGGTGACTCAGTATAGACCCTATGCAAACTCTCAATTAAAGGGTCAGAAGTCTTTTCTAATTACTAAAAAATGATGGGCAAATCTCAGTTCAAGGCAATTACACTAAATGACTATTTTTATCTACAACTCATCATCCACAATATTCAGAAATGAATGGCAATCAAAGATGCCGCATGTACAGAGGATTTTTTTTGGGAAAGAGTACTTTATTTCTTGTAAAATTGCAGAACTATTGCTGCACACAATACAAAGATTAATATGCTCTGAAGAGGAACCGGAGTATAAATGGAAGGAGGAAATCCATGAGCAGGACAAGATGGAATGAAATATCACTTACTTACTGTACTGATAACAAATATCTTTCAAACCTTAGGATGTGGCTTTCCAATAACTCAAAAATTGGTTCAAAATGGCTGTTTTTCAGACTGCAGTTTCTCTTTCTTTTCTTTCAAATAAAGTGAGATAGAGATTCTGGAAGACAACAGCAATAGCACTTGGACTTATATACTGCTTCATAGCATTTTTAAAGCCCTCTCTAATTGGTTTACAGAATCAGCATTTTGCTCCCAACAATCTGGCTCCTATTTTATCAATCTCTGAAGGATGGAAGGCTGAGTCAAACTTGAGCCGGTCAGGATCAAACTCCTGGAAGTGGGCAGAGTTTGCCTGCAACACTACATTCTAACTACTGCACCACCATGGAAACAAGTCACTCCCATTTCCTTCCTTAAATGATCTCCCATTCCTGGTCTCAAATTGCGCTGCTAAAACTAAGCCCAATTTCCCAAGAAATTTTAGTGACAAGATTTCAGGATGTTTTTTGTTTTAAATAGAAGCAATTTTCCTTTTAGAGGCCTCTGGCTTCTATTTCATTCCCATCCTTTAAAAACCCACAAAATAGAGGTAGTAGTAGTGGAATAAAGAAATACAGATGGCTTCCTTTTATTAAGTTGATTGCTTCATCTAACTTTATCTCACTTTATCTTTCAAGAACTTTTCATAGTCTTACATGTTGCAGGGAATAAAACTGGGCTCTTTTACGTGCAGTGTATTTAATTTATCACTAGGGGTTTTTCTTCCATCTTGGGAAATGGTGACTGGCTGGTGTATGCAGAGCTAGGCTCACCCACCTAGATTCCATCTCTGTCTATTTTGGGGCCTCACATGTCTTTGCTGCGAGTGGCTAACCTAGCAAGTTACTAAAAGGGAATGAAATCTATAATATTAATAAAAGATCTCACCATTAGTCTTCCTTTAAGGATCCTTCAGACGTAGTGCTGCAATTCCCACATTGCCCAACCTATCGGATCTGCAATCATGCTGGTTTATAGATTATGGAAATTATACGACACATCTGAAGAATGCCAGGTTGGCAACTGTTTCCTAATTATGGCACAGGGAGATCAGGCAGAGGTTATTAAGCAATGTAAAACAATGCTAAAGAACATTTAGGGAGCTTCAGTGAAAAAGAATGAAATAAGATTGGGAAGACTTAACTTCAAATAGCAGCCACAGACATGGAAGTTTAATGGACAAATGACCATTTCCCCATCTAACCCATCTTATAGGGTTATTTATTGGTATATAGCTAGGAGTTTCTGCAGGAAGGTCAAAAAAGTCAAGATGATGGCCATAACCATGCAAATGAAGGCCTGCTGCTAAATTATGTGCATCACGATGAGGCTTTGATTGTATGATTGTGGCCACAAGCTTGATTTTTTTTTTTAGCTTTCCTGCACTCACCCAATACTTGGCCTTGAATTCCTGGAAAGAAGGCAAGGTAAAAATCTAGTGGTTTTAAAAAATATAATGCAAGTATTAGCAACCTTCAACTTGACCATCATTAATGATCTTATTTCCATTTATGTATATTTTCTGATTGTTATATTAAAAGGAAGAAGGAAAAGAGTATGACCTATGTTAGACAACTTCTTTGAAAGCAAAAAACTGAAATTTTCCAGTTCCTTTTTGCCATAAATCTGATTGCCAAAACTGAAGCAGCCACACAGAGAGGTAAGGAAAACATAAAAATTTAGAAATGGGGGGAAAAGTAAACAAAATAATAGTACAGTTCTTTACTGAGAGCAGTGATCCTGCCAAAGCAGTCCCATAACTTGCAGTTAACCATCTCTCACTGAATGTGTGTTTAATTAAAACAAGAAACCGGGCAATGAGCTTTCTTTTAATTTTGTTAAATGCAGGTTATTGCTGAATTTAATTTAAAGTCAGCCTTCTAGGCTAAAACTCTGTAACTATAAGCAATCAAAACTTTTATTCCAAGAGTGCTTCACCTGGAAGTTAATCCTGATTTATACAGAGGGGCTTCATTTCTGAATAAACATGAATAAGGCAGCCTTTCCTTCCCTAGAGGTTCCCATTATATCCTGGACTACATCTTCCTTAAATGATAACAGGGAGTAAGTAATGGGAATTGTAGTCCTACTCTTCTGGCCTAGTGCCAGGTTGAGGAAGATTGGGATTTCCCAATCTAAAGCAAACAGAAATGGGTTAACTGAAGTGAGAGGGATTGGACTTTGAAATCAAGATGTTCTCAGTGTAAGAAAGATAAAAGAAAATACTTGGGCCTTGAGGAAAACTACATATTTAAAGGCAAGTATAATTTTTTCAGATTATATTGCTTACTGCATTTTGTTGCAAAGAGAAAGGAATATCTGCTATTAAAAAAGAAGTGGGAACAGAAAAAATGTACTATTTAGTCCTTCCTTTTTAGAATTTCAGTTTTCCCATTTCTTCCCTACTACACAACTGTCAATGAAGATTCTATGCTTGTTGAAGATGCTTAATACTAACTAAGCCACTGAGGAAATGTTCTCTCTGAAGAATTTATTCATTATCCTGAATGAGACTTTAAACTTATAGTAAATAAACCATCAAGCTAACACTTCCTGGTTCTGATGAATAAAACTGTTTTCAATACATTTCTCAAACTGAGATTAGTATTAACATATAACGGAGGCCACCCAAGAAACTTGTTGCTAGAGATCAAATTGCAAATGTATAAAATATACAGCATTCCTAAATACGAACAGCATTATCTTTAAAGAAACTATTTTTAATTTAGTAGACAGAGCAAACTCAGTCCACCAAACCATGCTAGTCCTTTAGTTTTCTCTATCCATAGAATGAAAGCGAAAGCAACACACACGTGTACACACACACAGACACACACACACACACCTGAAGAGCAGAAATAAATAGTTGCTAAAATGAGGTAGGGAAACATGTTGAAAAGAAATTCTGAACATTGGCCATGCTTTCTCAGCTAAATTTTGCAGTACAGCAAAATTTAGCAGACTATGTTGCTTCACTTGCGGTTTCTGCATAGTTTGGCCAGCATGATGTTCTGTCTCTTTCTCCATCCTTCTATCTCTTCATCTGCATTTATTCTGAAAAGAGAAAGAAACAAAATACACACCTCTTTAAAAGCTATATAATAATACTGTATGCACTATGGTTGACAAAACTTATGTAATAATAAACTAGTTAGCCATCAAGGTTTCTTGTTATTTTTTCTGTTAAAGACTACCATGGCAACAGCTCTGAAAACAGTACTATAAGGACAGTTTGATCCTGTCTATATTGGTAGGAAGAATTTGAGGAATTATTGAAGACACTTCGCTTTGCTTGGTGCCTTTATTTTAATATTTCCTAAAGAATATTGGGGACTTGTATGTCAAGGGCATATCAGTACATTTCATGTACCCTCTAGATGGGGTTATAGTGTATTGGCTTGCAAGGTAGTTTCTGGATTAGTTTGCACTGAATAGCATGATTGTGCTTGGGATAAAACTGGGATTTGGTTGAACTTCTGGCACGATGTCTAAAATGTACCCAAACTGTTCACTACTGTTCTTACTGTTAGCAGGGAACACTGAATGTGACATGGGTTCAACTAAGGTTGGTAATCTAATTTACATTGCCTCTTTCTCAAGCAAGTTGACAAGTATGTTCTGAAGAGTAAAGGATAAAAGAGTAAAGCACAGTCTGTAGAATGCCAACAATGCCAGTCCAGTCTAGAAATCCTAGGGACAAATACACGTCAAGGTGCCTTCCTATTCTCTAGATGCCATATGAGAAGGGGGAAAATCCCCAGGCTATGGAAAACCAACTCTGAATGTTGGCCTCACTAGCCTCTCTTTTAACTTGATTTGCCTCTTATCTGCCCAGGATCCAATTGTTCCTTAATTGAGATGGCATCTCTGCAGGAAGGCAATATTTTTAATGCCTGCCCTACTCTGTTGGATAATTGGCCAGTGAGTTTATTGCCCTCCATTTCAAAATATGGCTTGCCTTCTACATGGGAATAAGTCTAATTTATGTTTGGACTTGTTTTCTTTGAAGGTTTGAAATAGCATTATCATTCAAACGATCAGTTGGATGGATTGTTATGATTGTTAAGAACTGGTTTCTGAATCCAATCAGCCATGGAGAGTGAAATGCCCCTTAAAGCTCACTACCTGGCAATTAATAGCACTTATAGCAATAACACTTATACTTATATACCACCTTACAGTGCTTTACAGCCCTCTCTAAGCAGTTTACAGAGTCAGCGTATTGCCCCCAACAATCTGGGTTCTCATTTTACCCATCTCAGAAGGATGGAAGGCTGAGTCAACCTTGAGCCTGGTGAGATTTGAACTGCCAAAATGCAGACAGCCGGCAGTTAGCAGAAGTAGCCTGCAGTACTGCACTCTAACCACTGCATCACCATGGCTCATAAGTCACTGATGGTCTCATTCCCAAAGTTCAAGAGATGGTCCACTGATTCTTGCTAAGTATGATCAGAATATGAAAAACAATCCCTACCAAAGTTTTCATCAAAAAAGGGGAGGGAAACTAGATCAATGATGTATTGTATGTTTTGGATGCAGAAGATTTGAGGTTTAATTTCAGGCATTGCCAAATAAAGCTGGGAAATTCCCTGCTTAAAATCTTGAGGAGCCTCTGCTAATCATGACACAGTATTTTGCTAGATGGTTTGATTTGGAAGACGGCAGCTTCCTGCCTTCCAGTATTACTTGTTTATGTATACAAGCACCATCTGTTTGTGAATAACTTGAATTATCTGCCAATAAGGGAGAAATGTATCTGATTCAAACAAAAGTTTCAGGGAAACAAACCAGTTACTTGTACTTCGAACTTTGCTTGACATTATGTGTCCTTGGCAGTAACAGGATTCAGACACACAACTAAAAAGGTCTTTCAGAGGAAAAGGTAAATTTCCAACAGCCTCTGGAAATAAAGAGCTTCTTTTTTCTTTCAAACAAATCTATGCAACTGATCAAATACAGGGACTTAAAATGTTTTTTCAATCAACCTAAAACTGGTTTGGAGAGAAATAGTTATAGGAGTACTTGTTTGGCATCATGCTGAAATACACTCTGTGTTGCAACTTTGTGTGATACATCTCTCTCTCGAAATAGAATCCCATCGTCTCCAATAGAAAAAAAGTACTGTATGATATCTAAGAATATTAATATCAAGTTCTTCCGCTTTGCTTTTTTTATTAATTGTGAAGTGATATGCTTTTTTTGTGTCAAAGTAATAAACTTTATCCACTAAAATGCATAATGGAATAACGTAGCAAAAGATGTGCCCTGATCTTGCAACAATGGAAATGAATGAAGGCCAACCCAAGGCAGTCAGTGTATAAAGTTAAAGACAAAATGACATTGCTTTCGATTATATTTACAGAAGCCAACTGGACTGTTCCTTGAATTTTGTTTCAGCATTATACTACTCCTCCTATCCTGACCGCATCAGCTAACTGAGGATTGCAAGAGAATGTGTGTGATATCATTGCGTATAAGAGATAGGAAATGCTAATTAGTGTTACTTTCCAGCCCTTGCCATTTGAATCAGTTGCTTCACTGCCCAGTAACATAATCAATTCTGCCATTAGTAAAAAATCTGCTAATATAAAGTGCCCCCCCCCAAACCTCATGGTTCCTCCCCATGAGATATTTTTTGCTGATCTAACATTGGAACTGACTGAGCTTGAATATTTTCACAGCATTAGTATTCTCTGCAGTCAATTAGCTTAACTTCCACCATTAGGGAATAGTTAACTTTTGCAATATAAATGCTAGAACTGAAATATGGGCTGCTTCTCATCAGCAATAATTCTTCATTTCATCCCACCTTCCTGCTGTGATGGCAGCCATTTTGATATGTTACCATGCTTTTTAAAAATTGTTTCTTAATCTTGCCTTTTAAATTAAATGACCCCTTTGTTTCTCCTTCCTAAAAAAAAAATAGCACAACAAAGCGGGTCTATGATAACTCACCATGGGCAACTCACTGTAGGATAAGAGTTACATTCATATTCACATCAGATGAGTTATCTAAGATGTATAAAGGTATGTCAAATGAATGTTGAAAGTGTAAAAGTAAAGAGGGGACTTTTTACCATCTATGGTGGACATGTGATAAAGCAAAAAAAATATTGGAGTATGATTCATATTTTAATCCAGAAAATTTTGAAAATTGAGATAAAAATGAAACCAGAACTTTTCCTTTTGGGTTTAATGAAAAAAGAACCGGAGAAAAAAAATTGGAACTTTGTTATTATATATGTTGACTGCAGCAAGTTGATGGAATTGGCTAAAATGGCAAAATTGACTACTTTGATTAAAGAAAAGAACATAAGTACTTTTGTTTTCACATGGAGATCACTTCTGAACTTTGTGCTTGATGTCGGTCGAAAAGAAAGAAACTCTAACTTTGGGTTTTACCGATTAGTCTGATAGATCTTTATAGAAATGGTTTAAATTGAATTGTTGAATTGTCCTGCAGCAAGTTGTCTTGAGGCAAGTTGGCTATAGCAAGTTGTCTCACAGTGAGGTGATCATGATGAATTGGCCATGGAGAGGTGGCTGAGGTGAGTTAGCCCATTCTGCAACAAAGCATTGATAAATATGAAACTAGGGCACTGCTATATGCCAAATTTGGCACTCTTTTGTTAGTGAACTGGAAGGATTGGTGGTTGATTCAAGGGAAGGAATGATCACTGCAAAAAAGTATTAATGAAGACAGATGCTTCAGGACTTTGCGTATTTCAGGGAGTTAGAATGCCTCTTTACAAATGTCCCCTATCCAATAAGGCTTAGAAACATAATTTTTGACACAGTATGACAAATTACTATGTAAATTTAGGATTCATTTCTGTGAAAATGTGTTAAGTATGCCATGTTGAGCTCCTGGAGGAAAGGTGAAATGTAAAACTACAAAAAAAAAAATCAGCGAAATAAATAATAAAATATATGCTGAGAAAAACTGAAGTTATTTTATTTCAATCATCTGATTTTCAGCATTATACTCAGGCTTGCTGACTCTCAAAATACGTGTGAGTTGTACTATTAAAGAAATGAGTCAAAATGTATTTAAAACTACAGAGGTCAAGTCAGGGCTATATATGGGAGCTGACCAAAAACCAAGAGCTCTATAGCAGCAATGTGATCATCAAAAATAGGTCAGATCCAGCTTTCCACCAGTCCCAAAAAGTAAATAAACAAAACATAAATACAGAAGTATCAGCTGTATGGAAATGCAGTACCAGCATTTTGTAATATTCCTTAGCATCCTAACAGTAGCACCGTTCTTCATCCAGAAAGTACAGTAATTTCCCTAAGAGTGAGTTCTGAAATTTTCTACCATGTACGTATAGGTGGTTTGTAGTAGCTGTACAAGAAGAGAGCAAGTGAGATAAATTGCTTCATAAAATCAAGTACTTTTAAAAACAGAATGGCTCTAAAAATGTTCTTTATTTAGGTTTGACAAAGCTGGGAGAAGGTATTCTCCTGCCCCCAAGTGGCTACATTGTATAATTCACTTTTTCCATAAACTCTCGTTTCAGGCTTAATTCTGGTGGGACATAAGACGGATAATACTAATTCCAGACAGTGATTAGATGAAACATAACATATATAAATTCAATATATAGTTTATATAAGAGCCCTGGTGGCATAGTGGTTAGAGTGTTGTACTGCAGGCCACCAGGCTCAAGGTTGACTCAGCAGTGGTGAAATCTTAGTACCTCCGGAGACCTCCCGAGAGGTACTAGGGCCCATGTGAACGAGTTCTCAGAGCCCG
>JAOYMU010000077.1:26606760-26621219 GCA_025802295.1 Psammodynastes pulverulentus
CCCCCCCCCCCCCCCCCCCCCCCCGCACAAGTTTCTGAGGCTGAATGTGGTACTGTTTTTCTGAATAGTCTCTTCTGTTTGTTTGCATAGTTTACAGAGATTTTGTGTGTGAAAAGCATTATTGAAATCCCACACGTATCCGCTCCCCCTTGCTGCATCTATTTTACACCCATTGCAAGCATTGTAGTAGCTACACTAAGTGGCTACATAACGTATCTGTCTGATTTACTTATTTTTAATTTTCTTCCCTAGAACAAATACCGAAGCTAGCAGAAACAGAAGATAATCCAGTGCTCTTTTTTGAACATTATGCCAGGCAGTGTACGTCATCATGTGTCCCAAGTAAGGACACTATACAAAAAGATCCTTCAGCTTCACCGTGTGTTGCCACTGGAACTGAAAGCACTGGGAGATCAATATGTGAAAAATGAATTCAAGCGACACAAATCCATCAGTCTTCAGGAGGCCCAGCACTTCCTACAGGAATGGGAGGCAAGTGATTTCTTCTATACTTGGAGTTACCTTGCTTTAATTTTAGTGCTTTGGATTAGTGCCAGATACAGTATGCTGAGCCTTCATCATTTGCACCCCAAAGGCCACTTGCAATTCTCCTACATATCCCTGAGCTCCTTAAAAAGTTGCTGTTGAATTGAAATGCTTAATATGAGAACAGTAGAAACTTGTTAAGTAAACATACTACTTGTATTTAATAATTTAAATAATTTTAAGGAAATTTAAAATAAAAAGAAATCAGATGATGCAGTTTTTCTCCTGAGCTTACCACCTTATTTGTTTTGGATATTAGGACTTTTAGTACATCTTTTTATATTTTACTTAAGTTTACTTAAGTTTACTTAAGTTTAAATGTGGCCCTTTATCCAAATAAAATTTGGAATCTTAAAATAATGTCAAATGTTTTTTGCTTGTTCCATAAATAATGCATATTGCAGGGCACCAGCTTCATTTTTAAAAAAATAATTAGGGGGCACAGTAGCCCAAGTGTTTGATAGTAGAAAGTTGCCAATCCAGGTTCAAGACCTGAGTGCTGTGTGACGGGGTAAGCTTCCATTACTTGCCCCAGGTTCTACAAACCTAGCAGTTCAAAAGCATGTTAATGTAACTAGATAAACAGGTACCACTTTGATGGGAAAGTAATAGCATTCTGTGTGCCTTGGCATCTAGTCATGCTGGCCACATGACCATAGAAGCATCTTTGGACAATGATGGCTGCCTTGGCTAAAAAATGAAGTAATGGCTAAAAATCACCCCTTATAGTCAGGCAAGATTGGACAGGGGAATCTTTATATTTATCTTTTTAATTAGGACAAGGGTTGACAAAAGTCAATTGTCATAAACAAGTAACTACTAAATAGGGTTTGGCTTTGGATGTCTGAAGAGCTAGAGATCTTAAAGGATTCTTGTATGCTTTGTGGAATTTACAAATGATTCTTTGAAACTCTGATTAATATTGAAATAGTGAAAACACTGGAGGGTTAGACATTTAAACAACTGTTATTCACAATGACCCTTTGGTTCTCTTTAAGAGGTTATGATAGTGAAATGCCTTGGCAGACAGCTGGATCATGGAGAAAAAGCAGGGCTCAACCTAACTGAACAGGTTGGATCTCTTCTTTATTGTACAATTGTATTATTTTAGATGGATATGCAGCTATTACATAAAGTTATTTCATTCTCCATATATATCTGTCCATTCAATATCTACATTGATCTGGTCATTGTAATACCATAAGGATTTAGCATTCATGGGTAATGGGGAAGATATCTTTAATACCCTGCTTGTTACTTAATATTACCTATAGTGCGTTGCATTGATTTGACTTGAGACTTTTTGTCTTCATGACACAATTCTTTGCTGAATCATGGCTTTTTAAATAACCACAATGGCTTGGCTTATATGTCATGTCAACCATAAATTTAATGTACCTGGTTGAATAATGATAAAAACAAATTGGGGAAGGGAAATAATGAGGGGTAATCTTACGATGGCCAGGAGTTGCGTGTCAATATTTTGGGAAGAGTCGAGTAGGTTGAGGTGAAATTCTTCACTTTTCTAAAGTGATACAGATAGTCCTCAGCTTACAAACCCAATTGAACCAGAATATCATTCATTGAGTGGAGTGGTTGTTAAGCAGAATCCCCAAACGATTCCTTCATTCAGGGACTGCAATCCCAGCACTTCCGGTTGTGATTGTTAAGTGATTTCCTGGATCATTAAGATGGTGTGAAAGAGCTGCCTTTCAAGTTCTCTTTGTGCATAGAAAGAAACTACTCCAAATGGGTTGAAAAAATGGAGCTAGGATTTTTGGGATCTGAGCTCTGTTTTCTCCACCCTGCCAAATGAATTCAGCCCCCCCTTGGCAGGCAGATCTTTCAGTCAGTCACAGACCTCAACATTTTGAGGAAGCCAGACAAAAGAGTGCAAATCGCAATCACATGATTATGGGGCACTTGGCAACTGGTAGTAAGTGTGAAAAGGTACCAAGCATCCAGATCATGATTAATGCGACTGGGATGGTGGGGAACCATGACTTTTTACATTGGCTGGAACTTCTTCATGGGCCATGAAATACCCTTTCTGAAGACTGTAGTAACTTTGAACAGTGACTGCTTCTAAATCAAGGGCTACCTGTAATATGCCAACTTTAAGGCTTATACTGCAGCTTCATCTATTTCTTATTTTAAATTGATGGAGAACTCAGGTTTTTTTTTTTTTAGCGATTGTGGGATTCAGTGGTTGCAACCCCCCCCCCCTTTTTTTTGACCGCACGATGTCCTAGGTTTCAAATTATCTAACCTTATTTTACACCAAGGGAGGAAAACTTTTATTTGCTGAGGGCCACTTTACCATACAGGCACTTTGCTGAAATTGCTAGAACCAAAAGTAGATGGAAAAATAAAGTTTCAATGGCCAGCTGATTTGCATAAATACACCTGCATGGCCAAAGGTTAATATGTACTACAGATTACTCACAACTCTGTTAATGGAAATACAGCAGCTTTTGTAGTTGATCCCTACAAAACTTCCTTCTATTTCTAGAATGGTAGTAGGTCTTCTGAAGCTCCAAAAATTAAAGGAATGATCTTGAATCAGCTAGGGAGAATATAGGATCCAGCATTTTAAACTCAGGAAGTAGAAACTTGTAATTGAACAGAATAATAGAGTTGGAAGGAATATTGAAAGTCTTCTAGTCCAACCCCCTGCTCAGGCAGGAAACCCTATACCATTTCAGACAAATGGTTATCCAATCTTTCCTTAAAAACTTCCAGCGTTGGGAAATCCGCAACTTCTGGAGGTAAACTGTTCCACAAAACAACTTCAGTCAAAATATTCATGCCACTAAAATCTAACCAATCATTTTGTCAGTTCATATTGGATCTGCTAGTTGCAGAAGTGAAAATTGGCAATTTTATTGTCTTTTCAATATAAGGTTGCATTTTCTGAAATGACCCACATGATGGCACCAAATACCTGCTTCAGGGCTTTTTGAAAAAAACTTTTTTTAATTAGTTTCCTGTAGGCAGCAAGTAGTCACAGGGCTTATGGTAAAGTGCATTAACCTGGCCCTGTAAACTGATTCATTACAAAATTGTTTACTGCTGTGGTGGTACCAAAACCAGACATCACCTCATAGTTTAAAGACTCCCATGAATATAAGCAGGAAAAAAATATTAGGGGATTGAACTGGAAAAAAATAACTTAAATATTATCAACATAGGACACTGCCTATTAGCATGTCAATGGCTTGATAAAATGCTAGGTAGTGAATCTTTTCCATTACCTTTCAAATGGAAAGGCCACTAATTGAATCAGGACTCCTTGACATAAAATATAAAGGCTTAGCAATTCTACTCACATCACATTCATTAGGATTTTAAATTTTGTTTATTTATTCAGGGTATAGACTGCCTAATGGAAACAACTCAAAAATAGCAAATGGCAGAGAATGGGGCCGAGTTTTCTACCTGCATAGTTTCTTATATACTTTTATATAAGAATGAATAATTATTATTCATTCTTATTATTTTGCTTCTTTTTTGCTTCTTCTGTTAAATTATTATTTTGCTTCTTTTTTGCTTCTTCTGTTAAATTTTTTAAAATCTCTGAACTCTCCTGAGAATTATAGTTCAAACACATAAGAGGATACCAAGTTGAGGAAAGGTACTCTAATGATCAAGGTGTTGTGCCTTTTGATTATAGACAAACTAGGTTCTCTGGCCATTCTTTATATAAGCATATTGTCTGTATTCACATACTGGACAGAGGCTCTAAGAGATAATGTGAATTACTTGGATTAATAAGTAATACCAACCACTGTATTTTATACAGACACTGCTGTACCTAGCAGTACTGAATCTGTTGTTTAAACTGTTTTCTTGCATGAATAACAATTTCTTTTCCTCTGTCTTGAATCTTTCATTATTCAATTTTATTAAATAACGATTTAGCAAGTCTTATCCTTACTTATCCATCATTTATTCATCTTCTTGTTAATTCTACATTCTTTCCAGCATCATGTTCTTATGTTATTTAGAAACCCATCCTAAGAATATTGATTCTGGAGTATATTCAACTCAGACTTCACACAAAATGCATGCAACAAAATTTTATGTGAAATGACAGAGATAAAGTTATCTTTCTTCCCATCTCTAAATTGGGGATATGCTAGTAGAGTGAAACAGCTATAACAATATAAAGAATGGGACCACCATTCTAAAATAATTTCCTTCATCTTGAAAATTGTAATGGGTATTGATGGCTCGGCAAGAGACTGGCCGAGCCAGGAGAGGAGTAAAGTAGGGGTTTAGGCTGAAATCTCTACATAGGGATAAGAGGGCAAGGTTCGATCCTCTTGAACCTTATCTACTCTGGCCCAGTTGTAAAGCATCAATCTGAGAGGATTGCTGTATTATACGCATGAGCAGTACAATAGTTAATTTAACTGTTCATATGTGAATCGCTGTTCATATGTGAATATCTCCTTAGAGTTCTGTAGAGAAATTAACAGTTTCATTGTTAACCTTTTCTGTATACCTTTTTACATTCAAATATCAATGATATTTCTTAAGAAAAATATTTCTATTTCTGGTATGCTAACTGTAAGGTAAGAATGTTTAAAATACCTACATGTTGTTATTGATAGTACATTTTATATTTTATTTATATTGCTTTTAATGAATTGGATCTTCGAAAAATCTGACTATAAAATATGTACCGTACATCAAAATCAGTGGTTATTTTTGAAATGAGTGAATAACATACGAATAGATGCTGTATTGCTATGTTATAATTGAAAGTTCTTTAAATAAAACAATTAAATGAGGTAAGAATGCCTATATGAATAGTTTTATATATATGCATAATATATGAAATCTTTAATAATTTTGATTTAACAAATGTGTGAATCTCTCCTGTTTTTAAAATTAATCTTGATATCTATTTTAATTACTTTATACAGCTCAAGCAAATGCATTTTTAATTTAATATCTTTACAATCTTTCAAATTACTTACTTAGTTAATGTAGGTAGTTAATGGAGTAAATTTCAGAAGTGTTGTTTTAGTATTTCTTTATTTAATGTTGAAAAAGAAAAAACAATCCCAATGATCCAAGTAAAAAACAAGTTTATCCTGCACATATTGGAGCTTTCAGTCCAAAGTACCTAGAAGATTGGAGATAGCTGGCTATTAACTAAAATATAACAATAAACCAGTTTGGTATGTTTAATGATTTAAACTAGGAGTATGTATGTATGTATTTTTGCAGGTATGTATGTTTCACAGATTTGAATTGACCATCTTCCTTAGAGTTAAATTCTGGGCTGTAAATAAAACAGGGTATAAAAATTTTAAAAGTTAGAAAGAAGCAAGGGTGCTAAAGCACTATTAAAATTAATTTAAAAAGTGACGGGTGGGTTTTCAGGGCACTAGATAGACCCATGGCTGTTTGGCTCCTCACATGAAGCCACAGAGCATACTTGACTCCGTTTTAGAAGGCCAGGAGACGGGGCACCTGCCTCACCTCCAGGGGTCAGATTATTCCACAGGATGGGGACAATGACAGAGAAAGCTCTCTTCCAGGACTCCACCTCTCAAAATTGTTTAACTGGGATCTACAACATACTTTCTTGGCCTGACCAGATGGGACTGGCAGAGGCAATGGGACAAAGATAGTCCATAGTATATGGTATGTCGCATGTAGGTACATTCTGGTGAATTATGTTATGATTCAGAGACCGAACAATCAAATAAAAAACTACCATTTACCATCCACACATTTAGAACAATATTTTTGCACTTGCATTTGTCCTAGGTTCATTTAACATGCATTTACCTATGAAAAGTGAGCTTTATCTTCAAAGCAAACATTATGCTAAAATTAGTTTTTGTATCCAGTGATGCAATTGGCCTCCAGTTATTGTTATATAAGAATTCAGTTGTTTTTATCCTGTTTTGTCAGATGCTCTATTCTCAGGAGCATCACATTATGTAGCTTTCTCCAAATGCAAGTCGGCTTTCTGTGGTATCTGACCTGTATATCTAAATGCTTTTATAAACTACTTTTGATAATGTCAGGCTTATTCTTTCCTATTAAGGCAGTAGTTTGAAGAGTTAGCAAAAGAAGATCTCCATGCAGGGCAGTCTTAGTATTTATTATGCAATGAATTACTTTGGTGTGTTCCATAACGACAAGAAACATAAAGAACAATGATTGATTTTTTTTTAACTTTCAAGGGAATTGAAGTTTAATGCAGAGCATTGCAATTTCCTCAATCAGCATCAATGATAATGCTAGTTTAATGGCAGAACAATTTATGTATGAATAATAACAGCTGCGCAGCAATATGAACTGATACAATTTGAACTGGACCTAGAAACAACCCGGAAGCATTATAGATCACATAGCACCTTGTACTATGATTATTATATCAGCCTCCATTCATTTTTTGTTAACCAGAGTTCAGTAACACAATAGCTGTATGTGCAAGAGTATCTGTTGCATCCATAACATTGGTAGCCCTTCAAAATGGATTAATTTTTTTTAAAGACTGACATACTATGAAAAAACAAAAAACTTAGGATGAAGTTGATAAAATCTCTGCAAAGTTTTCTTAAAAGAACTTAGGCAAAGTATTTTCGAGAAGTGTGGAAGATGCATTTAGGCCATTACTGCACTTAGTTGCAAAGATAGCTCAAACTACAAAGCATTGGCATCATTCAAAACAAGAGATTGCTGGTTTAAGGAGAGCTACTTTACCGGTAGATACAACAACATTTTTGACTAAGAGATGCAGTCTTTTGCTACGCATATTTAGTTACAGTATATAATACTTTGAAAACATTGGTTGTATTTGTCTATATTTCTTTCCAAAATAGAATAGAATAAAATTCTTTATTGACCAAGTTTGATTGGACACAAGGAATTTGTCTTCGGTGCATAAGCTCTCAGTGTATATAAAAAAATACATTCATCAAGAATCATAAGACTATCACACTTAGTGATAGTCATAAATACTAAATAAGAAATCAAATCATATTAAGAAATTAAATAAATCAATATAAATTATAAAGATACAAGCAACAAGGTTATAGTCATAAGTAGGAGGAGATAGGTAATAGGAATGAGAAGAATAATAGTAATGCAGTCTTAGTAAATAGTTTGACAGTGTTGTGGGAATTAGTTGTTCAGCAGAGTGATGCCATCACTCTGGGAAAAAATTGACCTTGTGTCTAGTTATTCTGGTGTGCAATGCTCTATAATGTCATTTTGAGGGTAGAAGTTGAAACAATTTATGTCCAGGATGTGAGGGGTCTGTAGATACTTTTACAGCCCTCTTTTTGACTCGTGCAATATACAGGTTCTCAATGGAAGGCAGGTTGGTGGCAATTGTTTTTCTGCAGTTCTAATTATCCGTTAAACTCTGTGTCTGTCTTGTTTGATTGCAGAGCCAAACCAGACAGTTATAGAGGGGCAGATGACAGACTCAATAATTCCTCTGTAGAACTGAATCAGCAGCTCCTTGGGCAGTCTGAGTTGCCTGCGTTGGCACAGAAAGAACATTCTTTGTTGTGCTTTTTGATGATGTTTTTGATGTTAGGTGTCCATTTTAAGTCTTGAGATATGATAGAACCTAGAAACTTGAAGGTTTCTACTGGTGATACTGTGTTGTCTAATATTGTAAGAGATAGTATAGCAGGGTTTCTCCTAAAATCTACCACCACTTCTACGGTTTTGAGTGTGTTTAGTTCAAGATTGTTCCGGTCGCATCACAAGGCTAGTTGAACAAATAACCGAAAGATTTACATTTGTTTCCTAATCGAAAAGTTAAGCATTACTTAACTTTTTCTAACTCAGGGATACAAAAGTTGTTATTATGGGATAGAAATGTTGCCCTGGCAACAGAAACAGAAAAGGGTGCTTGAGTTTCCATATTTATTTCTAAAACAGTGTATTCACTTTAAGCCATCCTTTATTTCTGATTACCAGAATAGCATGATTTTTAAGACAGCAAGGCTGGCACATTGTTTGGTTTCTGTGAAGAGCTTAAAAAGAGGGTTTCAAAGCTTTGCTATCAAAAGAGAAGGAAAAAAATAGTTTAACCCTACAAATATGTATTGAAATCTAGGCATGGTAAATGGATTCTGAATATAAATGAATCACAATTTACATAAAAATTACCTCTGTGAGTGTTTCTACTACTCCTTGAAAATCATAAGTGTGAAAAATATGCACAGAACAATGGCTTTAGAAGAATACTTGCTTTCCAAAATAAAATGATTTATTCCTCCATAAATTTCAGCAGTACAGGACTTCTGTAGTATTTGAATAAGTACCTAGATGCTAATGCATTATTCAGAAACAAATAAGATATATTTTTATTCATTCCATTTTTTTTTAAGATGCCACAACATGCTTGGCACAACATGGTATCCTCTGGAAATTGTTATATGGTTATACTAAGAAAATTCTGAAGAATGCCATGTCATTTATCTAGGGATAGATAAAGAGCGCTTGGCTGAACCATTTAAAGATAAAAAAATCCAGAAGATATATTCCATTCCTTTTTGAATAATAGTAGTTTTTCTCCTGCTAGCTTCATAAATCATGTACCATTTATTATTATTTTTTTGATAGGACTTTAGTTATCAGCCTAGCAATGAAACTGGGATGGCTATGTATTCATGACCTAAAAACATGACAGTGATCAGCATCCGCTAAGGAGGTTCTTGTGAAGACTCCTGTGGGAAATTCAGAATTTTGTATTGTATTTGGATTCCAATATGACAGCATTCACTAATATATGTTTCTAAGGTAAACTAAATAAAGGAAAACAAAACTCCAAATTGTTTAAACTAAATCCTGGAAACAAAGAGGTACCTGAATATAAATGGAAAATCAACATGACCTACTATTCACAGAACACAATATTTTCCAGAAAGGCCTCAGCTATAATATCGTCTTCTTCTTGTGCCATATTTGTCATTGGATGTTGGTTATCATGTTGGTGTTTTTATCAACAGCCGCACAAAAAAGTGTTGTTGAGTTTTCAAACCAGTCCCTTAGATTTTGAAGCCATGATGTTCTTCTTCTACCTAGACCTTGTTTGCCTTCAATCTTTCTTTGAACGATTAAGTGAACGATGCCGAATTTTCCTGGGTGTAGCATCACATGTCCAAAATATTCTAACTTTCGTTTTTTGATGGTTTTGATGATTTCCCTTGGCTTTCCCAGACCGTTTCCCAAGTTATAACATAGACAATACTAATCAGCTAGAATTCTTTGTAGCCTTAGAGGCAGCATTTGAAACCACAGAACTTGCCATAGAAATCCAAGAAAACATATGTCAGACAGTCATACCACAGACCAGAAGAACACAGAATAAAAGCAGTGGAAAAAGCATCCCTCAAAAAACTAAAATGAAACAAAAAAAGACCAAACCATCACCGTTTTCCCAGAAGACAAAGGATGAATCAATGTTATGGATACAACACAACATGTTCAAAGAGCATCTACATCTACTGTAGGAAAAGAGAACTGCATCAAAATAAACACCAAGCCAATATAGAAACTAGACAATCAAGAGAATCACCTAGATAAGAAAGGTCAGATCACAAAAGTACAACAGTGGTAGATGAAAAGTAGTACATCCACTACCCAGCTCCTATTGATACCCCAATCAATACTCCAAAACATACAAGCCTGATGTACTTCTTTGTCTTTGTATCATTGCCAGGGACCCCAGCATGCAACATAGCCAAAGACCTTATGACAAGCTTGAATATTTCACAGAAAGGAGTGAGTATTCTATCAACTTGCCAATATAGTTCTTCCAGAAAATCAAAGATTTAAAAATAAAAGAATATGCAGTACCATACAATAAAATTGACCCAACCAAATACACTGAGATCAAAATACTCAGTATCATGGGCCTCATCATCCTCTGCCTAATTGTCTATTTCAGTTTGATGGAGAAATACCAACAAGACAGAAGAGCATAGATCCCCACTGTCAGAGCTTATAGCAAATATTGTAATGTAGCTTCTGGAAATTATAAGTACTTCCACACATACAAAGTATGGATCCAATACATAGAGGACACCATCATCATCATCATAAAGGAACAACCTGAGAAGATACATGAAACAATCAACATCTTCAAAGTAATGATATTCCCAACAATAGAAGGAAATAACAATATATTACCCTTCCTGGGTATCCTCATCAGCAAAGGAAATTATGGTGAAAAATGGGAATGCAAATCTATTGAAAAATAATCTACTATCTCCCTAAAACCAACAATGATATGGAATAATTGGACCCAGGAATATCTACAGTATAAGGAGCATAACAACCACTAGGTAGAAGACTAGCAAACTGTATTCATGAACACCAATTTAGCTGTCAGAAGATGCAATGAAAACTCCATAATCTCCCAAGACATGGACAGACTCAACCATAGTTTTGATTGGGAAACTGTGACTACCCAAAAGTTAAATCCAAAAATGCTAGGAAAATATTGGAAGTGCTGTATATAACTTTTTTCAAAAAGTATTAACTACAATTTAGTCTTGTTGGTTTGAAAAATTTCTTTGTTTTTACATATTGTGAGAATAAATGGAGCACTCTATATTTTTGCAGGCTTAGTATCTTTTTTATTTTTGTACTGTGCCTTAAACAAAATCTTAGTATTGCCATTGAATTAGCTATCCTTGCTGTGATCATTTTTCATGCATTTGATGTTTCTTTTCCTCCTGGCAGTGAATCTTGATGACAATAAAACATAACAGGACCAAATCCTTGAAGAGAAATAAAGATTTTAGAGATACTGACAATAGTATCAAATAAATGCATGACTTGAAAGTATTGCCTAGAATGAGTAATGTGTAATTTTTTGTATTGTGCAGCTATAAAATTATGTTGGATGAGAAATAATATTTTTTGTATGTTTAAGAATATATCAGAATTGGTACACATATACAGACAGTCCTTGACTTACGACCACAGTTGAGCCCAAAATTTCCATTGCAAGCAAAACAGTTGTTAAGTGAGCTTTGTCCCATTTTACAGCCTTTCTTTCCACAGTTGTTAAGCAAATCACTGTAATTGGTAAGTGAATTATGTGGTCATTAAGTAAATCTGGCTTTGATCATTGACTTTGCTTGTCAGAAGATTGCAAAAGATAATCATATAAACCCGGGACTCTACAACCGTCTTAAATATATGTCAGTTGCTAAGTGTCCAAATTTTGATCATGTGACAATGGAGATGTTCATAAGTGTGAAAAATGGTCACGTCACTTTTTTCAGCGCCATAACTTTGAATGCTTACTAAATGAGTGGTTGTAACTCTAGGATTACCTGAATCTAATGGCCATGCCAGCTGTGTTTGCACCTGGCAATATACTATTGAAACTGCTTCCTCTGCCTTTCTCTTACTTTGCTAGTAATTAAATCTTCCTACCTGGGCTAAGTGTATATAAGTAGTATAATTGAAATGGGCCTTCAAAGACCCTGTTTTAGGGGTTGGGCAAGGGACAGTTTTTAAATATAATAATTTTATTTAATGATCAATTGTATACTGTCCATCATACCTGTGTGATTCTGGATCATTTACCACCAACATTTATTTATTTATTTATTTTGTTAAATTTATATACCGCCCCATCTCCGAAGACTCGGGGCGGTTTACAGCACAGTAAAAACAGTGTACAATTAAAATTCAATTTAAATTTACATATTTAAAACCCCCATTTAAAATCCCCTTGGTCACCCCAGGCTGGCCTGCCAGAAGAGCCAGGTCTTTAGCTCCTGACGGAATAATCTCAAGTCAGGGAGCACCCGCAGTGTTTGAGGCAGTTCGTTCCAGAGGGTTGGCACCCCCACGGAGAAGGCCCTATTCCTTGGGGTCACCAAACGGCACATGGAGGCTGTTGGGACCCTCATCAGCCCTTCCCTGTGGGAGCGAACCGGTCGGTGGGAGGTCATTGGCAGAACGCGGTCCTTTATATAGACAAAGGCCCCAACTATAAAAACAGTTGGGGAGGGGGTCCCCCAAAGCAATAAAAACAGTTGGGGAGGGGGGCCCCCAAATCAGCCCCCCAAAGATGGAAGTATTGGTGGGCTGCTCTTCATTGCATGAGATCAAGGCAAAGCTAGACCGTTCAATTTACATTTCTGCATTGATCGGGGAGTTGGACTTAATGCCTAAACGTCCCCTTTGGACTATAATTATAAGGATTGCAACATACAGGACCCATTTAACCCTTTCCTCTCTTGTTAAAGCACAGAGGCTTTGTTCTTCAAAGCAGATAATTGTTACCAGAGGGACTTTTCCTTTGATGATTTAGAAAAAGACGATCAGGGAAGGAAAGGATTAAGCGCTATCTCTGCTTCCTGCTGGGCAGATCTTTTTTTTTTTAAATATGCCAGTTCCATTCCAAGATATATATAGCTTCCCATCTATATTGGCCCTTAATTCAATGATATAGGAAGACATAACAGATGAATGCGCCCTCAGAACTAGCTGTTCCCTAGTCAAAAGCAACTCTACTAACTTAGCAAGTTTCACTCTGTGTGCCCTGCTCCTCAATTAAAGATTCAACCTGGGGCTCAAATTCCCAGTGTGCAGTCATGCTTATCTTGGCTGCAGCTGTCAGGCTTTTCAGTTGCAGGTGCCTTTGTGCAGATAACAGACAATTACACGTTATCATCTCCGTTAAGATATGACAGTTCGGCTGAATTACGCTTCTGGAACAGGTTCTGTAACGTCCTCCTAATGTAAAGCATATTGGTTTGACAGATCTTGCAAGGACTGATTAAGTGGTGATCTTTGACAAGGGGCCCCGGCTGCTGTGAAGTAATCAGACTCCTGGGATTTTGGCTTTTCAATCCCCCTGCAATGTATTGATCACAAGGAAAAACACTTTAGAAAGGAGAAGCCCCAAACAAGCCAGTCCTTGGTTGGAATTTCATACAAGCCACCAATTATTCACCCATTGCAATTAACGATTAATAGTGCCTTAAACACCCAACTCTTATACCTTTTATATTCATATACACTGAAGAAAGGTATTTAATTTCGTTGTACGAGGTACAATGACAATAAAGTGAACTAACTAACTAACTTTATGTTTCCTGATTTGAATGCCTGAATTTGACTTCAGTAAAACTATTGCCACGGTCTGACTGGGTTCATAAATCATGCTAAGCCGTAGTGAGCTTTGTTAGGTTTTAGCTTAGCACAGAAGACAGGAATTATGGGCTTTGGGTTGCCAAGGCATCCACAGCAATACCCCCCCCCCAGATAATAGCACTATGCAAAACATTTGGAAGGATAATAGCTGCTCAAGAGTAAGCTATTCAAACTAATGCGAGCAAGACCGGAATTGAAAAATCATCAAATGATTCAAAGTGCAGATTGTGCAAAGAAGCAGAAGAAACAGTAGATTATACACTCAGCTCCTGCAAATTAAAAAAAGAAGATTGCACAAACTGATTATAAACAATGATGTAACATAGACACCAAAATGACTCATTGGGACATCTGTAAAAAAAATTATGTGCCAGGAATGAATCAATTGGTGGGAACATATGGTTGAAAAAGTAGTTGAAAATGAGCAGGTTAAAATATTGTGGGATTTCTGAATGCAAGTGGTAAAATGAGTTGTGACAAGTTGTCCCATCGTGGATTGCCTGTGATGAGTTGTCCCATGGTGAGTTGCAGTGGTGGTATTCAATTTTTTTTACTACTGGTTCTATAGCCGTGGCTTGGTGGGCGTGGTGTGGCTTGGTGGGCGTGGCTGCGGAAGGGTACTCTAAAATCCCCATTCCTCCCCACTCCAGGGGGAAGGACACTGTAATTTAATTTAATTTAATTTAATCAAGATTTCTATCCCGCCCCATCTCCACAAGGGACTCGGGGCGGGTAACAACAAAGATAAA
>JAOYMU010000077.1:26674915-26685403 GCA_025802295.1 Psammodynastes pulverulentus
TGGGTAGCTTGCTGAAACATCTCCTTTGTTACAGTTTGTAATTGTAATTGCGTCTGAGTCACAGCCATTTTTCCCCTCTTTAAAAAAAATCCCTTAGTCACTCTAACGAGGCAGCACCATCTTATTTCTTTTTCCACCTCCGGTCTATTAGTTTAAAAAGAAGAAAAAGAAGAAGAAAAGAACGGCTTCCCTGGAACAAAAGATAATATACTTGCAGCTATATGATCCACTGCTTTGATCCATCTGCTTGAGTTTTTTGTTGTTAATCATTTAAAAGCAGAGATGGTCGCGGATGTCATGCTCTGCTGATGCGGAGGCAACCCAATTCTGGAGCAATGGAAGGCTACTAGGGATCTCTCCTTTCGAACCCCAAAACTAATTCTAGGGTTCCTGGAGAGTTCTACCTATGACCTGGCCAAACTCTCTTCTTCCTCGTGTCCTGAGGGAGAAGGATCTTATACAGTTAAACAGCAAAATAATGCTGTTTTAACTGTTTACAAAAATTGGGGTGGGAGCTCAGAAAAGGAGCTTCCTTGACGTCCTGCAGCGCCACCTGGAGCTAGACTCCTCTTCTAACTCAACAAGTGAACTCCATTTTCACAGGAGTTGTCAGGATGGCTCACATATCAAAGGAATCACAGGGGGAAAAGGAAGTCTGAAAGGCACAATTTCAGTCAAATTACCGTAGGTTTTATCTATGCATTGCTATAGTTCATTTTAATGATATGTTCTTCAGGAATGATTGGAGAGATTGCAGTAGATAAAAGTCTGCACAAATGGAAGTGAATTCAACTAACACTAGAATCAGAGCTGAAGAAGCTTCTTGGATGAGAAGTGAAATGTCTTCAAAGAAAAACCAGAAAGTCCAGTTGCCTCTTGAAAAAAGAAAAAAGCACCTTTGAGATAACACTAGAATGGTTAACATGAACTCATGAGCATTAATGCAACCACACCAAATTTTCTCTCTATTTTCATTTTCAGTAATACTTCCGATCAATATTATGTTAATGTTTGACATGATATCCATCCTTGGGGCAAAAAGTGACATATACATATACACATACGTATACAGATACACATATACATGAGAGAGAGAAGGAGAAAGAGAAGAAGATGGGGAAGGGGAAGGGGAAAGAGAAGGAGAAAAGATGTTTCTCTTGGGCAATAAATAATAACTTGTGGGTAGGTAGTAACTCTTTGTTTTTTTATAATTTATTTTCAAATCCACAAAACTATAACACTGATGAAGAACCAGCAGTTGACACTGAGCAAATTAATTTCCATGGTTAGAAGACCCGTTACTGACACAATAAATAGTGGATTTTATCTACTCACCGACTTGAACTGCATTCTATGAACTCTGGGAGCCTTTCAAGAGGGTTGCAAAGACGCTTGTTTTGAATCTTTTGTCTTCTATGTGATAATAAAGTGAAAAGAGACCACATGCAGTGCCTGACATTTCAATTTATAGATGTCTATGGAATTTGGGGTGAAAAGAACTTTCTTAAGCCAGAATGAATTGCATAAGAAAAGGAAGCACTTAATTCAGAATAAAATGGAGCACTGTGTCTTGAAGCTTATTATTTTTTTAGCTAAAAGGTGTTCAGGGGACTGTGATCTCCAGAAAATGGCATCAGTTTTCTAACAGAGAAATAGTTGAAAAGCAAAACTGCTTCTTAATAATGAAGCTGAGACCTGAATAGAACCACTAAGAATTTATCACACAAAAACTAGAAATTGATGAACTGATTTGCAGAGTTCATAATAATAAATATGTTTAAAAAACAAACAAACAACTATTGTGCCTATTTGTAATTAAATCCAAAGAAGTAGCTATGTTTTCTGGCATCTTAAAAACTAGCAATTGCTTTATGACATACGCTTCTCTCTCTCCTGAAATGAGGAAAGCATTCCTCTGAATTAGAAGTGTACCTATATTCAGAGCTATAAAGCAAGTGTAAACATTTTTTTGCTGTAAAATCATTTATGTTAGCTAGCTTTTAATTAATGAATTAAACCAAAAAATTACTTTAGATTAGGGCCACCCTAGAACATTTTTTTCTGCTATGATATACAACATTGTATATTGCCATAGAAATGCGAATGCTCCATTGGATATTGGGCATGTCCCTTCTTGACCACATCACAAATGATACCATTTGACAGCATTTTGGGGTGGCACCAATTATAGAGAAGATGAGAGAAGACCAACTCCACTGGTTTGGACATGTCCAGAGAGCAGCACCTCCCATCATTGTTCAAACTGCCTACCAATTAGAAATTAATGGCTGGTGATCCTGTGGGCATCCAAAACAGAGATGGCAAGACACCATCAACAAGCTGATTGTGCAAAGTGGCATTCAATGATCTGAAAAGCAGACCCTACATCTGTGGGAATTTGCTAGGAAGAAGAAGATATACAACATTGTATTTTTGTTTAATCTTAAAAATTTCTGCATTTTAGAGTGGGATTGGAATATTAAACATGATATGATTATATTTTAAATTAATGTACCTAATATTTTGCAAACTGGCATTCATTTTTTTTCTCTTCTCTTACCTGCACAACTATCTGGACCTGAGAGTTAAATCTAAGGCACATTGTATAGGGCAAGGACAGGTGATTTTTAATGCGTGGTATCCAGCAGGACCTTTATCATGCTTTGCCTTATTTTCTTCAATTGGATTTTTGCCAATATATTTAATAGCAAATTATGAAACTATAAGGCAGTGGTCCCCAATCTTTTAGGCTCAGTGGACTGGCAGAAGCCATAGTGGTGGTAGTGGCAGAACTGGGGGGTCGAGGGGATGGTTTCATGTGGGTACACCTCTGTCAGAAATACAGCTTTGCATGCATGTGTGCACCTGTGCTCATCCACCACTTCCACAGCCTGGTTCAGAATGGGTTATAACCTGATACTGAGCCATGGACCAGTGGTCCCCTGCTATAAGGAGAAATATTGAAAATCTGCAATATGTTACACTATAGTATTGCAATTGTACAAGGGAACAAATAGTGACAAATCATGCATAGAAAATAATATTTGTGCTTTATTTATTTGTTTATATTCTGCCTTTTTAAAATAAATAACTCAGCTGGCTTTGGTGACTAAAGTGGGACTAGAACTCACATTTTTCCAGTTTGTCGTTTGGTGCCTTAATCACTAAACCAAACTGGTTGTCCAGTAAACTATTAAGAAAAAAATAATACAATGCTGTGTGTGGAATATTCATATAGACCAGAGAGGGAAGAAAGTCAGATAAGGAACAGTCATTAGTATTTTAATGAAAAAAATTCTTGCAAGTTTTGTAGCAAGTAGATCTTCCAAAAATAGAATAGTCTGCTCATTATTTATTTAATATTTGGCTTCAACTACACCTCACTGCAAGTCATCACTAAATTGTTTCTATAGAGAAGGAGCTTTCAAACTTTTTAAAGAATCTGTTAATTAAAACAAACAAACAAACAACAAAACTCCAGTAATAGAAAATTGTTTGTGTTCAAATTGAAGTGGAGGGATTTTTGCCTTTAGCCGGTAGAAAGTTAGCATCCATCCCTCCTAGAAGAATGAAATATTTTAGGAAATATTAAAAAGGCAGAATATTATATTTACCTGGATGAGAAATTGAGAAACATGCTCGTAGAGACAGAAACTCAGAGCCTCAGCTCCCTGCCCCAGCTCCTGCAAGCAGATACTGAGCTGGGGCAGCTTTAGAAATGCAGATTTGGTAATCCATTACTGCCTACAGCAAGGTCTGGTTCTGAACAAGGGAGGGCAAAGCCATTCAGCCACAATAGGAATTGCCCTTCATTGCATCGCAAGTTTCAACTAAGCCTGGGACTCAGATAGCCTACAAAGTTAGCTGTGACCTCTACAGCAACCAGTAGAATATATGCTCTTGCCACAGAAACAGGAAGCTTAAGGGCAAGGCATGAGAGGGTATAACTCCACTCCATGTGGTCAGCTGCCCAGGACCTCAAACTCAGGTGGTCCTGTTCATCAATAAACCATCTTTCCAATTAGCCTCCATGTTTCCAGTGTCTTTCTCCTCACTTGGAACTGAACCAGATGGATATTTCTTCTTTTATGAATTATAATTCCATGAAACATAGTTTGAAAGACCCTGTTATATGCAACTCAGTTCTGAACCCTGGAAATGTAGTCTGTAGGAATGACCAAGCTGAGCCTATTACATATTTTGCAAATATAATAAATGATTAAATAAGCAATTTCTTCCCTGAGGACAGAGGTGTTAAAGCACTTGGAGAAACACATAATAAATTGTTTAACAAAAAGGAAACTCAGGGTTTCAAACCAGCCCAATTGGTACTTTATATACTCAGTATACAGATAGATATAAGATTCTAGCTCGTGGCTGAAGAGCATGAAACTAAGGAGAATGGAATGACATGGAATGGACTGGAAAAGAGCATGCTAGCCTGGCTATAAGTGTGAATGGAAGCACCCTGCATCATTTTGTTATAAGTCCTTTTGAAGTACTTCTACAAAACAATGGAGTGAACAAAATGGACTATTCAGTGCTGTCCCATCCACTGACCAATAAGATTCTGCAAAAACATTCATTTGGTGCCTAACTCTAAGGGGCCTAACCCTAAGGGGCATGTATAAGCACACCAACGTGCCTACCACCCCCTGTCCTAATGTTCTCTCTTATTTGTATTCATTTTATATATTCATAATTATGTTTATACATATATATTATCCAAAGTATGCTTGACAAAACAAACAAACAATAACCCAAGCTGCTATAGGTTGTGACACAACAAAATTCCTTCAGATCAACATATGAAGCAAATGGGGAAAATGTACGCACACAAATACACACCATGCTCTCAGTTTTTGACTGATTATTTGCGGAAGAAAAAAGGTGGGCAGCTGAGGGAAGAATATAATGGGTAGAACCTGTCAGTGTCACTCTGTGTATTAAAAGTATTGCTGAGATTCCTGAACCCTTGAGCATATTAAATAGCCCCTTATTTCAAATACATTTACTTTGTATTTCAAGATGCTAACCAACTATTTCAGCAAATAGCTCTTGATACAGACCTATCATTTCAGTTATTGCAGCTTTGTGTCTTTTAAAGTACAGTTCAATCTCACAGTTTGCCATACACTGCTGAGTCTTAATAATCCAATATAAGATTGCATGTAAAAAAAAAAAATCCAAAAAGAAACAAAACAAAACAAAAAAAGGTCAGGCAAAATATAATTCTGTGCTCTGTCATCTTCTCTTTGAAATGCTATCAAGAATTCCTTCTAATTAAAATGCCAGCCAGAGAAAGCAGACAAATTCTGTGTTTTCTGGTCATACGTCTGTAAATAAACTTGGGACACAATACAAAGCAGACTAACTGTATGCATTTCCATCTTCAGAACTACAGCTGGCTGGCCATGTGCAAATTACTAATTTCATTTAAAAGGACAAGAAAATGGGGGGAAAGGATTTGTTAGATTTGTTTTATGGTTACAGTATTTATTTTCACTTGTTCTGCTTTAGGGTTTAGACTATGAACAGGGAGACAAGGAGTTTTACATTTGGGACATGCAAAGCTTTAGATGAGACTCTAGAACAGGGGTTCTAGAGTTGTCACGGGGGCATCACATGACATATCGCGACTTTCCCCCCTTCGCTAAATGGACGTGGGCATGGTGAGTGAGTGACGCATCTGCCCACGGGCCGCAAGTTTGACAGCCCTGTAGAACAACACTTAGTAAATATGCAGTTAGCAGCTATTTGCAACTCTTTAACACAATTACATTTTTTCCTGGGATCACATGAACCTGTACTTAAATCCAGCCTTATGACCACAACTGGAAAGGCAATTGTCTTAAGCAAGGGCAAGCACTTGATTTTTCTTATTGGAAGCTGACAGGAAGGTTGCAAATGTTATCATATAATCCCGGGATGCTGCAACTGTCATAAATAGATGCTAAGTGCCCAAATTTTGATGGAGTGATCAGTGGATACTGCAGTGGCTCTAAGTGAAAGGGCCAGTTGTTATTTTTTTCAGCACTGGGTTAACTTAAAATGGTCACTAAATGAATAGTTGTAAGTCATGGACTACCTAGACTTTTAGCAAATTCATAAAGAGCACCAAAAATGACAATGGATCAATTTATTGATTTCGATATTCTGGTATGAATGGATTGATCTGTTTACTTCCAATGGACTTCTACTTTAGTACATTTTTATATTAAATCATTTTTTAAATGTTTACCCTAAAAATGGTATCAAATATGCATTTAAATACATTTATTTCTATGTGTTTCACAAGATTATTAATCTAAAAATAAGCATCTTTCATTTCATATATTTGATCTGGGGGTTTCAGGAAAGAACTATGATGAAAATTCTAGAAATAAATAAATAAATGCATGTTTATCTGCATATTAGTTGGGAGAGATACAAATAAAACCTCTAAATATGCAGTCAATTAAAATCTTCAGGCTATGGAATCTCTCTCCCATGAAGATTCTGTAAAGTTTTCAGGACTATAGTAATAAATGAGAGATCCATGCTCTCAGCAGTCACTGACATAAGCAGCATGGCAACATACCATGACATAACACCCACTTCTTTTATATGCATGTTATAATGTTGCACACATGTCTAAATGGTTGGAGTTTGTGACATAACAAATTGTCATTATAGCAGTAGCAACAGCACTTACTTATATACTGCTTTACAGTACTTTGTAAACCCTCTCTAAGAGGTTTACAAAGTCAGCATATTGCCCCCAAGAATCTGGATTCTTGTTTTACCCACTGGGAAGGATGGAAGGCTGAGTCAACCTTGAGCCTCATGAGATTTGAACTGCCAAATTGCAGGCAGCCAGCAGCCAGCAGAAGTAGCTAGCAGTACTGCACTCTAACCACTGCACCACCATGGCTCATTATCATGATTCTGATGAAGCAGTTGGTGATTATTGATGCTCATGCCTAATTCCAGACTTGATTTTGTTCCATTTTACGCTTCTTGGATGAGAAGCAAAATATTTTCAAAACAACAACAACCCAAGAAAGTCCAATTGCCGTTTGGAAAAAGCACCTTTGAGACAACCATCACCTGGATGATTGAGAATCTCCATAGATATCACCTAATCTAATAGCCATCACCACTGTTTAGCAAAAAATACACTTGGGAGCATATTTTGCAGACTTGTGGCACATTGGCATATACAGTAGTATGTCTAACATACATAATTTGATTGTCTCTGTTTCAATCTCTGTCTGGCCTAGCTTTTTCCTTTTGGTTCCAAAATTTGGGATAATTTCTGACTACATTGCTCAGAATTTTCCTTCTTTCTTTTTCTCTTGCTAGTTCCATACTTTAAAGCCAACCACTCATTACCAGATGCTCATCTAAACTGAAACCAATGAAAAAAAAATATTTGATCGTAAATATGACTTGAATATATAGTAAGAATATATGTTCTGCATTAGAATACAATAATATCCTTCTACCTACCGTTTCACAAAAATAGTAATTTTCCTTCGTAATAGAATGCCATTATTATCAGCACAGAGGGGTGTCTTTGACTAAATTTCTTAGAGAACTATTATTACAGTTGTATTTTTCATTTCTTTGCTCATGCTATATTTTAAGACACAAAAATTACATTTTTAACAATGTCTTCTTTAGTGCGTAAAGAGCTGAAGGAAGAAAATGAGATAATTTAAGCAGTGTTTGTATCTGTATGCCTGATAGCATCCAGCTGTAGAGATTTTGGAATACAAACGATGTGAGGGAGGAAAGTATATATTTGGATCTCCCCTATAAAATGGTAATACACTTTCAACTTCTTTTTAACAAATTAGCATCTTTTAAATCTGCCCAAATTGCTTTCTATAAAGCAGAACATTAAATGTTTAATGCTGTTTCTTAATCTTGTAATAGTTTAATGTGTTGGCATCTTAGGTACTATGGAGTCCTGACATTATTATGTTCCAGCATCGTAAGTTCTATTGTATTATCTTTTGTGGAGAATACTCCTCTCTTTGAAAGTTCTTGGTGAGAAATTTTGGTAAAAATCTTGTGGGAAAACAGCATAATGTGCTGTTCTTGTGCTTATGAGATCTCAAGAGGTATGCATGTCTAAATGTTCTGTCTTCCATTGTACAATCTTACTAGTGAACAGTAGCCCTTTGATATTCCAGGCTTTAGTTAAACTTAATGGAAATATACTGTGAAGGACTTTTTCAGTGAAAAACATCATGAGAGAATTTCAACCTTTGAGTTTCCTTTAATGATGTTACCACAGTTAGTATGATAGTTATGGCCCTTAAGAAATTTTGGTACATTTCATCCTCTTTTGAGTAAATTCAAAGAAATCTGTCCCCATCCCAGTCAAATATTTTTAGCAAGCACATAATGTTGTGGAGTTTCAAAGTCATTTTGTTGCAGGTCAAACTTCGTTGATTATGAACTTGAAAGATGGTGGGTTTTTTGAGGTTGCAGCAAAATTGGATGTAAAAACTATATTACAAACTGTTGATGGCCCTCATTTTCTCCTGCTTGCTCATGACAGCTGACATTGGGTTTTTAAATTTTATTTAATTAGATATATTGCACATAAATACTTCCTGAAGTACACAGCAGCTTTTTTTGCACCAGATCTAAGCTTTTTATTCAAAATTTCATTCCAGTAGCATAGAAAAATGGTGGAGAAAGATTTTGTGTGTAATTCCCCCTACCCAAATTAAAACATGTTGCAATGAACAAAAATTTTAAACACTTGTTCTACAGGAAGACATGCCATTATTCAAAGTCCTTATATTTTATATGTCATGGCATATTAAAAAGGGTACTATCTATTCCATTAGTAGAAAAATACAATAGTACTTTTAATACAACACAGTAGATGGATAATACAATAGGGACATAATCAAATATGTCTGCAGTATCACTGATTAATGGGAAGAAGAATTCTATGGTATTTGGTAAGTAATGAGAATTGAGTTATCCAAATCCTATAAACAGTAGCAATAGCAAATCACTTAGACTTATATATCACCTTACAGTGTTTTACAGCCCTCTCTAAGAGATTTACAGAGTCAGCATGTTGCCCCCAACAATTTTGGGTCCACATTTTATCCACGTCAGAAGGATCGAAGGCTGAGTCAACCTTTAGCCTGGTGAGATTCAAACTGCCAAATTGCAGGCAGCAGAAGTAACCTGCAGTACTGCACTCTAACCACTGTGCTACCATGGCTCATAGTAGAAGATTGTCCCCTGGTTTATCTTCAACATCATGGAGCATGGCAATCTAGCTGCTGCAAATAACAAATATAAATCAATAAGTAAAAAATGGAATCACGTTGAAAGCCTGCTTAGAAGAATCAGGGTTTCAGAAATAGAATGCCATCTAAAAAGGTAAAGTGTTTTTCATAATTGCTTGAGGATATTATAATGACAGTGAAAAAAAGGAAGACCCATCAGGAAGCATCATCATGATTCAGTCAAGTTTCCAGCTGTGCCAAATGCTGCTTGAAATGTGCTTTATGGACAGAACAAAACATGGTTAGGTAGATATTGTGAAGCAGGATCACTTAGAATTACTCTTAAGAGATTGGGTAATTCCACTCTTGAATAAAAGACCACATCCAAGCAGAATTTATCAAGGGCAAATTTTATAGTCTGGGACTCTGCAATTTGTACAAGTTGTAGTTTAAATTCCTATGCAAGAAAGGACTATGACAAGCTCAGGAAAAGTCCAACTGGTGAGACTAGCATGCTCAGAGATGATTTTTTTATCCAGGGTACATAGCCCCATTTTCCCCCAGATACATTTACTGTTTAATGTATGTGTAAGGGTTAGTTGAACTATTATAAATTCAAAGGTGAATTTTTTTAGCAGTAGTGGAAAATATAATATTGTTTTAAAACAAACCCAATAGGTAAATATAACAAGCTGCTAAGTCTACAACTCTTTTAATATGAATCTATATACTAAAATTGTCTATTTTCAAAATACATTTCCTTGCTTTTTCTATTTTGGGGTAGTTAGGAAGATCTTCATAGTTCACAAGGGAATGTAAAATGCAACAGGCAATATGACAAGGCATACTGGACATTTTTTTTTTTTTATATTCCAAGGTATGGTAGATCAAGGAAACAGGAGGATTTTCACATTCTCCTAGTGATCAACTGGGTCAGTGATCATCTGGTTGACTGGCATGGTAATCTCTGTTTTCTGGAGTTTGGGGCAATGGTGGGATTTAAATAATTTAACAGCTGGTTCTCTGCCCTAATGACTAGCTGGGTAGGCATGGCTGGGTGATCATGTGACTGGGTAGAGCTCAGGCAACAATAAGTCTGGGCGTACTGCCAATAAGCTTTAGCTGTTAACCAAGAGGCAGTTTCTGTAAGCAGGGCAATAGAGATTAATCTAGAAACAACACCAGAATGTTTCCTTCCTGCCTTCCTTACAGGATTAGCCCTGTAAAGTGGGAAAAAACAAAAGGA
>JAOYMU010000077.1:26768781-26780088 GCA_025802295.1 Psammodynastes pulverulentus
CAGTCCTAGACGCTTGGGAAGTGTTCGACTAGTGATTAGTGATATGAAATCCAGCATGATTATCTTATTTGCTGTGTTTACTATTCTGTTACATCATCATCATAATAATAACTTTTTCAAATCAAGACAAACTGAGCATTGTCCCCAAAATAGACTAATAAGTTCTGAATAATATCTTGTGCCAAATTTTATAATTCTACTGATCAATTGATGATACAGATATCAGAATGTATCTAGTAAGTATACACAGTTGGTGGAAGATGTTCTCACAATTTTCAGAGCATTTGTCCAGGTGATCTAAAACAAAAATTAATTAAAGCTTAAGTTTCCTCAGTTCTCTTTGCTGCTCCAACTGAATTCATTCGTAAATGAGATTGAAATTTTGTTTATTTATTTTCTGAATCCCATCTTCTTATTTCCTGACATTAAACATAAGTAATGAAACTTTGTGTTAATCTTGTTTTCCTGGTCATGCTCCACTGATGAGAACTTGACACCTATTTAGGAGATTCTGAGAAAATCAGGCCTCCGAAAGCAGTCCATTTTCTTTGCTATTTCAATTTCCTGGGACACAAAGATGGTATGTGCATGACCACACAAGGATTGAAGAGGGGACAGAAATGGGTGGTGAAAACTGTGTCATACATAGATATTTTTTAAGTGTTTCATTAAGAGACCCCCCCAAAAAAAGGATTCTTATTGGGAAGAAAGTAAAAATGCCCCAATTGAAAGAAATAAGGTAATGAAAATGGACTCTGTGGGATGGTAGAAGACAGGAAGGCCTGGAAGACTGTTGTTCATGGGGTCGCAACAACAAAAGGTAATGAAAATATGGAAGAATTGCAGTCAATTTCTAGTCTTTTAGATGTTGCAAATGCCTGAAAAGCAAAGGAAGGATTGCCCATACATGACATATCATTTGTTTTTTATTATATTATTTAGTTGCTATACTACAACAAAAAGCAAATTAAGACTTTTTGTAGCAGTAGCTTTTGATTGGACTTGTTTGTTCATAGAATAGCTATAAAGAAGATAGGATTATTCATTGCTATGAAGGAACTCAATAGCCAATGAAAGAAGTCAACTACATACAATTGTGTTTGGGGTTTGTGTGTTTATTTGTTTTCTATAAACGAAACATGATGGAATAGGCACACTGTAAATTGCTGATAGCTTGTTCTTGAGAACAGAACACAATTTGTTTTGGTTCCAAGAAAAGTATGGAAGTATAACTTTAAAGTTGGATTGCTCATTATGTAAAGGGTCTTTTTTTTACAGGTTTTATTCAGAGTTTTAGCAAATTGAAGTCACAGACTGTGATATTTAAACAGTGGAGGAAATAGACAACTGTGCTTTGATAAAATTGATATTATTTGAAGTCTCTCTAACCCTCTATAAGTAAGTCAAAATCAATATTTATTCACCTGTGATGTAAAGGTAGCTGAATGAATAGAAACTTCCATAAATGTAGGATTATGAGTCAGGCAAACATTTCAGTTGCTCTTTTGAGATGCTTGATTAATTTATCAAAAGATGAAAGTTCTTGTCTTTCTAGATTTAATTTATAGACTTTGTTTGCCCTGAGTTACATATCTGTCTGTCTGTCTATCTGCCTGCCTGCCTGCCTACCTCCTATCTATCTATCTATCTATCTATCTATCTATCTATCTATCTATCTATCTATCTATTCACCTTCATTCCATAATTATTACCTTTAACCAGTACAAAATAAACCATGATAGAATAAGAATATAATGTTAATGAAATAATATCAGCATGCACTAAATAAAAATCTGAGCCCATTTAGCTTATTTCTGGAACAAATTCTGAAGGATTGACTCTTGATAAACTCTTCAAGCTGCAATTCAAGCTTTGGTTACTTTAATGTAATAATTGAATTTATACATAAAAATATAAAAGAGAAGAAGAGACATTACGTAGGTTAGTTCATCATCATAAGTACTCATAGTCAAGAGGTACCTCATGAATGCAAAATGCACTGTTAAACAAATCAATAAATATGTGTTTTTCTCTTGCAATAATGAAAATAAATCAATAAATGTCTCAACCTTCCTTCTTCTAAAATAAGACAAGTTCGCCATTGACATATTATGATACCTATGTCTGATCCTGTCTGCTGATGATAAACATTGCAGTATTTTAACATAAAAACCTTACATTGGCTGAGAATAGTTAAAGTTTGGGGCGGGTTGAAAATAATTTTTAAAATCCAGTAGATAATATTGAATTGATAGTAACTGTCTAAAATTTCTTTAATGTTTTGTTACTTTTCATACTCCAGAGATAATAATGCATTAGGTGAAAATCTATATGAATGTAGTATAGAATTTATATTCTATGCCATTTGGATAATAACAAAAAGATAAAGTGTACTAAGCCCATTGGAAAGAAGTTAAGATTAAGCCAGTTGCTGACCAATAATTAGTCCTGTATTAGTCCTGTATTCAGATACAACCTATCTATCTATCTGTCTGAACTCTTTCTATATTATTAAAATTACAATGAGAACCATCTTAAGAACTGATGGCGCTTGGAAGAGAACTTTAGTCTCAAAAACATTGATTGCCACTGAGATTTAATATCTATCTTTTGTCAGTGACATGCTTTTTTGGGGTCCTCTATGAACTTATTGCATAAAAAAATATTTCCAAGCATTTTTAATTGGAGACCTGGCCTAACATTCCCATCTATTTGTTTTGGAGCAAAAATTACCAATTTAGTCCTATTATAATTAATGGGTAGGTGCTCCTTTCCGCATTAGCTTAATCAAGACCCAGAACACTGTTCTCATCCTTTTAAAGATATGGGGCAGGAGTCATCAGCATAAAGTAAGATAGAACTAAGTCTGTATTGGGGTTGAAATTCCAGCCTATCAAGACAATTTACCAATGAATTAATGTTAAATTTAAGTAATGATATTTATCATGATGACATTATTTCATTCATCGTAAGTTAGGCTCTTCCTGGCTTACTCACTCATTCACATGTATATATCCTTTACTAGCACGAAGGTTATCTTAATAGATACGTTTTATTTGATCTCAATACATTGCAACAGTGTATAAAAGAAGAGAAACAAAGGGAGAAAAGAGAGAAAATTGAATTCTCCACAACTTAAAATCAGGACAATTATTGCAGCCATATGATGAATAAAATAGCCAGGATGGTTTCTTAGTGGAAATTTCCTTATTGTATCTTTCTCTTTGTATGTTTATGTGCATATGTGTGTTCTCCTAGTTTTGTTTTTAGTATGTTTTATTACTTAAAACAGTTTTGATATTAATAAGAAAAACCTAAAAAATAAAATAGATAAATAAAGATTTCAGGATCATATGCACAATTACTCCAAAGATAGGATATTGGAAACAAAGAATAATAATCACCAGTTGTCAAGACAATCCTTCTGCTTCTGGGTTAGATGGATTTTTGTCTGATGATCAGAATAACCAAAGCACTTCTTAGATTCTTATGATTAAACAACAATACTAAAATTAACTATGCTATAATTTTCATTATTAAAATACCATTTTGACACTTTGATAATAGAGACACTGTGCTACTATAAAAACCAATAAAGTTATACTGTAATTATTCATTATTTCAGGTTCTGCATGGAAAGAGTGTTTATCTAAGAAAAATTCTGAAAACTGAATGAGAAAGCTATGCAAGTTATAATAAAAATAATAAAAAGAAAGAAAAAAAGAAAAAAGAAACATGTACTATGTTCATAGACCTAAAATTTTTCTCCTTTGATGTGATCTGAAACATAAGGTCCATATAAGTATTTGCTATGAATATTTAATCTCATAGAAAGAACAATTTCATTTTAACAGCTCCTTACATTGTAGGCACAGGGCTGGAAAGTGAAGAAAAAACGAAGAAGGCAATAGGAAGCTACTTCCATGTTAAGACAAGAATGTTTTAAATATATGCCTCAATTGTAGCTGGTTACCTAAAGTTGAGCTTGACTTAGGGCTCATGACATTCATATAAATTTCATTATGTAAGTAAGTGTAAGATCCTATAGGACATTCATGATTTAAAAAAACTATTCAAAGAAATCTTGAAATTATATTTCATTTCATTGGAAAGAATAAACATGGGATTTTTATAGACAATGCTATTGTAAAGTCCTCTGTTTGATGTCAGAGTAATACAGCATATTATAACAATTCATGTACATTAATATATAAATGGAGTATACAAAAAAAGTTGTACTTTATTAATAGAATCCAGTATCAATACCACCTGACAACAATTGTTATTTAAATCCAATACACCTCCCAGTGTTAGACAGATGCTATTTTTGATATCTTTTCCTTAGTATCAAAATCTATGAGACTGGCTATTTTAATACCCCCATAATGCTTCTAAGTTTGGTAGAGTGAGAGGATACTGTGGGGAAAAGGTTAGTAAGTCCTAGCAGCAGCATATTTGCACTAAATTTTGTTTTCCACTATAGATGCTGCATCAACCTACTGCTGTTAGAACAAACTATCCATCACACCAAGGGGAACCAATTAGTGCTGAGAATATTGTTATACTGGTGCTTGGAACAAACTGAATTTAGTATGAAGACACTTTGCTTCTGCCAATAAATTTCTTAAACTAAACTGACAACTGTACAATCTCAGGAAAAGAAGATGCAGTTACTAAGAGATACATGAGTACTCTCACTTGCTCTGAGCCAACTTTTTATCTCCAAAACTGCTGCACAGCCCTGTGATATATTTTTTTCAAAACAGAAAGACTTAGTATCTTCTTTCTGAGTTCTTCAAATCCAGTTCTCCATTAATACAACAGTAAAGAAACTTTTTAAAAATATTTTTATTTCCTTAATAAATTTATTATATTTAATAAATAATTTTATTTTAATAAGTACTGTAACTTTCATTTTATTCTCATTAATAGTCATGTTGGAGTACAGTGAGATAATATAATTATTAGTCATGTTAGCAGTGCAAAAAGTGCAGAAAGAATGACAAATATTTCAGTCATTGTCATGGTGCCCCATAAATCATATGAATAATAATAGTGCCTTTGTTTGAAATCATTGATGCATGAACGCAAGATTTCCTTCTGTGATGCAGAACATGCATCCTAGAAGCCATACTTTTGTATGATAAGAAGAAGCTGCCAAATATTTTTGTGGACAGGTATCAGGTGTTGAACGTTAAACATCAAGCAATGCAATTCTGTTCAAGTTTGGTTGGAAATAAATCCTACTGTGCTCATAGTACTTAGAGACCCAGGTACATGGGTTTGCAGCCTTAAATAAAATCATGGAGAACTTCAGGTTAATTTGATGCTTTTTTACTCATAAATAAGTCCCAATGTTTCATCAAGGTTATTTCCAGGTCAGTATAAGAAAGTTTTATATTACACTACTAGCACATTGCCAATTATCATGTGGTACTCTCCTTGGGGTTAGAAAATAAAGTATCAATTTTCCTTATGTATTGATATGTATTTTTACTTATTAGTGGAAATATCTGAAGTATGAACATATAGTTGTGTAATAGTTTATAGGCCAACTTACAGAGAGTTTTTAAAAATTGGTTTGAGGTCTCCATATTTCCCACAAATGATATGGAAATTTGCTATTTGCCTTCTTTAGCTTGCGGGGGCATCCATGTATTCACACGTCATGAAATTATTATAGAAGTGATGCAAATTATATAACTTGCCTCTAATAGATATCTTCTACTCTAATAAAGATCTATGTCCTTTTTTTGTAACCATTATTTTTTTCTACTTAATAGTTTATATTTAAGAAAGCAATCTGATCTCTTTCCCGTGGTCCTGGTTTATATAATCTATGAACTATTCCCATGGAAGAAGAAAAAATCCCAAAGTAAAATTTTTGCATTCCTTGAAAATAATTTGTTAAATATTCTTGTGTAATTAATTGGATTACTGTGTAGGATTATACTATGACAACTAAATATAACTGTGGAAGATGAATAAAAAAAAGCATCTAATTGGAACTGCAGAATAATATTATTTTTAATTATATATAAATGTAAAGCAAATTAGGTTTTGTCCTGCTCTGTATATTCTCACAAGGAATTAGAAAAAGATGGCGCCCCATTTCCTTGAGATATAGTTCATGTACTTACAGTTTAGAACTGATGTCTTCACCATTTTTATTCACTTTTGTTGGTCAAATGGGATTATGTGAACAAGGACAATCCTGATAGTAAGGAGAAAAGTAAATACTAATGGGATTTTTTTTGTGTGTATGAGCTAATTTTGGGTTTGGGAACCCCAACCCTGAAAACATATCAGAATGACATGTAATGTCTAATGAGATGGCTACAAGTATGTCAGATTTGCACTATCATGCCTTAAGTCAATTATAACAATATATATAGTTATAATTACATAATATTATATTGTAGTTTTATGACTTGAGATGGCTCCAGTTACCAAGATAATGTGGCATAACTGACTTTTCCATAGCATCCTCAGAAGTAGAAGATCATGAGTAGCTAAAAAGTCTATGGCTGATTGGAGCTAATTCAGTCAATATATCCATAGAGTTTAACTTTCTAAAGGAAACAAAAAATAACAAACCTTTACATGAAAACAATAAATTCAGGGCTCCAGTTGAAAACTTTTTTGTGTGTCAAAGACAACTGAATCAGATATTGCCACAGCCCCAAGAATGCCATAGTTTAAAAAGTATATGCTTAACCCAAAAGGACTGGAGTGCAATGAAAAAGCTGAGCAGGTATCTCACTGGCACTATTGATATAAAGCTGCCAGTAAGCAACATCCTTGAACTAATTGAAAACATGGATACAGGTTGGGTCAAAGATATTACCAGTCTAAAAGTTGGCACGTGTATTTTTAATGTGGTACAGCAATCAATTGGACTAGCAGAAAGCAGGCTGCCATTTTCCGCTGAGCTGAGTACATTTCAGCGAATAAAGTCAGTCTTGTGAATTTACAAATTTGGAGAGCATAATGCATCTTTAACATGCAAAGCAGTTATCTCTTGATCAGTCAGTGAGCACAATCTCTCTAATTTCTTGAGAATGTATTTGCTTTCCATTTGCTATTATGGAAGTATATCAGAAACAACAAGGAAATATTGGAGCACTTGATAGAATGTGGAATAGATATAAACCCAAGTTGTGCCTGAAAACACCTTTTTCAATTCTCACTTCAAGAAGCACATTTAGAAGAGAAATGACAGATGAGGAATCTCGGTTCAGGAAGCATATTGTGATGGGTCCCTCGGGCACTGGCTTGAACGACAAGGAAGAGCTGGTTTTGGGGACTTCGGGGAGCCCCAGAGGGACATGGAAAGCTCTGTAGCAGAATCAGAGAGTCAAGGTGAAAGTGTGCCAGGAATATTGGAGGAATCCAAGTAAGAACAGCCAGATGAACAGACAGCTGCATGGATTGGAGAAGAGGCTCAGCTGCAGCTGAAGAGTTCAGACAAGGAATTGCCAACCCCTCCCAATCCCAGATAATACAGGTCACACAGAGCTGAGCAGAGAAGGTACAATGAAAGTGGGTGAGGATACTCACAAAGAGGCAGTCTCATCCCTTCTAATGAGGTGCAATGGTTAGTGTCTACTTACCTCTTGGATTCTGGTGGTTGTTGAAGGCAACCATTCATAATCCATCGATCCAGGAATGCTTATCACTCATTGCCTTGAACTCAGTGAAACTGTGATGCCATTGTCGTGCCTTGCACACACTGAAATCAAGTTGCCTTCATTGTGTCTTGAAACTTTAGGAGTCAAGTTGCCTTTGTTGTGCCTTGAACCCATAGAAACCAAGTTGCCTTCCTTGTGCCTGGAGTCCGGAGAATTGTGGTTGCTTTTGTTGAGCCTTGCTATCAGCGACATCCTGCTTGGAGTTCTCTTTGCCATTGGATGTTGTCATCCTGCCTGAAATCCCTTGATTCCTTTTGCTGATACCCTGCCCAGAATTCTTAGTTTGCCTTGCTGGTATTGCCCTTGTGCCTTAGTCACAGAAAAGACTATGGCTTGTCTTGCTTCTACTGCTTTTATTATGTCCAGTTGGCATTTTCTGGAGAGGTTGCTTGAAACTGACTTTAAGCATGAAGACACAGAATCAGGACCTGGAGAATGACTATGGGGTTGGTTGTGTGAAATAAACACATTTAACCCTGCTTGTGCTGTGTGTGTGTGTGTGTGTGTGTGTGTGCAGGTGCATGGACTCAGACAAGACACATATTATAGAAGAGAAATGGCAGATAAAGAATAATTAGCTGATGTACCAGGACCTATTTGGAAAATTATCAAGAATAATTTAAAATCCAATCAAGAGAACAATAGAAGAAACAATTGTCAATGGGTCTCCATTTATACTTGTCTGAAGGATTTGAAATAGATAAAAAGACTTCTGGTATGAAACACAGTAAGTCAAAGATCTGAAATACGATTGTTTACTGATGATGAACATGTAATTGCTAAAATGTACAAAGTTCTGTTGAAATTTGAAACTGAGGAAGAACAGATTAAAGTATGGGATAAAATGGGATAAAATGGTGGTTATAATATACAGGTGGATCAATGAGAAGATATGTGGTTAAAAGGGTTGAAGTTTACATTGTGTTATGACCTCAAAAAGAATTTTTATAAAATGAAGTATCATTGGCACATAACATCACAGAAATTATTTAGACTATATAAAGGCACTTCAAGAGTATGTTGGAAATATGAACAACATGAAGGGACGTTTTATTATGCTTGGTGGACATGAAAACAGCTAAAAATATTGGCCTAGATACATGCTTTGATACAGAAAATTTTAAATATTCGATTGAAGCAAACTCTTTTTCTTTTAGGATTAATGGGTAAGCAGAAAAGCCATGGAAGTTATTTCAATATATGATCATACAATCTCTGCATAGACATGGAAAGATTCAACAGTACCCATAAAGGAATGGTTGGTGGAAATTGACCGATTTTGCTGAAATGGATAAATTAACTTCTTTGACTAGGGAAAATATATTATCTACATTTATTGATGACAAGAGATCTGCTATGACCTTTTTGTGCGCAGATGAAAAAATGAATTTGTGACTTATGATTTTGATGATTAGACAAGATAAATTATAGAAAGAAGAGTAACATAATATAACTTTAGAGAAAGAAGTTAAAATATATTTGCAGTTATAAGAATATTGGAAGTCACTTTATATTTTTTTCTTTTTTTTTCTTTTAGTTTTCTCTTTCTGATTTCTTTTTCTCTGCTTACTTTTAGTTTATGTTAGTTTTTAATCTACTTGTTCTAAAGTTTTAATAAAAAATGTTTAATAAAACTTAATCATTGAGCAATTGTTCTGTTGTCCAGATAAACTGAGCACAGATACTTTAGAGTACTATCTTAATTGGCTGTGGCTGTACAGTTTTCTTTGAAGAATCCATTTCTCTTTCCTACAAGACATGAAAGGAAAGCAACCATAGAATCATCTTGCAGTTCCATTGTGCTGTTTTTAAGCAGCTCCCTTAGATCAAGTTTTTATAAATACAGAATAACAGTGTTAAAAGAGATCTTGGAGGTCTATTAATCAAAAAATCCTGCTCAAGTAGGAAACACTATACCATTCCAGACAACTCTGGTCCAGTCCAATCTGTTTTTGAGAATATCCAGTGATGGAGCATCCATAACTTCTGGTGGCAGGCAGTTCCACTGATTCATTGTTGCATCTATCTAACTTAATTCTAGGTTGGATCTCCCTTTGATAATCTTCCATCCATTCCTTCTTGTTCTGCCTGAGATGCTTTGGAGAATAGGTTGACCACACTTCTCTGTGAGATCCCCTCAAATATTGGAAGACTGCTATCATGTCACCCTTAGTCTTCCTATCATGTCAACCCTTATCTTTGACAGACTATACATACTCAGTTCCCACAATAGTTCATTGAAACATTTAACCTCCAATTTCCTAATCATCTTTGTTGCTCTTCCCTGCACTCTTTCTAGAGTGTTGGCATCTTGTTTGTATAGTGGTAACCAGAAATGGAAAGAGTATTCCAAGTCTGATCTTACCAATGTAGTATAAAGCAGTATTAACATCTCACATCATGTTGATAATATCCCTCTATTGATGCAGCCTTGGCTTTTTTTTTTGATAGCAGCAGCACTCTGCTTGTTCATACTTACTGGCTTACATAATCTAGATCGGGGTGTCAAACTCAATTTCATTGAGGGCCACATCAGGGTTGTGTTTGACCTTGGGTGGCTGGGGTGGGTGTGGCCAGGGTGGGCATGGCCAGCTTGACAACACTCATGTCGGGGGTGCCTGTGGTGGCCTGAGTGCTCTGCTAGTGAAAATGGGCTCCCAATCTCCATTTTTGGCTGGGATGGCCTTCTGCAACTCTCTGCCAGAGAAAAAGGAGCTCGCGAGGATCACACGTGGCCCTCCCAAGCTCCATTTTTGCTGGCAGAGGCACGTGGAGTGGTCCTTTGCTGTTTCCAGGGCAGCTCTGTGGGCCAATTCTAAGCATTCTGTGGGTCGGATCCAGCCACTGGGCCTTGAGTTTGACAATCCTGATCTAGATGCTTGGGTCATTGTTCATTCTTAAACAGCACATTATTTCCATTAGTCACACCACAAAACACCATGATATGTTTTCCTTAATTTTCCCCAAATCTTTTTCCCATCTCTGTTTCCTGACATGGATAAATACATTGCTGCTTACATATCCATACATACATACATAGGATTTCCAATTTTGTGCGTCTCAAGCTTTCTGCTCCTTGCCTCCAAAGTATGTTTGTATTTCGAGAACTTGCCATAATCCAAGATTTTTCAAGAAGTTTAAAGGAGGTCTGAGGCACATTGCTTCTGCAACTGCTTACCAACATTTTTTTTTAATCCAAAAAAATTCTAGCTGGGAGTCTTGCCTATCCACCATTACATTTCCAAATCTGTGTTCTATGGATTTATTTTTGTAAAATTTATTCCTGATCTTTCAATAGCTCTAGGCTTGGAAATTTGTCTGTTCATTTGTACATTTTATGAACAGTTGTTAAGGAGTACTTGAAAATAAAAAAAAAATCCTCACTTCTGTTAAGTTTGGTGGGTGGAAGGGAGAGGCAGGACACACCAGTATCTTGGAAAAGTCTTTTTTCGAAGATCCCGAAAAAAGCAGTGGAGCCGCAGTCCAACAGACCTAAGTGTAATACATAAAATTATGTAGTACATAAAATTATCCAGGGCTTTTTTTTCTTCCGAGAAAGGTGCCGGAACGCACCCCCCCTCGTCGCGCTAAAAAACCCGGAAGTGATAGCGCGCGA
>JAOYMU010000077.1:26783854-26795563 GCA_025802295.1 Psammodynastes pulverulentus
AGAATACTTTGGTGTCTTGCGTATTCTTTCCCCGAGTTCGCCCACGGTAATGCGGTCTCGAGCCCTGGCGAAGCCCGTAAAGAAACCCTGCAGAGTAAGATGGTACATAAAAAAGCTGCTTTATCCTGACTTGCACCTTGATCCAATTGATTCCTGTCTGGAAGTAGCAAATCCCAGCAACTCTTCAGGATTTCAGCCAGCTTTTCTAGCATAAAATGCAAGAATAGAATTTGTTGCATTCAACGTTCAAATGCTTTTTTCATTGCAATAAAAAGTCTTATGGCATCATCTAGGTAGCCAGTGATAATCATATCATTTGATACTGATAAGTCTCAGTGAATAAATAAATGTTCCTTAGGAGGTTCAGGTGATCCCACTGCAGTGGACATGTCATGTATGTTATCCTAGGTAAAGGTAAAGGTTTCCCTCGCACATATGAGATTCCCCTCATCTCCATTTCAAAGCTGAAGAGCCAGTGCTGTCCGAAGATGTCTCCGTGGTGATGTGGCTGGCATGACTAAATGCCAAAGGCGCACAGAACACTATTATTTTCCCACCAAACGTGGTCTCTATTTTTCTACTTGCGTTTTTACGTGCTTTTGAACTGGGACAGAAGCTGGGACAAGTAATGGGAGCTCACCCCATTGCATGGCACTAGGGCTTTGAACCGCTGAACTGCCGACCTTTTGATTGACAAGCTCAGCATCTTAGCCACTGAGCCACCACATCCCTCATCCTACCCGTGGGCAGATATCTTCATAAATCTACCAATACCAATAAATGAAAGGAAATTATGGTTTATTTTCAATGAAACACTTCATATGCACTAAGAGTAAAAATGTAAGAAAGAATCTCTCAAACCTCACCTGCAAATAAAAAACAAAAATTATTAAAGCACATAAAATTATTACAATAGAACTGATAGTGTCAGCAAGCAGATACAAAAGGGAAACTGCTTGAGATTATTTTCTCCTGGACTTAGAAGACGTGTATTTCCTAATTAGACTACCTTGTTGATATAATCAATTTTTTGCTGCTAATCATATCCAGATGTATCAAGTGTAAATTACTGTCAATACCACTTTTTTTTAATTAGCTGTAAAAATAAAGGCAAGAGCAACCTATAAAATAGTAAAGGAGAGAAAGCCAACTCGGTTTTGTTCAAGCCATCAGAAAATGTGTTTTTAGATGTGTACCTCTAATGAGTAATTCATAGATTAAATCAAATGAATTTCTTTTCCATCTAACACCAAAGGTGATGATTAAAATGTAGGCACAAATATGCAGTACAGACAATTACAACTTGATTGTTAAGTTTTGCAATGGACTCCAATTCCTTGAGTGCCTACTAATTGGCAAGGAAATGGGTCACTCAGAAATGATAATGGCTTTCTATGTATTTCATTATGAGTGTGAGGATAAAAGTTTAAGCTTCCCATGAGGGTTTGTTTTCTCTTCTTGTATGAAGGAAATTTTAGGTAAACAAACTGCCACTACACTGTTATCAAATGTTGAGGTATCAACTGGCAGCTCTGGACCTAAGCCCATTAGGAACCTGGATAGATAATCCAATACAATAGTTTAGATCATGAGTATCAAACTTGCACCATCATGTGACGTATTGCAATGGTTTTTCCCTTTGAAGAGCTGGGTGGGCATGGCCTGCGTGTGACGCAAATTTCAACAAATATTCCATTGCTACTATGGTAGTGGTTTAGTATTCAAATTTGTTCTTCCTTCCTTTGCGGTATAGAGTATTTTCCTACTAGTTGCTTTAGAATCTTTCTCTATGTGCATCAAATTATAGCCATGACAACTTATTTTTCTGCCTTGTCTCTATGATGTCTTCATTTTTCTCTCTACCCTGTGGAAACTCATCCTTTATTCTGCCAGTATTAAAACAGTCTTTTCATCCTTATTCTGACTCAATCCAAGATCAGTTTAAGTGTACCACATTTGTTAAACTTTGTAATTTGGAAGGTGATCTGGTGATTGCAGTAAATGGCAACAGAAACAACTGAGCCAGGAATGGGGTTAGCAAATATTATGACGATATAGTTTTCTGCCAAGTCAAAATTGGTCCAACTTAAATGTGGAGAAAACCCCCAGAGTATTCTAATAATAAAATGACAGCAGAAATGGTGATTATTGTAGGGTGGGAATAGCCATTGAACTATAGCAGAAACCACAGTCTTTGTAGATTAATTTATTTCCCTTGTACACTCCAAATTTTGTTATGCATGAGGCTGTCTCACTATCTAGCAAATGAATGCTTTTGCCTGTAGCTATAAAGTCTTGACTAAACCTAGAATAAATAATGGAACAAGTATCAGAAATGTCTGCAGCAAAGCAGTCTGAGGAAAGTATTTTATATACTATTGTTGATGTAATGATTTTGTTGAAAAATCTCATTGAATGGTTATTATATGCTACATACTCTATTATTATAATATGTCGTTTGCTTAAAAACACTCTTCCAATCCTTTAATTGAAATTTGGGGTTCTGTGGCTCAATGACAGTAGGCCTGACATTCAAAATATTTTTAAAAGTTGCTATAGATAAACCACTTGATCCACTTTAATGATTCGTTCTGGGGCTATAGGTACCACATCCTGGGGCTATAGGTACTTTGTGAGCTGGGAGATGTTGCCTGCTGGACTAAATAAAGTTTTGCCTTTGGGGGCTTGACCCAGATTGCTAATGAAGAGATGAGAAAAAAGGATAATAATTAATGGGGAGAGCATCTCCAAAGGAAGTCTTGTTCATTCAAGAACAGCCTGGTGACAACTGCATACTGAACACATACGATCGTAATGGGGGTGAGAGGAGGGGGCTGGTAGGATGACTCATATGACAAACACCTGGAAGTCATTAGATTTAAGCCCTCCCCATCCTCTGGACTATAAAGCAGAGCAGATTCTTAGTGTGGCACTTGGTATTCCACCAAGCAGCTACTGGGTCACCTTTCTCCGTAGCAGTAAGTGCTCGGGGTTCATTGGCGCTGGCAGACAGGCTGGCTGGCTGGCTGGCTGGCTACTTGCCTACTTGCCTAGATGTTGCTTTAATTCAATTTTATACATCCAGATCGATTACGGGGCGGGTGCTACGGGCTACGTAAATGTCTCCTTTGCCTTCTATGGTCTTCTCTAGCGGGACGGGGGAGAACTTTCGCACTCATCCTTCACTTTTCTCCTTCTCTCGCTTCCTCTCTTACCACAGCTTCGGAGAACTTTGGAAGAGGCGCAAAAGCGGGAAAGGAGCGCTCTCGCTTCTCTCGACTGTATCCCCGCCGCTGCTTTGCTAGAATTCTTCGGCTGCCCTTCGGCGGGAGAAGAAGCTGGACATGAAGAAGGTCGTGCTGCTTTTGGTCATGCTCTTCCTATCATCCGTGCATGCCGTGGGGGAAGATGTGGAAGACCAGCACGAGCTGAACTACTGGGCGGATTGGTCCGACGGAGGCGAGCAGAACCAGGTGAGACGAAGCGACACCTCTCCACCTTTTTGGGGGGAAACCTCCGCAATTTAGGTTGCTTTTGAAAAATGGGCGAGGCCCAGGATGGCCGGATGGTGGGATACGGGCGGGCGAGGGAGCAAAGAACAGAGCGGGTAGGAGCTGACTTGTGAATGGGCATTCCTGACGCCGCCAGCTTTTGGCAGGTGCACCAAGGAATGTTGGCCGTTCGCGCTCAGGCGAGGCGGCGTCGGGGCGAATTATCCGCTCTATTCCGCCTCTCTGCATCCTCCTTTCGGCCCAGGAGAGTGCGCCGGATTGTGCTGACGAAGCGCCACGTTCTCCTTTCAAAACTGAGGTCGCCGGTGAAAAAGAGCGATTGCTTCCTGATGTCGCTCGTTCCCGCGCGCTTTCTAGCAGTTGTTGCGATCTTAGCGTGAGTAAACGCATCAGAGTTTTTAATCTTACTTCTTAATGTGCCATGGATGTCCTACTTAGGGTGCCATACCAGGCAGTCTTTCTTCATTTTGTTCTCATCACAGCAACCCAGTGAGGTAGGTTGGTCTTAAGGATAATCGGAATTTGGCCGCTCACGAACTTGTATGTTGTTAATCCACCAAATCCTATTATTGTGTCCATAGAACGGGGCTAATTTCAAATCGTTCTTTACTGCAATTATTAACCAGCAGAAGGCTTCTTTCTTTCAAAGAAAACATAAATACGTTTAGTATGATTGTAAAAATGGATTTGGGAGCCAGATTGTGAAATCTGCATATGACAGAGCAGATTGGTTAGCAAACTTAAAAGTTATTTGAACTCAAGAAAAACACGGATTTCTTAAAGCTCTGGAACTAAAAGCTTGAGTGGGGGTGTAGGAAAAAAATAAACAGCTGCAAGCAGCTGCAATCATTAGAGCTACCTGCTTAGATGCTCCTGTATATGCAGAAGCAAAGTCTTTTGTTATTTGGAGAAAGCCAAGCAGTGTAGATCACAATTGGAGAAAAATAGCACTCAACCACTGAGTTGAGAATCTAAAATCACTCAATGTAGTATGACCACCCATACATAAGAAGACTGTGTTCATATCTGAGAGAAGGCAGCTAGAGCCATCTTATCTGATCACAAGTCTTCTTGTCAGAATAAAATCAGTTCTCTTTACTGCCATCATCGTTTTTTGAATTGCTCCTTCCACAAAATGTAGGGAATGTGCACATCTGGCAGCTTAATTAAATTGAAAGCTATATTAAACTTTAGGGAAAGATATATTGAATTCCATTATATTACTTGCTTGTCCTGGTTTTCAGGTTGTGTTGCTCTCTGCATTAGAACAATAACAAATTTGCCTACAAGATAGGTTAAAACCCCAAGGCCAAACCCCTTCTTCTCATCTATTCATATTTCCTTTCCAGGCCTCTATAACCAACACCATCAATTTCCCCTTCTTATAATATTATCAGTAGCTGGCACTGTATATGTCAAATCCTCAGTCAGTATACTGTTCGTTCCTTTAACCATAGCTTGCTGACTATAATTGGGTGAAAAATAAAAGTAATTACGAATAGAAATTGCATATGTCATGGGAGGAAACAATTTGAGAGAATAACATACATGGGTTTTTTAGGAAATAGAATTTAAATCTGTTTAGTTTGAGACATGACTTTTTTCTCTTATGTTTAACTTTTCTTGACAATAATTCTTGCATTTCAAATAAGGAGTGAGAACAGGAAATATTATACCTGCGCTTATTTCCCTTAAATAATTTTCAAGGAAAGAGAAAATGCCAATTGAAATGATTAGTTTTTGCCATTGGGAGACGCCTTAATTCCCAACTCCCATTACAATTTAAATTTCTTGATTGCTTCTTACAAAAATGAAACAGTGTACCAGTATCATTTTTATTTTATGGATCACCAATATCTCATCTAACTTGGCCTTATAATTCCCTTCTGGGCAGAAATTAAAGAAATGAATATGTTAGCAATTAAATGTCATAGGGAAGGTAAATATTTATATTGAAATTATTGTGCTTACCTGCTTAAACTCACCCATTTATCAAGTTGATTTAATTGGTGTTGAGATTGGGTGTTCCAGCTCTTTTCACTATTTAATACCAATTACATAAACTGTTCAAATTTGCACAATTATATGAAGCTATACTTATGGAAAGAAGAATCAAAGATACTTAACATAAAGATGCCCAGTATAAATCTGTGATTTGTTACATATATTCAAATCCCAGTTGAGCTTTATTTGATGTGATAAATGATGTGAAAGTATTGTTAATTTAATATTCAAAAGGATCTGATGTGGTGCTAGCTACAGATGGTCCTGTTTGTTCAACTGGCACTATATTCCATCATAATATTTTACTGATTCCTATGGAAAAAGTTGAAACATAATTTTTGGACCCCAAATCCACAAATTCATGCTGGTCCATAGTCATGTATCCTTTCTGTAAAATCTAGTCTCGGGAGCAACCAACTCTTGTCATTGTGTAAGCAATCATAGGACAGAATTTATATCAGACCTTGGTTCATTTAATATTCCTTGCTACCATCTTCTTAGTCAACACCTGACAGACAATCTCATGGTTTATTCATAAAACATATCCATAATTTATAAGTGATCAAACAAATTCATTGTTTCATACTTTTTGCAAAGGATTAAGATGGATTATCTAGATACAAAAAAGTTAAGAACGAAAACAGATCACATTCTAAACCTACTGTACTTGTTTTTAAAACTTTACTCAACCAATCTACCAAATTTTGAACCAAATCTTGACAATTTTCAGCTCTTAATTTTCAATGCCCTCTTGTGGCCTACTTGTGCCTAAATGCAAGAAGCTTTGATCCTAAATTAACATTTACATCAATTTGCTCATTTGAATTTAGAGGGGGGGGGGTGCCCCTTTCCTTTGAGATAAGCTTTTGAATGTATCAGACCAGGGAAAGGAAAAAGAAGACTCAGAATATGCAAATCTTCCAGGTTAAGTGCTGTCTGTTGTTTAATGGGTGTCACATTTTATGAGTGAAGCTGAGCACTGAAGTAGTCTTTTTATATTTCTGTTTCAGGAAAAGTTGCCTTTCCCTTTTGAACACTTTCTTCAGAGGATTGCCAGAAGACCCAGACCTCAGCAATTCTATGGCTTGATGGGCAAACGCAATGCTGGTAAGAACCACTTAGATTTCATTTTTGTGCTGTAATTTAGGTGCAGGTAAAAATGATTCAAGTTAAAAATATTTAATAAAATAAAACATTTATTCCCTCAATTTATTGTTTATAATTAGTATATTTATTATTCATTATTTATTTATAAACAGTTGTTTAAAATATTTATTTTGATTCCATTAAAAATGTTTTAGAACTATACCATGAAATACCATGAAAAGTACTTTTTGTATATTTAGCAAGACGCTATAGAAAAACTAAGTATGTAAAATAAAAGTCTTTCTTCCTATAAATAAATTATGAGTTTTGAAAGAAATGAAATGAAAACCCTGAATAAAATCAAGGTTGCAGACATGCATCAAATGGAATGCCCTTTACCCAAAGAAAAATAATATGAGAATCATATAAAAAGCATATCTCATTTTATAATGGAGCACATACAGAAAACACTCCTGGGATATTGTGCCTAGACTAAAAAGTGTTTCACATCCATGAATTATTCAGAAAACAATTAATGCATTAATTGCTACGTGCCAATAATGTGGTTCTTTGAAATGCTTTCCTTCTTTTTTTAATGATAAATAATGATATGCACTTGCTAATTATTTTGTTTTTTTATTTCCAGGATATAGCCCTGTCTCACGCAAAAGTAAGTTGGAATTGGTTTATTTATTAATTTATATCCTGCCATTATTATTTTCATAAATACCTCAAGATGACAAACAAACAATACTCCTGACTATTCTTTCTTTTTCCTTTGTGTAGTGAGTTGGGCTGAGAGAATGTGATTTTCCTCCCATTTCCCTGTGCACCATTAATCAATTACTTCTATATGAGATACATCCAGAATTGCAAGTAGATATTTGATTCTAGGGAAATTATATCAAATCCAGCATTTCCAGTGAACGCATAGAAATCTTGGCATACATTCAAGGGCCCTGCATGAACAAGATACATTCAGAGATTCCAAATAATTATAATAGAATCATTCATTCTAGGGTAATTTCAGAATAAGATTTTTCCAGTCCAGCATAATCCTGTGCATACCTACTTAGAAATAAGTTCAATTGAGCGTAGTAGGCATGCAAATGGACATTTATGGCATTCACACTTTTAATTAAAACCAACAGTGTTTTTTCAGCAGTACACTTCAGCAAGAAGTGGGACCAAAGGTCCCATTCTTTTGAAACAGCTTTCTATACATGTGACTAGCTCTCTCATTGGCTGATTTGCTCATTTTCAGATGATCCTTGTGTATATTATATAACTGTTTTAATTTTCATTTATGGTGGAATGATGTTTTAATTCTACTGATCTTTAGTCATTTACTGCTATTAATCATGGCATTAATTTGTTGGATTGATTTCAGCAGGATATAGATTAAGTTCCTTTTTCATATTCTGCAGGAAATAATATATTAAATTCTAGAGGCTAATATCTAAGCAGAAATATATAGGAATATCTTGCTAGGGCCAGTCTTAGCAGATACTATATCACTTATTAAACTCACAATATCCCTTATTAACATTTAGCATCATCAGTGGCATTTACTTGCAATACAGCTTAAGTTTATAACCCTAGTTTGACACAATTTGACAGTTATTCAGAAAAAGATAACTTTTAAACCAATTTGGAGAAGTAGAACCAACATTGTTATTAATGAAAGTTATTAATCAACCTGCATAAGCAACCTTTGGATGAATCAAAAATGTCACCAAAATTATTAACTGTCCACTGAAGGAACAGCTCATTTATACAAATTATTTCATTACTAAATGGAAGCAAGCTACCAGAATGAATGTTGATTACATAACACATATCATCAGAAGAATACTGATTAGGATATGGAAATATAGAAACAGAAGCTATAGAGGAAAATGACTCTTTTGGTAATAGTCCGTACATATAGTGATAGGGAAAATATTTCTAGCTTTGTCTTCTTTCTGATGTGTTAGTATAGGTTAACCATCTTAGACAGAAGTGGTCTTAATTTTGGGAGAGAGCTTGCAATATTAAAAAAGGGGGAAGCATAGAAGATTAATATGATATATAATACAGCATTGCTAAGTCATGTTCTCTGAGGTTAGAACTGCCTGGAAAGAAACAGAAAATAGGTTATATGTTGGGTTTTCCTCAGAAAGCTTGTTTGCATCCTTTGCTGAACTTCTAGGTTCTGTTTTTAACAAATGCTGGATATACAAGTTATTACTTATCAGTAATTATTTGCATATTATTCTAACAAGCAAAAATAATATGAACAAATCAGTTATGTTTATCCTGTAATAGTAATAGCATTTAGATTTATATACCATCCCATAGATCTTTATAGCATTCTCTGAGCGATATATACCATGTCAGCATATTGCCCCCAGCAATCTGGGCCCTCATTTTACTGACCTCAGAAGGATGGATCTGCCAAATTACAGGCAGCTGGCTGTAAGCAGAAGTAGCCTGCAATTACTGCACTCTAACCTCTGTGCCATCGAGGCACCAAAGATCATGCAGGCTGCACTATGAAATCCCAATTTACTATGAAACAATGAATCTGATATTTTTCTCAAAGGATACTTTGTTGGTATAAAGAGCTGTCACTTTATCACTTTAACATAAACTTCTCCCACTGTGATTTCACGTTGAAATCCAATCCTTCTGCAACACCCTGACATCAAAGTTTAGTAGCAAATCTCCCACCAAACTGATTTGTTTTAATATAGGTGGAAAACAAAGTCAAATTTTCTTGGAAAAATTTATATAAATCTTTTTTAAAAGCAGCTGTTTAATCTCACCTGGTATCATAGCTTTATTCAATTCCATAATATAACTATTTTACTTACTGAAGTCCTTAGGATTAAAAAAATAAATAAAAGAAAATGCATTCCATGGCTGCTAAAAGGCTGTCTGAAAGTTATGCCTGAAATGCCCCATTGAGAACATTGAGACTTATTCCCAAGTTAGTTTACAGATAGTAAACCTGTCCAAGGTTCTAGATGTGTCTTAACATATTCTATCTGATCCCAGACCTGATATCAGGATGTATATGGAGCTCGAGTCCAGTCTTTTTTTCTAAATGATGGGAATGCTATTTTAGTCCAGGAAGTCATCTTATTTTAATTGTGTTTCTTGTGTATGGGATGCATTATAAGTGGCCCAGAATCTTTTTAGAGGAACCTTAGCAAATCCAATTACATAACAGAGATGTGGGATAGGTAACAGACAGACAGACAGACACACATTGTATTGATTTTTCTAATATAGTGTGCATTATAATACATTAATTGCAAGCCAGTTCAGGAAAATAATTGACTTTTTTATTAATAGAGAAGAGAACCACAGAGATATGTTCAGCAATCTGATTTTTATACTTTTCTCCAAACTGTCTAAAGTTTTAGCCAAAACCCAGAAGCTTAGATTACAAGAAGACTAAAATACTATATATTTTATTTTATTTGACTGGGTTTTACAGCACATAAAATAGTCTACCAAAGATTTGAAAATGCCTTTGGTGTTCCTGATTGAGTGTTGAATGAAATCTTGGAGAACAAATCTTTTTGAATCACAGTTATTTTATCCAAAGCTTCTACCCACTTATTCCATTATATTTATTGGCTACTGTCAAAATTATGATCTGGTAAAGAAAAAAAAAATCTCACAGTGCTTACAAATATGTGCATGGCATTCTGGACTTTAAAAGCCTGTCCATTTATTTTGGATTGATCAATAATTTGAAGAACTTTGGGGGAAAGCTCTCCAAAGAGTAGTTTACAATAGGTCGAGACCATACCACAGCCATTTTAAAGAAAAATAGTAGTCTTTGTCAAACAAAATATATACAATTTGTAAATTCATTGTATTAATAACTTTTTTAAAAAATGTTAACTGGGTACACAATAAAGAAATAATTATTAGAGAAAAAGAGAATTACACCATTGAGGAAGCAGAAATAGACACTACATATAGATATTTCTAGTCTGAAAACTGCCATAGCTTGAGTGGCAAGATTGATGTCAGAAACAAGCCCAGAAATGTCATAGCAAAATCCAGTCAAGTTCAATCCTTTATTCCTTATATCTAGTGGACAGAAATCTTGCCAACCTAAAGCTATAATTTTCTAAACTAGATATATCCTGAAAAATTCTAGGATCTGGCTATCCTGAATTTCTTCCTCATTTCTTCATCCAGTTTGGGATTGTGCAATATTTTGATCTAGGCCTCTTTCTGGGAAACTTCTGTGTTGCCAAATCCTTCCCTCATTGCTCCTTCAGGAGCAGATCTGTAAACAGGTAACCAAACTCAGAGAGCACCAGTGACTCCATATTCCAAAGTATGTTATTTCAACTCCCTACTATCTATGAATAAAAAACTAGTGCTTTAAAATACACCCTAGCCAAATAGCTCCTTTATGAAAGCCACTTTTTATTATTAGTCAATTAGTAAATAAACTAAGATGGGCAATTATTCAGTAAAGATCAGATTCTGCAGAAATATGGGTTTTTTTACCTTTATTTGTACTAAAATTTTCCATAACTAAGGGTCAAATTTATTTAGCCTTGAGTTCAACTACATTTAGAGTCTGTTTCTACTGTGTATTTCAATGTGAAAATGCATTCACATTCCCAAATTGTTTTTTTCCCCAAAAGGCCTTTTTCAAATGTACTGTATTTAAACACCCCACAAATATATTTTTCAGGATATAAAACAGACTCATTTGTTGGACTTATGGGCAAAAGATCTTTAAATTCTGGTATGTATAAACTATAAAATGAAAGTCAATCAAAAACCTACTTATCTACAATTTTTATTTTAATTTTGTAATGTTTTCAATACACAGCCTTCTTACAATATTTAAGACAAAGATAGATAACCTGAATTCTCCAAGAAGTTGTCAGGACTCACTTTTTATGGAAGTAACATAAACAGGAAGAATGGTCTTTGGAGTCCAAAACCTTTGAAAAAATACAGATTCCTCTAGGAAATAAGGAGGCTGAAAATTATTCATTGTTCCTTCCTCCATGATTTTTTTCTTTATAGGCAGCATCAGGGCTTTTTTTCTGCCGGAACGCAGCGGTACTGCGTTCCGGCACCTTTT
>JAOYMU010000077.1:26810754-26821128 GCA_025802295.1 Psammodynastes pulverulentus
CATGCCCAGTGTCTGTAACCGTTCTTCATATGTTTTAGTCTCCAGTCCCCTAATCATCCTGGTTGCTCTTCTCTGCAGTAATAAGTCACAAGCAGCCGACACTAACAAGCTCTACCTTATGCATTGAATTCCAAACAAACAATGAATACCAGGACAAAATACAAACTGGAAAAGTGGACGATCAGATTTCAAATAGGAAATAAAATTCAGAACACATATCACTTCTGGGTATAGTGGAAATAATTCTTATTCCCTTATGAACTTCTTCATGATCAGGTTGGAAAAGTGACATCAACTATCCTGAAACTGAAAATCTCATTTTGGGAGAAGCCCAAATTAAAGTATTCATTCTAAACAAATGAATTAAGTCTTTCATGATGCGAACTGGAGACCAAGCCTGACATAGCTACTATGCTGTTTGAAGGATATGTGATATTATCATAAGTTCATTAGTAATAAATTTGGGATGGATACATTGGGATAATTATAAGGAACAGTTCTACAACAAAACTGTGTGCACTGGAAAACAATCACACTGCTTCCTAACTGAGGATACAACTGCTATTGATACAAAAAAAGATAAAGGATATATCATGAAGTTGTATAGTTTAGAATGAGTAATACTACAAACAATAGAGACAAGATTAACTGGCAAACACTTGTTAATTAAGTTGGCCTTGGCACCAGTGTTAATCAATATCCCTAAGAGTTTCAGTGTTAATATCAACATCATTCCTTTTGTTTTCTAATTCTTGAGAAAATGAATGTAGGAGACACCAGACTGGTATAAATGATTCAGGTTTCATCAGTATTCCCAAGATCTGAATAAGTACATTGCCAAACGTCTTGAACAAATTAAGAGAGAGAAAATAAAATTTCTTGAAAGGACCTATTGCCCTTAAAACCTGAGGAAGTGATCCCACCTGGGAAAATCAATTGAAACAGTTTTGTTTCATGAATCTCTGGCAGTGGATGCAAGAATAAACCTTAGATCGTCCCCTGGATAGAACAAAGGAAATGGCCAACTAAGGGCATAACTTTCTGCCACAAAAAGAGCATTAGTAAAACAGTGACCTGGAGACTCTAAACCAGAGGTCTCCAAACTTGGCATCTTTAAGACTGGAGTTGGCAAGTCTTAAAGTTGCCAAATTTGGGGACCTCTGCTCTAAACCTTGAATATGTTTGTAAATGCTTGAAGCCTAAAGATTTAATGCCATAGATCAGAGATCTTCACTTGACAGCTTTAAGACTTGTGGACTTCAACTCCCAGAATTCGTCCTTCAGTCATGTTAGCTCAGGAATTCTGGGAGTTGAAGTCCGCAAGTCTTATATTTGCCAAGTTTGAAGACCCTTGCCATAGTTTCTCTCAATCATGTGTTTTCTTGTTTAACAATATAAATGTGAAGTAGAAAGGATAAAAATTTAACGAAATAAAACTATATAGCAAAATTGTACTCCACACAAAATATGAAAGACACTCCCAAAAGTAAGCTTGAAGAATGGAGACAAAACTCTACAAGAGTTTCTTCATCAAAAACCTTCTTCATTAACAAAAAGTTCCTAAAAGGATTTTGGTGCAAATGTAGAAGCAAGATATGAGATCTATAGAAAGAGAGACCTGAAAAGAATTAAAGGATGTACAGTTGAGCATTACCCATGGGCAGCAGTTGTCCTATCAGCACGAAGAACATCAAATAGGTAGAGCTCTCTGAGAAGTCTCTCACTCTCCTCAGCAGCTTCTTCAGCTGTTGGTGCCTATAAGAGAGTATGGAAATTATTTTCATGCAAAGGCAGTTTGGCTGCTGCTACACATAGCTGTGTGCAGTTCATAAACAGCACTGAAAATGTTTCTTTTGGTTCAGGAGCAATTGGGTTGCCATTCCACAAACTTTCAACGCTGAAGTAATGCTTGGACCCAGAAAAATTATGGACTTTTGCATTAGCAGAAAGTACTTTTGTGTGTTAACCTTCCTTATACCTTCAAAGACCCAGAAAGGTGGTAGATAAATATTCTAAAATAGTAATTATACAGTGTATCTCACTCTATACAAGCAGAAGTGCATTAACATAGAAATATATCCAATATGGATGCATATCTTATTCAAAATGCCCCTTTTTCTCCTACCATTTGAAGTGTACAGAAACTGTACACTATAGGGGCACTATTACACTTGTAAAAACTGTCTCAAGAATGTTTCACGGAGGATCATGGAAACTCAGCTCTCTGACATTTCAACATACGTTCATTTATATTCATTAAAATAATGATGACAACAACAATTTTAAAATCAATAACATAAGATATATAGGGTAAATAAGTATTCCATTGATATGCATATTCCTGCCATGCGTGACCTTCTACCACAGCAGCAAGTATTAGCTTTCCTCAGATGATCATCCCTGATTTGATGCAGAGCACCATTAATACTCCTTCTTGATCCCAAATTATACAGCTATGTCTAGTGATAGAAGGACATCAAGGAAAATGTGAACTTTTCCAATAACCTGGGATCCTTCCTTCCCCTACAACTGGTAGCACATGACTTCTAATCCACTGCTGCTGCATTGGGGAAGGGCCAAATCAATGTATACCCACTTCTGCATCTGTAACTAAATGTTAAAACAGATAATGGTGGTTTTCAGGTCCTTTTCAGTTCTCAACTTTGGGAATGAGTAGTTTGTTGCTCAGTTCTTCCTGCTTGCAAATGAAGTTCAGCTATGTTTATAAATATTAGCACCCGCAAAAATTACTTTAAAAAGCATTTTGTTATTATGGTGCTTAGCAAAGAAAGATTACATTACCTTATGAAAATAGATATATCCTTGGGTCAACTCATCTGATCCTTCTCCTGAGAAAATGACCACACTATCTGTTTTCTTTCGGATGTATTTGGAGGCCAGATACATGGCTAGCATGAGAAACAATTTTCCCTCAAAAATGTTTATTAATCACACAAGACCTATATGCAGTTGTATTTTTCACAATAACTTGCATGACATATTTCATTTCATAGCCATTCAACAAAGATTCTATAGAAATCTATTCTTTAAATTTAGAAGTTTAGATACCTTGATTCAACAATCTTTGCAATACAATGCACTATTTGAGCTAGTTTGAGGATACAAACAGAAAACAGATAAACACAATGAGAGTTTGGTAGTGTATAGATGTAATGCATGCAAACTTAGGCACATGTAATTGGGCTGGTGGAGATAAACTTTCTCATTGAGTCCTTTTTATAGTATTCTTCCTCCCTCTACCTCCACCAATGACATGATCAAGGTACCTTGATGAAGAAAATAATGTACAAGGAATTCTAATAAAGTTTTGTAGCCTTTCTCCAATTTTCAGGGAACCTACATTTAACATTTAGCAACAACAATAGCACTTAGACTTAAATACTACTTCATAGCCCTCTATAAATGGTTGTCAGAGTCAGCATATTGCCCCCAATAATCTGGGTCCTCATTTTACTGACCTTAGAAGGATGGAAGGTTGAGTCAATCCTGAGTCAGTCACGATCACAGGACCATGGGCAGAGTTACCTGCAATACTGCATTCTAACCATTGCACCACCACGGCTCTTAAACCTATCTCATCTAGCAACATCCACAAATTCAGCATTATTAGATAGCTGGAAGTCTGGCACTTTTTCCCAGACTTAAATTTGGATTCCACTCAATGGAAGCAATACAGAGAGGTATTAACTTAGATAAGAACATAAAAAAGGAAAGGGAATCTATAATTTCATCCTGTAGATTAACAATAACGTGAAGGGCCATAAGAGGCTGCCTTAAAAACTAGACCATAATATTCAATATTGTTTTATCAGAATATAAAAAGCTGTTTAGAGTTTCAAACAGGAATCTTTTTCACCATAACTGGAAATGCCTGGGATATAACTTGAAACTTTCCATGTGCCAAAATAGAGTCTACCAAGTAAATTGTAAATTTTCCCAAGAGCATCTATCTGATCTGATATGGAAAACTGTATGACCACAAAGGCAGGATAACCTAATAATTTTCAAAAATTGTACTTCTTTTTCATTAAAACCATTAGTTGGTTATTCAGAAAAAAAAATTCCATCTTCTTTTAATTTTTTTTTCTCCATTATCAGTAAATACAATGCTAGGCAGAAAAAATACATGGAAGCTGCCCTGTACAAGAAAATATTGAAGGATTAAAATTCTACTTAATTTATGGCTGTATTCATCCTGCTTCAAAGCAGGACTGAGTAGGAAGGTAGACCAACTTCCATAATTTGTAAGCCTTACCCACTGATGCTCGTATTGTTGTGATGTCATATGTTTCCAAGGAAAGTATTACTTCTTCTAGTGACTGAATCCCTTCTTGAGAACTAAACATAACCTCATGATGCTCACTTCCAATGTAAGCTGCTACCTATTAAAAACAACCATTTATATTAAACTTGTTAAATTGAATTTTCATCCAGCAGTCAACAGAAGTTGAATTCTGCAACATATATTTTACAAATTAGTATGTTTTATTTTCCTCAATCTAGTATGCTGCTGCTCTAATGGGGGTTACACAGAAAACTAAGATGAAGTTATCTTATTCAGCATCCAATTTCTATTGCTGGCCAATCAACCCTTCGTGAAAGTCATAATAAAGCATGAATGCGCTAATGTTCTATTTTTGTTGCTAGCCAATAACATGTGTTCAATGGAATATTGCTCACAAAAGAGATCACAAGGAATTAGTCTAAAAATAATAATAATAATATACAAGGCAATCAATTTAACTTGTGCCAGCAAATGCTATAAAAATAATTATACATCTCAGGACAAAGTATTCTCTTTGCTTGCTTGGAATCTACCAATAATCAATTTTACTCAACTGCAACAAACCTGCTTTGATCTGTGAAATTTTGTTCAATCTATCCATTCTATCTTACCAACCCAGAACCTTGCTTAAATGCAAACATGAAAGCTAAATTTCTAGAAAGTACTTCTGTGCCTTCTGTTATTCTCCAGATGGTGTAAGAAAAGTATTTTCATGAAAAAAAAAAAAACCCTGCTAAACCAGTAATAGCATTGTACCTTTCTCGCAGCCAGTACATCAGGGCTGTCTTCCATCCCAATAGAAAATGTTTGCAAGGGATAGGAAAATTTTTGCTCTTTTGTAAGTTTGATAAGTATGGCAGCCACCAAGCTAGAATCCAAGCCACCTGGTAAAATATGAATTGTTGTTAATATTGTCGTTATCATTTTTTCCTCCATCATTTAGAAGTTTTAAGCAACTCAGATACTCTTCTTTTCTACCTGGAATCCTTTTTCAAAGGAATTGACTTTCCAATCAGTTTTAGAGAGTTCTGAAAATATTTGGAAAATTATCTGGTACGTAATGACCATTGGTATATCATCCTTTATTTTATGACTAGAATAAATTTTTGCAGTTTAAGAATCGGAAGACAACAGCTATAGAATTAGATAGAGTTTTCTATCTAATTCCTTTAGTTACAGCATATCAAAAGTTATTTTGCACTGAATTAAGCCTTCATGGCTTCAAACAGACCAAATAAATTTATAAGGAATTTTTTATCCTTTTCATCCTTTATCTGAAAAAGCACCGACTAGAGATTTATCAATTGATATCAAGGCAGAAAGTAGGCTCTTTATTGCTATGGAAAATGTGTATTTATTATTATACAGTTGACTCTGTAAAATATTTAAAAGCAGTATCTATTAAATGTTTCCTAAATATAGTTGCTAATAGAATGAAAATTGAGGTAGTCCTCGACTTATAACAGTTCACTTACTGACCGTTTGAAGTTACAACAGCATTGAAAAAGTGATTTAAGACCATTTTGCACACTTTTGACCATGTAATTGACATTCGGATGCTTGACATCTGACTCACAGTTATGATGGTTACAATGTCTTGATATCATGTGATCCCCTTTTGCAACCTTCTGACAAGCAAATCAATGGGAAACCAGATTCACTTAACAACCATTTTAGTAATTTAACAACTGCAGTGATTCACTTACCAAATGCGGCAGGAAAAGTTGTAAAATGGGGCAAAACTCACTTAACAAATTTCTCACTTAGCATGATAAATTTTGGGCTCAATTGTAGCCATAAGTTGAGGAGTACCTGTACTGCAAATACAGTACAATTGCATAAGATATATTAAGGAAATTTATACCATCAAGTCAGCATTGACTTAGTATTGACAAGTCCATGTATTTTCCTTGGCAACATTTTTAGAAGTGATGTGCCACTAATTTCTTCCTTTGGCTGGGAACACATATCTGGCCCAAAGTCATTCAACTGGCTTCATGTCTGAGGTGGAACTAGAATGCATTAAGTCTCTCATTTGGGTACTTTTAACCACTACACAAAGCTGGGTACTTTTAATCTGGGTACTTTTAACCACTACACAAAGATGCCTCTCTTATGTTATATTAAAGGATCTGTTGTGGTTGTTATTTTACCTGATAAGAGACAACCAATTCTTCTGTGGGACATCAAACGTTTTCTAACAGCATTTTCAAACAAAAGTCGAATGTTGCTTTTCACAGTTTCAACATCAAAACCTAGCAGGAAAATAGAAGTTCCATTAAAATAGATGAAAAGGGAGGACAAAGTACTAATCCATTTTTTATTAACTGCTTACAAAACTTCAAGATAGCAATAGCACTTAGACTTATATACCGCTTTAGTGCTTTATAGCCCTCTCTAAGTGGAATCAGCATATTGCCCTAAAAATCTGGGTCCTCATTTTACCGACCTCAGATGGATGGAAGGCTGAGTCAACCTTGAGCCTGTGAGATTTGAACTGCCAAATTGCTGGCAGCCAGTGATCAGCAGAAGCAGCCTGCAGTAATGCATTCTAACCACTACGCCACTGCCGCTCTCATTATTATTTCCTTAGAATAAAGTTAGAAATAACCAATGAAGTTCGTTCTTGGCCCAAATTCTAGAGCTCACCAATCAATATTAGATCAGATGCCTGGCAAGAAATGTCTGCCCCCTCCCCAACAATACAGGGATGGAGTAGAAAATGACTGAAATACTGTCTCCTGAAGGGGCTGAATCCATCCCTTCTGACTGTGGCTTCCAAACATGACAAAAGTTTCCCCTGCTCCAAGGCCATGAAATACTCTGACAGGAAGAATGTATTCCAACAATGGAGAATATTTTTAGCTCAGGGTTGAAATGGTGTGTGTGTGTGTGTGTTTGTGTTCTCTGAGCCTGGTTGTTTTTCTACAGATGTTTCATTACCCAAAGTAGGTACGATTACCTAGGTAGGATAATGAAATGTCTGCAATGAAACAACCAAGCTGGGGAAAGCACCAAAGACCCCTCAGATACATATTCACTGAAATGGAATACAACCTGCCTGACACGTGAACTTGCCTGAAAACTGAACAATGCTGTTACCTGAAGGCAAATTTTGTACTGTACTGTAGGCAGCATGCAAAGGTTCCTCTTTAGGGCTGTGAAATTTGACCACTTCCACTGATGCAACTTTCCCACTTAGCTTTAAGTCCAAGACTTCATAATGTCCAGGAAGAAAAGGCTCCACTTTGAGAGCACTGGACGTATTGTGTTTCAAGTTGATCAGACCTACAAATATAAGATAATACATAGATTGAGCAGTTGTTATTTTACACTTGGCCTGTCAATATAACTTTCAAAAGTGTAGATTTCAGAATACCAACTTTAACAGTGAACTGTGAACAATGAAAGGAGAACATTTATTTGTGTTATAAGCCTAATTCAAGTCACAATAGCTGCACTGTGCCTAAACATAACATACTGTTATTGTTTCCATATCCTATGATTAGGGGAAATTCAAAAAGTCTGTTATAGGCCAGAGGAAAGTTGTGCGTATATTCCAAACCTGTGTCCAGCCCTCCTTCCACATTTATCAGTGAAAATTGTAACCATGGAAGATTGGACAGAAAATTCACAGAAATTTCCAATCTTCATAAGATCTTGGTGCTCTTGCATACACAGTAAAAACATCAAAGAAAAAAAATATCCCTGTTTTAAGAATTGCATTAACCTTAATTAATGTAGAGTCTGTTTTTTATCATGATTATTGATCTAGGAATTAACCAATTACTTTGTTGCCGGTGACTGACATAGACTGAGAGAGAATGATTGGCCCAAAATCACCCAACTGGCTTTCTTATCTAAGGCAAGACTAGAATTCACAATATCCTAGTTTCTGGCCAAGTGCCTTAACCACTAGGCCAAATTGGTTCTGAATTAACTTTAAATAATCATTTCCTTAAAGTTGGGGCATCTTTACTGTAGGTTTACATAGAAGCCTTAAAAAGTAAGGTCTGATTTAATTAAGTGTATGCATTCTTGCTATTCTTACTTTCATACAAGTCTATGACTCTTTTTTCTACTATTTTTTTTGAAACTTTGCAAGCTGTATGAAAATTATAGTTCAACAAGGACCTCTAATTTCTAACATTTCTTTCAAATACCCCAAAACTAAAACAAAACTTATAATAAACAAGATCACACAATAATTTATACAATAATATTTTATTGCAAAACCTATGTCTTCTTTTCTTTTCATGGGTTTAACCTTTTCACATCTCACCATTAGGAAGTTTCTGGTTCATTCTTAAAAAGAGATTTTTGTGAGATGAGACATGACACTTTTACTATTAATCAGGGTAACAATTTACCATAATTTTCCAAATATAAGATGTACTCCCCCCCCAAAAAAGTGGGTGGAAATGTCTGTGCATCTTATACACCAAATATTGGGGGGGGGTTGGTGCAGCTGTTCTAGAAAGGTTGGGGCGGCAGCCAATGGTCCGTAGTGAATGGGTGGCAGCGAATGGGCAGCAGTGAACAGGCCGTGGCAGTGAATGAGCCACAGCGAACAGGCCACGGCAATCTGGCCAGATGCTTCTCCCTTCTTCCCCCCCCCCCCAAAGCTAGGTGCATCTTATACTTCGGAGTGTTAGATACTCCGAAAAATACGATAGCTCTATTTGAAGAGTTCTGATTCAAGACTGTTATTAAAGGATAGTTCAGAAAGATACAGAATTTCAGTTACCTTTAGCTTCAGAGCAAACACCCAAGAAGCCATCATCAGTTAGGACCCTAAACAATGGTCTAACTCCATATGTATCTCTCCCCAGAAACACCTTTCTATTTGCGCTGTCAAGCAAAATGAATGCAAATACACCATCGAGCATGGAAGCAGTTTCTTCTATTCCTCCTTTGTCATAAAGATGAAGAATGACCTCTCCATCTACTAAGGTCTGGTATTCAAATCCAAACTGTTTCTGTAGCTACAAGAAAAAAAACATATTTAAAGAGGTATATAATTAGAATACAGAGGAACAAACACAAAAAGCATGTTTTTAACAATCTACCATCAAACTATATGTTAATAAGAGGAGAGAAAAAAATACAAAAATGCAAGCTTCCCTTTAGTGAAATCAGATTTCAGTTTCCTATGTATTCCTTTCTTCATAGTTTTATCTATTAGCTTGAAGAGTTCCCTTCTATTGATAGGGCACTGAAGACCATCAGAAATGTTGCAACTTTTAGACAATCTACTATTTCTCTTAATCTGCAATAGGAGGCTGTAAATATGTAGATCTATATAGTTGTACAAAAAGAACAGTGGGAGGAGAGCATATCGCAGGAGTAATCATATTTTATTTATTTAGTTTGTCAAGCAAATATGAGAAAAAAAGAAAAATAATACAAATCTGAATATATCACATACACATATAAGTACAAACATGTACGAATAAAAAAGACATTAGGACAGGGACGGTAGGCACATAAGTGTGCTTATGCATGCCCCTTACAGACCTCTTAGAAATGGGGTGAGGTCAACAGTAGATAATCTAAGATTAAAGTTCCAGGCATTTACAGGCATTTACAACTCTGTTGCTGAAGTCGTATTTCCTGCAATCAAGTTTGGAGCGGTTTACCTTGAGTTCGAATCTATTGGGTGCTCTTGCATTGTTGTAGTTGAAGCTGAAGTAGTCATTTATAGGTAGGACATTGCAATAGATAATTTTATATACTACGCTTAGGTCAGACTGAAGGCGAAGGAATTCTAAGTTGTCTAAATCCAAAATTTTAAGTCTGGTGGTATAAAGAATACTGTTGCGAACAGAAGAATGAAGAACTCTTCTCATGAAATATCTCTGAACTCTTTCAATTGTATTAATGTCTGATATGCAGTGTGGGTTCCAGACAGAGGAGCTGTATTCAAGGACTGGTCTAGCAAATGCTTTGTATGCTCTAGTTAGCAGTTCAGTATTACCAGAGAAGTTATGCAAGATTAAGTTAACAACTCTTAATGTCTTTTTGGCAATGTTGTTACAGTGGGCTCCGGCACTTAGATCATTAGAGAT
>JAOYMU010000077.1:27284039-27307817 GCA_025802295.1 Psammodynastes pulverulentus
TATATTCATGTACACTGAAGAAGGTATTTAATTTCGTTGTATGAGGTACAATGACAATAAAGTGAACTAACTAACTTAACCTTGACTCTTGAGAGAAGGATAAAATAAGATGTTCCTTCTTTACATTTTTCTAAAAAAACGAACCAATATATACACCATTTTCATCCATCAGAGTAGAGCGGGAAGGGGATTTGAAGGTCTTATAGTCCAGCCCCCTGCTGAAGCAAAAGACCCTAATGTCAAATTCTACAGCAGACATATAATTTGCCATGCAGGAGAGAGAGGAGAGAGGAGCCTCCTTGCTCCATCAGACCCCACACACACACACCTCTGGAATGCAGAGGACGTTGGCTCTCTTCGCGCCTATGAAAGTAATTGGAGAGCGACGCTGATGACAACCAGCTAGGAGCATAAATCATTGGACAACGTGATGCAAGAGGGATGGGTGATAACAGGGTCATAGGGGGAGGACTGGCTGGGTGGGGGTTAGATGGGTTTGCACTGAAGCAAAGCCGACATGTTTCTTGCAATAAATTTTCCAGTATTTTGAAACAAAGTGAGAAATGGGAGTTTTTATTTATTGGAGAGACTGCCTCGGAAAACTTCACACTGGTTTAGATTGTAATATAGGAAATCATCACTATAATGAAAAAAAAACCCAGTTTGGCTTACTCATGCTTGTTTCATTAAAATCCATTTCTTCAATAACATAAATAGCTTTTGCTTTACTTCTTTCTCAAGAAAATCTCTCCCCACCCTAGGACAGAAAAGAAAAGTTAGTCTAGATTTTTCACACAACTTTAACTTTTCAGCTGCTTCATTGTTTCCCTAGGAGCCAATGGAGCAAAACTGATTTAAATCTGGTCTATAGTTCTGAATTATATAGCTCATCTCACCTCCCCCTCTTGTTGAGCTCACTTCAGAGACTAATTTAAGTCAGAATGCCTGGAATGATATGGACACACTTCAACAACAAGTCCCATTGAAACCAGCAGAGCTTACTTTCAAGTAAATATTCCCGCTTGTTTGCCAGTTCCAAAGATAAAAACACTGCAAAAGGCATCCCATGAACTGCTCATGTTTGTTAGGAATTGCATGAGCTATGCAAATTATGAGTGAATAATTTTTTTTTGTTGAGAAATAGATAACTCCATCAATAAGTAGATGGATCCAGAACAAAAGCTGAAGTTCATTTCATTAAAATTATGAAAGTATCTAATTTAACTGAATACATTTCAATCAAATTCATTTAAGCATTTCCCCTTCCCTTAAACAATTTTCCTAATTGTTCAATGACTTAAAAATGGGTAAATACTTGAATTTCTCATTCCCTGTCTTAGTAAATGCATACAAGTAAATTGAAGGAAATAATCAAACTGCAGGTAAAACAGTACCATTTTTGCTGGACGAATTTGGACCACAGTTATTCTTGTGAAGATAAAAAGAGAAGACATTTATCTCCCTTTATTCTGATACAAAAGATAGGGAGATATGTAATTATCATTATAATCAGATTTAGAGTGATGGACCCAGTTTGGTGTAGTGGTTAAAGGCACCAGACTAGAAACAGGAAATGTGTTAGTTCTTCTTGTCAGGTGGTACAAAACCAGCTGGGTTACTTTAGTCTACTTATTTTCTCTTAGGTTTTTGGAAGAAGGCAGTAGCAAATCACTTCTGACAATGTTACCCTCCCTCCCCCCAAAAAATTCTGCAGGAACATATCCAGTTGCCAGAATTCAACCTTGATTTGAAAGTGCTATCTATTTACCATATAAGAGGCCAAGGTGTAAAGCATTTATCAGAATAGTGTATGTGTACGACTTCCACAATTTATCTACTTTTACATAGGGGATATGTGTGGGTTCTCCCCCCCCCAGTTATATTAGCCACCAGGAGGCAGTAAGTCGCTGGTTTCATCTTAGGAATCGTCAGGTAGTCCTTGACTTACAACTAGAATTGGGATGGAAATTTCTGTTGCTTAGCAATGTGGTTATAAACCACAACTGCATAGCTTAGTGATACAGTCCCTGCAGTCCTGGTCATTAGGTGAGGCAACTTCTTTCTGGCTTCCCGCAACCAAAGTGGGGGGGGGGGGAAGCTAATAGGAAGATGCAAGTCCTAAACCTATAGGTGACTGCTGCTGCTGCTGGGGTGGGTGAGGTAGTGAGGGGGTGTGTAGCAGTGGTGGTTCTGTGGGTGTGACTTAGGTGGTGGTGGCAGGGGAAGAATAGTGTAACATCTCCATTCCCTCCACACTCCTGGGGGGAGGTTACTGCAAAATCCCATTTCGTAACCAACCCCACTAACCTACTTTCCAGCTCCGTTCTCCTGTGCAGGGCAACAAAAGAAGACCCAGCTGATCAGCTGGGACTCGGGAGACAGAGAATAGACAGGGTCAGGGCCAGTCAGAGGTGGTATTTACTGGTCCTCTGAACTACTCAAAATTTCTGCTACTGGTTCTCCAGAACTGATCAGAACCTACTAAATACCACCCCTGGTGTGTAGAGCAGGGGTGGGATGTAACCAGGCCAGCTACTGGTTCGGGAGCATGCGTGCGCACTGGAAAAATGCACGTGTGCCGCTTCCCAGCTTCCAGCTGGGGCTTGCGACAACTATCAGCTTGAGCTGATAAAGCCCAGGTAACAATCAGGGTGGGTGGCAGGGCCCAACATCGATTTTTTTGCTTCCTGTTCCTCTCTGCGGAACAGAGGCTTCAGGTAGCTACTGGTTCACCCAATCTGGCCAGACCCGGGTAGATCCCACCCCTGGGGTAGAGGTGTGAGAGTGTGTGAGAGGGGTGCCATGTGAGTTGGGAAGAATATGCAGCAATGATAGCAAGGTGACTTTCTGTGGAAGCCAGCAGGGAAGATTGTAAATTCTGGTCAGGTGATCATGGAGTACTTAGCAATTGGTCATAAGTCTGAATGGGTTGACCAGTCATAATCACCATTCATTCAATGCCATCATAATTTGGAACAATCACTGACCGAATGGTTGTAGTTTGGTACAGTATTATCTGTATTCAGATTTTACTCTATGGGCTTTAAAGCCTTTACCAGAAACTGATATTCAGTAGGGGTGCAGGAAAGAATGTACAGACAATATCAGGAAGGTCAGCTATGAAACTGAAGGGTATATTTTTCAGGTTAAATATCACAGCTGGATCACATCCCTGATTGTAGATTCAGTTGGATTCAAATGATTGCAGGTAGGCAAGGTGATAGCTTTAAATACAAGCAATATAGCTTTATAAGGAGTGAGTGTAAATAGAAACTTCCTTTGCCTTTGTTTTTAATCATTGTAATATAATAAGTTGCAGCAGGTAGCAGTACCTTGCCAATTTTGCTGTTCTTGAAATGACTAAAACATGTGGGACTTAGTTAGTATTTGAATGGGATGCCATCAGGAAGTCCCCAAATTTTAGGTTTTTAGGCAGGGAAGTCAAAAATACATTCCAGAAATAGGTACTGGCAAAGCCATGGGCCTTGAGTTTGGCACCCTGGGTTTAGGCTATCTTTTAGCTGGAGATGGGAAGAAACCTCATGATAATCAATGTTATACAGGCAATTCTCAACCTATGACCATAATGGACCCTGCCATAAGACATGATAGTTGTAAAGCAGATCTTCCATACGACTGATCCAATTTTATGATCTTTTTCATGGTGGTTGTTAAGTGAACATTACAGTCATTGATCAGTATGACTGGTTTTACCAAAAACCAGAAGTAAATGCCAGTTTTCAGCAAAACATCATAAAATGCAGTCACATAATCACGGGACACTGCAGCCATAAATATGAGCTGTTTCTGAGTACTCAAAATGCGGTCATTTGAAATATACAGCCATCAGTTTGGTTCAAGGAAAGCAGCAACCTCCTTTGCTTCAACCAAATGTCAAATAAGATGCCTCTGATTTAAGGCAACAGGGAAGCTCTGTTTCTTATGCTAGCGGTCTGTTTTTATTTGTGGATTAATTACTGAAAATGAAAAACCCTTGCTGATTTATTGTAAATCACCTAGAGAGCCATCAGTAGATCCACATATAAATGCTGTCAAATTCCTCATTGGCGACTGCTATGATACTGATTTGCCATTTTTTGGGGGGCAAAAAAAAAATGTTAAGCTAGTACAGCTTTACGATTTGCTTTCATTATTGAGTGGCACCTTTGTTAAGGAGACCAAGGATAATTTATGCTTAAGAATTACAAACTAGGACATTTATTTAGAATATGAAAGGAGCAAGGCTAGGCTCTAGAATTCCAGAATCTCTTTTAATTTTTGTATAATTTCATGGGGACACAAGAGGATTGGATTCTTTTGTAGAAATACATCCCAAGCTTAAAGAAATGTTTGCTGTAGTTCCATCACATCCAGACTCCAATGCAGTTTATCTAAAGGTATTTAATCACCAATCAGCTTTTTATTGCAATGTTCTAAAGTGAAGCTTCTGAGTTGAAACAGTATTTTAGAGATTAGTATCAAAATGTCAGACAGCAATATTAATCATCCAGATGTGTTCCAAGAGAGCAGGTATTTGGCAGGACAAATGAAATCCTTTTCTTTTCTGCTAGACTGGAGCATTCATAGGGTGACGGTCTCCCTCTCTCCCCGTTTCCTCCTTTGGAAGACGATAAATCACAGGCTTTGTCAGCAAGTCATGAGAAGGGCTGCTGTTTGTTAGAATCTGTCCAGCCAAATATCAGAGTTGCATGGATTGGAAGTTAGACTCCAGATATTTTTTTTTTAGAAAGGAGAATTTAAAAAATCACGAAGAGCTCCATTTCTTTACCCCTTCCATATTCTCAAACAGTTTGCTATGAAACCACAGAACCCAAAACAGGAGTGTAAAGAAAAAAAAAAAGAGGAAAACGTGAGTGGTTCAGTTTGGAATATTTTGTGCAAGTGCACATGGATATGCATCCTAGCACAAGAAGTTGGCAATCTTTTTTTTAGACCTGCGCAGATATTATCCCCAAGTCACTGCCATGATGAATGCCAGCAGTCACAAATACTGCTTACTTTCCAGCTGAATTTCCCTTTTTATAATCCCCACTTCCTTTTTTCCCCAAGAAGCTGGCACATGCCCCAAACAGTCACTAGACTGAACTACACACAATTTCCATTTTCCAGGAACGTCTGTGGAACCTGGAGGTTATGCTTGCATCTTCACTCCTCCATGCACTGATGATGTTATTGAGCTAGATAATAAAACATCATCAAGAAGAAAAGCAAGCACAGAGAACACCAAGAACCCAGTAAGAAAATATTTTGAACAGTTAAGTGGGGTGATGAACTGACATCTTGGTTTTTATGAGGGCCCCAGAGACAAAGATGATCCAGCCTAAAGGAAAAACAGCTCTCAAGTGATCTACTACAGTACTTGAGAATGATCTCAACTTTGGGAGCATTTACCTTGTTTTCAACACAGACACCCTAGGATTTAAGCTAGGGTTTTTTGTTTGCTGGATCTCTGGATGTGCTGTATCTTTGTTATTCTGAGACATTCTTGATGTACAAAGTGTGAAACGTATAGTGACCAATCTGTCCATGAATTGATGTTGATGAACACAAATTTGTGTCTTCATCACTTGCAAATTCACTTCTTCACCTCTAGCAAACGCACTCTAAATTAGGATTGCTTTTGAAACACTAGAAAACACAGTTTTGATAGCTGAAATAAAAGCTGTCTGAAAACACTCTAAAAATTAGGTAACTTACAAGCTTGGTATAGTAGCCTTCTTTCATTATAGCATCTGCAAGATGTGTTTGGTATTATTAGCTCCTCAGTTAATGTTTTATATGCAATCTATTGTAGCACATTTGCATTGCAAAATCTGCCCAGAAATAAACTCATTGAATGCAATAGTATATAATTCTAGGTAAAGTCTGTAAAGGGTAGCAGCAGTCTATATATTTGCTAAGCTAAGAGAGCAAAAAGAAAAATTATCCTTTCAGAATGGATCTGTGAAATTCTTAGTTAATAATCTATAATTGTATAATAACATACAATATATGTCCCAAGTCTCCTGTCCCTTATTTTTATTTCGTTAATTAATCTTAACTCCCTGTTCATGATCCCACATTTTTCAATCTGGCGCACAATTGGATACCAAAAGTGTGTGTGTGTGTGTGTGTGTGTACAATTGGGCTATATAAATAAATACTGGGAATTATGGTACACTGGTGTTAGGGGGCAGCTGACATATTAAACAACTTTTTTTGTACTGACAGATGGAGAACGGGAGGTATACATACTAAGGGCCCAGCCTAGTGGGCTGATCTTGAATGCATTGTGTAACGCCTATGTTCAAGTCTCAAACGAGACAGCCCAAGGCAATGATTCCGAAGTAACTATTCCGAAGTTATTGTTCCAATAGGAATGAGGGAGCCTAAGCTACCGGTATCGACCTCCAGTTTCACCCCGCCCCGGAAAAGGGCGGGTTTTGCATCTGAGGTGGCTCTAGCCATGCCATGCCACGCCGCCCAACTTTTCTTATCTCGGGTACCAGACTTCGCGGCTCATTGCTCTAGCCATCTCCTAGCTCCCTGCAGTCAACTCCAGGGAAGCATCGGAAGACTTGAAGCTTCCCTTTCCAAATGCTTTATTGTTTGTTCGGAAGCCAAGGGCTACATCATTATTCATATTCATGGGATATTAATTGCTACTGAGAAAGAAGAAGGAGCCCGAAAGCAGCAAGGCAAGCGGGGCGGGGCGAGAGAGAGAGAGAGAAAAAGAGAGAAAGAGAGAACGAAACGGAGCGAAGCCAATCTTTCTTCTGACTCCCGGCGCAAAGGGCACATTAATGCTTTACTAGGGCATCCCTTTTCCACGCCCCGTGGTTCACGGCGAGGAGACCACAGTGAACGCGGACGGCTTTATAAGACTGCGAAAGAACGGAAGGGAGTCCCCTGGCGGCAGGGCACTGCACTGCAGAGCGCCTCGGGAGGACTCTGATTCGCCGCCAGTTTCAGGCTATAGAGGCTGGGATGCAGCTTAAAGTCTCGTAGCTTTCTTTCCCTCTTCCTTTTTCCAGCTGAAATGATTCGGACAGCGCTCTGGGGCTCTACCACCCAGCCGCTTGTATTGCATCGCTTGGCTTCCCCTCCCCTTCCCCCTTCCACTTCTCCTCCCCCTTTCTTCCTTTTCTCTCCCTTCCCCCTAAAGAGATGATCTTTGCAGATAGATTTTATCGAAACTTAAAGAGCAGCCATCGTCGGGCACTTGCTGGCCAATAAGTCATTTTTAATAGAGACAAATCACTCGGAACGCCCAGGAGGCTGCTGCAAAAAGACGCGGGCGGTCCGGACAGCCTTAGGTCTCCTTCCTCTTGCAAGTTTCCTGCCATCGTGACATTCCTGGGCGCTTCCCTTCAGAAATCGGCGGCACCTGTTGCCACGGGACCTCTGTCCATATCATGGAGCAACCGCGCCGAGGGGACCCTGTCCGAGCACCCGAGCCCGCGTAGCTGGCTTTGATTGCTGTGCTGATTTCTTTTCCTATGGACTAATGCCAGAGATCGACACCTGCTTTCGGACCCCACATGCAGTAGGTGGACGCTTTCCTTTTCCCCACGAGCTTTCGGGGGGAAAGAGGGGGCGACTCGAACGGCGGGGAGATTTGGCGATCAGCTATGAGGCAAAGAGGGTCAGGACAAGCCAGAGACAGAAGAGCGGCTCTGAAGCACCGAAAAGGGGTTGGATGGGGTGGTGGTGGTGGAGGATCTGTGTGAGAAAGCGAGGTGTGTGTGCGCGCGCGCGAGGTTCTTTGGGCGCCTTTCGGCTTCAAGCCACTGTCTCGAAACCTTTGCCTGGAACTTGAGCTTGGTCTCGGCCATGATCCGGGAGCCCATGTTAATCGATTGGCTCCTCTCAACCTTCTCCGTCGCTCTCCTAATCCTTTTCCTCCCCCACTTTCCGCGCCTGGCCGAGCGCGTAGCTTTACTCCTGCCCTACGTGAAGAGTCGGGGTGACGGCGAAAGATCTGGGGGATGACCTCTCTTCCCACCCTCCTAGACAGCAATAGCGCTGGACATTGGGGGGAAAAACAGCTCTTAGTAAGCCTCTCGCTCTGGAGTCATCCCGCAACTAGTTAATTTGGCCCAAGGAAACCTCTTCTCCCGGCGATCTTGCCAGATGGACTAATTCTCTTTGAGGCATCCCATTCTTCCCCCTAGCCGGCTGGGTGTCCCTCCCCCTTCCCATTCCACTCGGCAGCTAACCTTGTCTCGTGGTCATGGAGTTTATCATTTCATTTTTGCCTAGGCTGAAGCGAGCTGTCCTGGCTCTTTAAAGTAGATGCCGGGTGGATCTATGGTTCTGGCGAAACAGAGAGGGAGCCCGAGCAGCGCGAAGGAAGTTTGAGCCGCGAGGATGCAGCCCACATATTGGTACGCGCTGCTTCTGCTGCAACCTGTGCTGTACCTGGTAAGTTTTTGCGCCTCTCTTTCCCTCACTCTGCTCCTCTCCCAGCCGGGGTTGCCGGCGGGATATCAGCAGAGGAGGCCTCGATCCTGGGAGAGAAGTCCTACACTCCAGACAAACTTCTTGCATCTCCGGGTGCCTCCATCAATCACGGACGTGCCCTGTGGCAGAGAGGAGAGTTCGGCTCCGGCAACTTCAAAGGTCTAAGCTTTAGGTTGAAGAGGGGGAGATCGCTCTTGGAGAATTTTCACTTGGAACGGGGGTCACACAACGGATGCCGGGCAAGGGATGTTGCAATCTTATTGATCAGGGCTTGATTTGTGTGGGAGTGTGAAGGTAGGAATCCTGCGCAGCGATTCTTGGAAGGATTTTGCTAGTTAGCGGTGGTGTTTCGGACCCATGTTCTGTAAAACTTTTTCCTCCTCACGTTCTTTTAGTTGAGCATTGAATATTCTGTTCACGCGTAAGAAGGGGGCCAAAATCACAGGGCGCTTAGGAAACACACGGGATTGAGTTCCAAGGCCATTCTCACGAGTCCGCTGTCACCCTGAATCTCTGACCCCTCCCTCCGGCGCACAGTCCGAAACTCTCTTCCCGATCCGGTGCCTCCCTAATGACCTTCTATCTCTCTCAAACAATTGGCCAGCCGCCTCATTAGTTGGGAATGATGGGAGCAGTCGGCTTCCTGTCCAAGCTGGGGATGATGGGAGTTGTCGTTTGACAATTCTAGGCGGGCGTGTTGAGAATTGGAACCCAATGCACGTACCAAGAGCTATTTGGCAGAATGCTTCTCGGTGTGATTATTGGAAGTCAACTTCTTTGTCTCCATGCCCCACCCTTCGGGGTTTAGAATGGTCCTCCGGGCCGAAAAAAAAAATCTTTGTTGTTACTCCGAAAAGTCCTTTTAGTCGTTTTCCACTAGCGGGAATCTTGGGCGTGGGAAAATAAAGTCCTGTTGGTTATCCTTCCCCCTCCCATCACAGAATAAATTCTACCCATATGAACCATTCTGCTGTGAGTCCACCGAGCATACTCCCTTAGCCTATTCTGAAAGTGTTCGGGAATAACTCCCCTTTAAGATTACCGGGGGCACAGAGGTTGCAGCTTCTTCTTTTCGCGCGGAATCCAGTTCTCTGCACGGATCGAACGATCTGCATCCCCAGAGCCCGCCATTCGGGTTCTTTCGGAAGCCACCGGTTTACAGATCGGATAAACGACAGTACGAGGAATAGGGCGGAGAGGAAGAAAACAAAGAAGAGCTGAAAAGGCTTGAGTATAATTTCACCCCAACAAGCAGAAACCTAATGAGCTTCTTTAGGGTCTTCTGGGGTAAGCCTTTCTTCGGAAGCTTCCCCCCCTCCCCGCTGCCTGTAATTGCAAGCTTTGGGCGCTTGAGGGCGCTGTGCCCCAATTTCAGCCTCGCTCGGGACATCTCGGGGTAAACAGGTGAACACGGGGGCAACCCCGCCCGTTGGAAATCGTCGCTTTTGGATGCTATCCACCTGCTTGTGTAACCTTCGCTCCCTCTCCCTCCCAAAGGAGGATCGTGTACCAGTTTAGAAGTAAAAAAAAAAAAAATTGGAAAGCGTTTTTGTCTTTCCTTTTAATAAAAGACCAACATGCGTGCATTCTGACTATCCCGTCTCTATGCGGTGGACAGATATGGATCTAAAAGGAATGTGAGAACTGGCTGGAGATTGGGCGCTCCTCCAAGATTCTCAAAGTGGCAAGACTCACACTAGTGACATCACATAGAGCAATGCCTCTGCAAGGCTTCATTGACTACGGACACCTGAAAGGGTCATTTACCCTTTAAAATTTAAAAAAAAAGGGGCTGGGTGGAGGAGGGATTTTGTAGCGCCATCCCTATTCCTTCTGATTGTTGTAAACGGTGTTAAGAAAACTACCGAACGTGTAACCAGGGTCAAGATTCCTAAACGGCGTGAATTTTCCCTCTTTCCCCCGTCATGTTGTTTGCTAGAACTTAAAATAATTCCTTATTCTAAATGTGCTGCAGGCTGGAAGCAAGCGCGTCAGTTCTTTAATTGTAAACTGGGAGCATTTGAAATGCATTCCGTACGCAAATTATGCTGATTCAATTACTCTTTAGTTACCAATTTCATTACCTGAGTGCCTTCACTTCCTCTGCCCCACAAGCGGGGGGGAAACGGAGGGGAAAGGGAAAAAAGAGAATTTCCTGAATACAGTGCAAGATTTAACTGAATTTGAAAATAAACCAACGCTTCAACCTTTTTTCGACTTGGCCCACACTTTCTCCTCAGCCCAACTTTATGGTTCATATCCAAATCGCCCGCTCTTCGAATCGTGCTCGACTTCTTGAGGCTGAGTTTCCCGGAGCCTTTCAGCAATCAGGCCGGGTGACAGCGCTGAGCTTTTCAAGCCTTAATTAAACTTGACTAAAGCATGCGCTGGCGCGAACCAGTAAGGGGTAACGTTTTGTTGCCTGCCGCCTCTTCCTCCATGGAGGCCGAATTGTACAGAATGGGCCGGAGTGAAGCAGTGTGGAGGGTTGGAGAAAAATAAAACCCGCTTTCCTTCTGAGTTTCGCCGGCAGTGAAAATCGATCGAGATGTATAAAATGAAAGGGAAGATGGATCCCAGTTCCGAGGGCGTCTGCTGCCAAACTCTTGTTTGGCTGTTCAAGCGCGAAGCTCGGCTGGACCAGGTTCGGTCCTTTCTCAGTCTACCAGACTCCGTTTTTGACCCACCCGATATCCGGCCGCGGCTGTCCGAAAACGTGAGAGGCTGTATCCACCCAACCAATGTAACCTTAGCTTCAAGCCAACTGAGTTGCTCGCTAAAGTTACTGCGGCGCCCAAGGCCAGAAGCTGTTAGAACAGCGGATGCTGGCCCAGCTCTGGGATTAAAGTCGGGAACGGCTTCCGGGTGTCTCTGGCTTTCGAAGGAATTCGGGGCATCGCCTTAAGTTTCCCCCCAGCTTCTCTCCTTTTGGCTTAGTCCTCGGGAATCTCAGCGTTGGCTTCTTCCGGGTGATCTCCTGAGACCTGTCTTTACACCGGGGAGCGATACGTCAGATTAGAAGAATCCCTGGATGGTGCAGAATAACCATTTCATCAAGAAGCTTTCGTTTAAAACAAGACCGATCTTCCTTTCGCGGGCAAATCGCCACCCATATTTAAAATGTGCCCAATGAATAATAGATAATTCCCCAAGCTCGCTGTGGATGAGCCAATACCTACGGTCCCCTTTAACGTTGTGTGTGTGTGTGTGTGTGTGTGTGTGTGTGTGTGTTGTGTTGTGTGTTGGTGGGTTAGACGCGAACTATTCGAGGAGTTGGAATCATTCCTAACTTGCAACTTGAATCTGATATTACTTCTGGAGCGTTTCCAGCAGGCTTCCAAGTATGCAGATTGCACTTGTGGGTTACATATGACATTGGGATAAAGATATACAGGACACTGTGAAATAAGACAAATATTATGATAGGAAAATAATTTAATATATAAAATCATACATTACTTTCACAGGCAACTGTACAGCACAAACAGGAATTATATCTTCTCCATTTACACACTAAAGGCAAGAATAGTTACATAAGTACGTGCACACACACATGAACACATTAAACGTGTTAATATGTCTCTGTGTGTACCTTTATTAGACAATCAAAAAGCTCCCCACCCACATATAAATTATTTAAAACTTTGTAAGAAAAGTTTTGTGTGTGTGTATGTGTGTGGGGGGGAAGGTATCTGGTATGCATGGCAACTAGATAGAATCCATCACAAACTTGAACCGAGGCTCTCGTCTCAGAGACGAATCTCGTTGATTTCAATAGGATTCATTGCTTTCAAACCCAGACTGTGCGCCTCCGAAGGAGACAGGGAAGGGGCCAGGCAGAACTACAAATCGTAACTTGCAAACAAGTGTCTCCCTTCCGACCTTGGTTTAAAGTTTCTTTTTCTTCCTGAAGTCGTGGGGTTCCTTTCACTTCGGCGCTGATCACAGTCAAAATCTCCATTGCGCAGATTACGCCACTACGGGGCGGCGGCAACCTCTGGCCTTGCTAGAGGTGCCTGGTATCTTGATCGTAGGGACGCACGCTCGAGCCAGCCTCAAGTCGCCCAGCTTTTCTCTAACTGGTGCCTGCCATTTGGGTGAGACCTCATCTCCCCTCATCCAAGCGGGGTGGTAATGGGAACTTGCCGTCCCGACAGGCTGGAGGGCGCCAGGTTGGAAAAGCCTGGTGGTCTATCAGCAAGGCCGCGTCGAAATATTTTCCCGGCGGTTGTGGCTGCTGCTAATCTCTTGAAAACGTTGAAGCCACCGAGTCGTGGAGGAATGGGCTGATATATTTGTTTCGACCCGTGTCCTGCTTAATAGTGTGAAACACCGAATCAAGTAGTTTATTCTGATGATGAGACTTGTCCTTCTTTGCCTTCCTAGATTTATTTTAGGCCCCTTTTCCTACATTTTCTGAACTCTAGATTGGAAACAAATGACTCCTTAGCAATACACGGAGTTAGTGTGGGTGAGTACGGCCCAACAGTGTGTTAAGTAATAGCATTGTCCCCTCTCTCTGGCACAAAGTTCTGGGCTAAATTACTTCGCAGCTTAGGGGTGAAGCAGACATGTTTGCCGTTTAAATCCTAAACTTTCGCCCGTATCCTGATTGGACAGTACAGTAGCTAGGTTTGCTGTCGATAAAGAGACTAACATTTGGAGATTAAGTCCTAGGTTTACTTGGGACTTAATCTCCATGGTCTTCAGTAGAATATGGGTAAAGGCGTTGAAGACCGAAGCTGTGATGGTAGAACAGCTAGCAACACTTTTGGCCTCTGCATGATTCACTTCGACGACTTCGGTGCCAGCCACTCGACCTCATGAAGCTGGTGACTAGTAATTATGACATGACGTGTCTTGTTTTATTTATTTATTTATTTTTTAATCGGAGCTGCAACCAGGAGCCGACCAAAAACCGTGTCCGAAACCCGAAAACTTTTCCCGAAAAAGTTTAGCTAAGTTAAGGAAGTTGTATATACTTTATTTCAAGGGTGAGAATATATACTTTTTACTTGAAATAGTGCCATGAAAGTGTTCCACTGACGCTGGTCGAAAATCCCAACAACTATTACTTGTGTGTGTGTGCGCGCGCGCACACACATTTATATATATAAAAGAAAGGCCTGTATATAAAGCTATTCCGATTTCCACCCTGGTATTTATAATGCCTTGTTAGTTTCATCGAGGGAATGCCGTTCTTTTAAATTAAGGATCCCGCACGACTCGGGTAACTGATATATCCCGAGGCCAATTACCTAAGGGAGGGGGCGTGGCCACACCTTCCTATTTCCCCTTCTCAGATCACAGTGCCCAAGAGGTCACCTGACTTCATCCTCGGAAAGGGTCGGCGGTTTTCCCCCCGAGACCTCTCCATTCTTCATATCTAGAGGGCTGTCCACACTGGCGATTTCTAGCACCTTCCCGAGACATAGTGGTATGCCGCTAATGCGGATAGGTGAGGACAATCGCTGGCGTGGATAGCCGGCTAGTGTAACCAAAGAAGGCTGGTAAGGCTTGGATGTCATTGCTCCTAGACGAGTGCCTATTGCTTAGGCAAGGGTGAACTGTAGGGTAAAAGGCTTGACCCATGGCTTCAGCTTCTTTTTGGGAGATTGTGTGTGTGTGGGAGAGAGAATAGCTTTTTTGGGGCTGCACATTCTAGAGCAGCTTATATTTTTTTTAGTCAATCCTCCCCCTTTCATGATTTCGGTGTCACTCTTTTCTTCTTCTCAGAATTAAAGGGCAGAATTAGAATCTCTTATCCACCCCCCTCGCCCTAAGTCAGCTAAGCATTTTCCGCAGGCTGCAGGGAAATTATTACCAACTGGGCCCTATTGTCCTCCACTAACCATTCCTCCCAAGGCTTTTTCAAAGATTGTGTGAGAGTGGGTAGGTGGGTAGCGAGAGTGGGAGTGCTGAAAGCATTTGGCTATTATTTAACTGCCTTTCTCCGCTCCTTGTCCTCCTTTCTTTGAAGCGATTTGCTGTACTTTTGTAGATATCCAGAGAAAGGGCACAACAGCTGCCCGCGCACCCGCGGTCGTCACAATTGATTTTGTTTGTTTGTTTGGAAGGATAAACAAAGAAAGGGACCCCTAGTTGAAATTTTCAGCCTGTAGAAAAATAGTTGCCCGTAATAAGGCTGCGTAGGATTTGAAAGGAGTTGCGACAAGCGACCTATGAAATAAAAGTGTCTACTGCTAGCTGTGTTCTGGGTGGAAGTATGGGGTACGGTCACACGCATCCACACACATATAGTGATTACTTCTAAGAAAGCAATTAAGAGGAGAACAGCATGCCTTACAGAACACTCTTTGCGCTTCTGTGCAGTCCCCTTCGTGTAGACTCCGCGTGTACTCAATATCATGCTTTTTATCCCAAATAATACATATACGTTATTATGGCGTATCCGGGGACCTCGCTGGCACTACAGACAAAACCGTTCATTAAAGAGCATCGCCCGCTCCCTTGGTGGGTCCAGCCTACTGACTTTTCATTGCTTTTATCCTCCTAATCTCAAAGACGTTTTCCTGGGATCTAACCCCCCCCCCCCCACACACATTTTGAATCCAGTGCGGCTTCCTTTCGAGGAAATGAATAAGACGACCCGGTAAACCTAGCCCGATCTTCCGGTTCAGTTTATTAAGAGCCTTGTTTCTTAGCTCGCTAATGCCGTTTTGTAGCGTTCAGGGACTCAACTGGGACACCCACGCGTGTTGAGCAACTTTCCTCTGCTGCAGTTCTGCAAGCATTGGAGTTCAAAGAACGGCACTGATCCCACCCAGGACCCAGAGAGTTCAAGGAAACGTCCTTCCTAAGGTAAAGCTCCGCAGGGACAGAAACCAAACTTAGATCTATACTAAAAACCAACTATTTTTAGTTTTTTTTTTAAATTTAGATGTTTTTTTTAAAAACCCATTTTTAAAATGGGGGCGGGGGCTTGTTGATGCTCCCTCTCTTTCTCTTTAATATCGGGGAAAAAACACAACCCAGATTAGTACAAAGGCATTTACCGTAAGTGAAAAGGGTGTAGGCATTTTTTTCACCCTTGCTGCGTTTAGCTTGCTAATTGAACTCCCGCTTCCTTCGGCCTCAATAGCTTATTTTAATCGTTGGAGTAGAGGGTGAGTGGTGTGTGTATGTGTGTGCGTTTTTCCATTTACACAGGCAATATTCCCATCTGGCGATTCTGACAAATATTGTTGATTATCTTTATATTATTATAGTACTAATGTTATTAACGCAAAATCGCCACTAGAGCAGCGATGGGAGAAAAAAAGGGTTATTCTCTCTTCCTCCTTGCTCCCTTGCTAGGAAGCGCTCATTTCATGAGGGAATCCGCGTCTTGACTCCCCGAATCGCTGTTCCTCTCTTCCTCCCTGTGTTGCGAGTGGGGCGAATGGCGCCCGGCGATTTCCCTTCTAGTTTAACTCAGCCCGGGTTCGCCTAACTTAGCATTTAAAGCACCCCCTCGGGTGCTTGGTAAATAGGAGCTTTTAGCTATATTTTATGCTATAGGCTGACAACTTGACGACTCCGCTTGACGGATTTCTACTTCTCTCCCTCCTCCCAGATTTCGCTCCCCTCCACCCTTTCCCCCCTAAATCTTGGCAAGCACTTTATCAAAGATAAAAAGGTTCTGCCGTAAGGATGTCGCTCAATTTATGGTGAAAGTCGAATGAGTTACTTTTAATGAAAGTGCCTTCACGATGAATATTGCCAGCCATTTTCTGAATAGTCTCCCTCGGACGGAAGGAAAAGGAGGACATGCTAGTTTTTCTACCCTGAAAAATACTCCCCTTCAAACTAATTTACCGCCGAAGCCCACCCCGACCTTCCCGAAAACTATTGGCGGGACTGAAGAGCACATCGGCGCAGAGGAATGCCTTATTGCACGCCGAGTAGCGCGGCAGACCGATTTCTGCCGGAGGTGCAGCCGAGGCTAAACTAAAACGATGTATGACTGAGTGAACCGCGGCTTGGAATAATCTGTAATCCCTGCCTTTCTATGCCCTAATCTTGTTTATCCACCTCAGGTGCCATTGCAACTCCTTTATGATCACTAATGGTAGCAGAACTCCAAAATCTAGGGAAGTGAGAGGGGCACTCAAGCAAAACACAGGTGTTTCCAGATATACAGTTATGCTGGCCTCCAAGTTCAGCAAAGTTTAGGAGCGGCTGATGAATGGGACAGCTGATCTTTACACACACACACACACACACACACACACACACACACACACAGAGAGAGAGAGAGAGAAACACAGAGACACCCTTTTTCTCAGGCCAATGTCATATGTATGTATGTATGTATGTATGTATGTATGTATGTATGTATGTATGTAAGGTATGTTATAGAGAACAATTATTGTTCTCTATCACATACCTTCTTTTATGTTTCTGGATTGTATCCATAGTATAAATCTATTTAGGATGAAGATCTTTGAAAGTTTATCAATTTCTCTGGGGCCTATAATGTTCTTTTCTTACTATAAGTCTTTATGTTTGCTTTAACTTCTTTGAATAATGAATTATTTGAAATACAGTCCAAAGCACCCTTCTCCAACAAGGAATCCTCCAAGAATTGACTGCAAGATTCATGGGATTTGAAATCCAACACTTCAAAGTAGGATATTTAGTAGAAAGTGGTGTCTGTTGGGTGACGTAAGTGACTTTAATGCAAGTGTGTTTAAGGTCAAAGACTCTAATAACATGAAAACTTCAGTTTCAGATAAAAGCTGCCAGAATTGCTGTTGGAACTTTTCATGAAATTTATGAAACTTGTTTGCCAATATACTGGATCACTTTAATGGTTTTATAGTTGGTCGTAGATGATGTGTCTAGATGAAAAAGGATCCTATTTGATATCAAATACCACCCAATACCACACTAGTGCAGGCCATAGAACCCAGTGATATGATCCAATGCCGTATCTTATTTATCATTCTGAATAAATTTCAATAGATTCACAGGAAGTGTTTAAGAAGCATAATTGTAACAGAATTTAGCTGGTAGCAAATGAATGAAAAAAAAGAAAAGAAAAATAGATTTAGATAAATTTACTTCTGACATCTCAAAGCAAATCTCATTGGCATTCATTAATTGAAGCTGTAAACAAATATTCACTACACATTCCCCCAATTGACTATTGTACAGGTCCCAATTACTCATGAAGAAAAATAAAATAAAAATAAACAATGCATGTGCATTTATATTGCTGCCTTTTTTTAGTGCAAACCTTAGTAGAGAATGACACAATCTCTTTGTTCATTTTTATTTTATTTTTTTTAAATCCCATCTTTATTACTTTATACGTAAACTCAAGGCAATAAATACATAATATTCCTTCCATTTTGTCCACAAAACAACTTTATGACAGTTAGGTTAAAATTGGCTCAAGGACATCCAGCACCTTTCATGCCTAAAATGGGACTGCAATTCACAGTCTCCTGGTTTTTAGGCCAGCACCTTAACTACCACACAAAACTGGTTGTTTTCTGTTGCTTCTACTTTTCTGATTGTTTCAAAATTTTCTGTGAGACCAGAGTTCCTTTTGCCTCCAAAGTGATCCTAATCAAACTTTTGGACTGGATATATACTGATGATTGCTAGTGGCCAAGATTGCTATCTTCCTGTAGTTTCTGTCTCCCCAAAAGGGTTGGTCAATCCATTATCCACTTAAAAGCAGTAAAAATAAATAAAGTATAAACCAACTAGTCTCTTGTTAACCATGGGGTGAAGTTCAAATGTAAGGGAAACTACAGATTTTGTCTAGGATGGAATCTGGCAGTCAATGAGTTATACTTATCCAGAATAGCACCGTGATGGTGAACCTATGGCACATGTGCCAAAGGTGGCACATGAAGCCATCTCTGCTGGCACACATGCCTGTGCCTCCCACCAGCCAGCTGATTTTCAGCTGCCCCTGCCCTTCCCAGGAGTCTCCATGCAACCCATTTTCGATGCTAGGTAAGTACAGGGCTTGTGTGGGAGACTCTTGGAGGGTGATAAACAGGCCTCCTGAAGCTCCTGGAGCATGGGGAGGGCGAAAAACGGGCCTACTAGAAATTGGAAAACCGGCCATTTGTGGCCTCCAGAGAGCCTGGGGAGGACCTGGGAAGGCTGTTTTCACCCTCCCCAGGTTCCAGGGAAGCCCCTAGAGCCTGGGCAGGGTGAAAAATGGGCCTCCCGAGGATTTAGGGAGGCCTGCTAGGCCCAAAATGGGGCAGAGGGTCGCACACGCATGCATGGGGGGCACACGGGGCATTGCATTATGGAGGTGGGCACCCACACACACTAGCGCATGCACACACCCACTTTTGGCACCTGAGGAAAAAAAGGTTAGCCATCATTGGAATAGCACATGAGCTTCTCTGCCTGTATCTAACATAATTGGAAATGGGAAGAGTCTTTATTTCTTTTAAAAATTTATTATTTCTTTTTTATTCAATTGTTCAGTGCTTGTAGGTACTGCTTGACCTACAATAGTTTCTTGTAGGTACTCCTTGACCTACAATAGTTTGATTAATGACCATTCAAAATTATTACAGCACCCAAAAAAATGACTAATGACTTTTTCACAGTTATGATCATTGCAGCATCTCTATGGTCACATGATCAAAATTCAGACTTGTAGCAACTGACTCATATTTATGACTGCTGTAGTGTTCTGTGATCACATGATCATGTTTTGCAATCTTCTGACAAGCAAAATCCATGGGGATTTGTGAACACATTCACTTAATAACCATGTTATTAACTTAATAACAACAGTGATTTACTTTTAACAACCGTAGCAAGAAAAGTCATAAAAGTGGGACAAAAGTAACTTAGCAACAGAGATTTGGGGCAGAAAGTTGAGGACTTTCTGTGGTTTCTCATAAAGTTAACACAAGACATAAAAAGAGTGTAACATAATCTGATTTTTAGAAACCCAAAAGCCTAAAATGGAGCTTGGAGTTCAGGAAGAATACTTCTGATCCCTTCCCAGTGGATTCTAATTTTAAAGATCACCGAACAACTTTTTGCAGTCTTGAAGCTTCAGATTCATCTATCTATAAACTTTTAGATTTCTAGTTAGTGTCATCCTTGGAGTTAATGTAATATCCATCTCCATTCATTATATATTTATATAATTATTTGATTATATCCCACCTTTATTATTTGAGTAGTGCATATAACTAATATTCCTTCCTCCTCCTATTTTTCAACAACAACAACCCTGTGACGTGGATTGAGTTGTGAGAGAATGCCTGGACCAAGTACCCAACTGGCTTTCTTGCCTAAGATGGGACTAGAACTCATGATCTCCCAGTTTATTATATGAATTCAAATATAGGCTTATCTTCAACAATATATCTCAGGAAGATTTTTCAATAAAACATTGAAGGTATTCTACTTACACTGTGGACGTTTATATATACTCTCTTGTTTTGTTGTGTTGCCCTATAAAGTAAATGTCTCAGCCAGAATGTCCATCTTTTATGGGTAGACTGGTTGAATAGATTTACATGAAAAGGTATTTATTTTACCTGGCACCACTTCAAAGGTATATTAAATATCTAATTTACTGATATATAAACTTCCATGTTATTCAGTTCCAAGGCTTTGTCAGTCTTATATGCACTTAGAATTATTGGAGAAATTAGTAAGCCTTAAGCTAGAATATGCTTGCCTTCATGCATGTTAGTCACCAACACTATTTCAGAGGCCATCTCTTTTCATCTGTGCCTCTGTCTAGCCAACCAGGAATATTTTATTAGTTATCAATATTTTTATCAGCATATTTTATCAATATTTTTTTCTCCTTTTCCAAGGGTAAGAAGGTTTCAAAGAGAGAGAGAGAGAACCTTCTTATCCTTGGAAAAGGAGGAAAAACCTATATCTCATAACTCTCACTTTTGTGGTTTTAGAGTTGCTCTAATGAATTTTTTGTTTTTCGTGCTTCTGTCAAGGCAGAATCTAAATTAGGTTTCTTTTTAACGCAACCTGTTTCTAACTTGCTTTTCTGTCATCCCAAACTTATTGCACCTTTTTGCTTTTCTAAGGAACTGAGTAAGAATGCCTATTGAGTGGTTATTTCAGTACCATGGACAACTACCACGGTACTAATTTTCTTCAGTGAGATTCTGTTACAATAGGAAAAACTTCCCTCTTTCAAACATGGATAGAGTTTTAAGTGTTATATTCTCAAAAGATCACAAACATGTTGCATTCAACGTCTCTACCTGTAGCAGTGGCACTTTCTGATTCTAGTGCCTTGTACAAAAACATTCTAGTGCCTTGTACAAAAGGATAGTTGAAAAGCAGTGCTCTAGAATGCAATCTTTTTCTTTGGAAACAAAGACAACAAATAACTAAGATTGATGTCTCATTAACCATTGATGGGGTTTTTAAGTGGAACAACTGGAATAAAATGTCTCTTTGAGGAACATTTCTTTCGGGCTTCTTCCCTCCCATCCCCATTCATTTTAACAGAAATAGGCTCCTTTAGAATTTGTTTTTAAGACACCAGACAAGAGATAAAGGCAGACCAAGGCAGATAAAGTCTTTTAAAAACAGTTTCTATCAAACTCTCCAATGTAAGCACCTTCATTTTCTAGGAGCTCATCCTCTTCTCCCCCAAAAGAAAAGAATTGCTGAAATTAAAAATACCAGCCAGAATTCACTTATTTCCCCATTCTTTACCTGACTAACCAATTTGCATTACACATGAATAAATGAGAAATTGAATTGATTTTTGATGAAATGCCCCATTAAAAGGATTAAACATGGAAGGAAAGGCTTTGGGAATACATAATTTTTAGTCTTCCCTTGAGTGGATTAAATCAAACAAACAAACAACAAAATTGTAATAGATTGGAAAAATTAACTTGGAAGATTATCGACAATGAAATAGCTGTGGAAGGTTGAAGGCAGAAAACATTTAATGACCTTCACCAAAATATAGTTAATGAGGGAGTTTTCTATTGAGCCTCTCACTAAATTAGCAACTAATAACAATAATTAATTAATTAACCTTGGCCTTTACAAAAATAATGGCAACAAATCTCATTTGACTCAAAGCCAAACCTCAGGAATTATGCCACATGAAAGCTGTTATAATCGACAAGCCATAGTGATGGAAATCAACATATTTAAGATGAGTGTTTGCCCAATTAACCTAAACATAAATGACTCTTTATGAGTTGGGTTGGGGAGGGGGATGACATTCGAACCAGCATATTTCCTTGCTAAGTAAAACATAATCATTGACTTTGCCTCTCAATCACATAAATCCTCACTTAATATTGACAGAGCTGTTTCCCAAGGGCTTTGCCCCCCACAAAGTGGTTGTCAATAAAATATAAAGTTTCAAGGGGTTGCATAGCTGGAAGAATGATAGGACCCATGCAATAAAGAATACAGATGGAAAGACTGTTTTAAATCAGACTTATTCAAACTCCAATGAAAAGTATGTATGGGGATTGTGGGCAGTTCAGTGTCTAGAAATTTAACAAACATTTTGAAAACCAAAATACTTAGGTTTTTTTACATCTTCCATATGAAACTGAAAGTGGCCTATACCCTTGCAACAACCCTTATATATTCTAGGATATGATTTGTTCAAGGACACCTAGTGAATCCTAGCAACTCCCAAGTACATGATTATATTTTGTTAAGCTCATCTTTTACCAGCTCATCTGGTGATAAATCTTGTGTAATATTTTAGATATACTGTATAATCATTTTTCTGATGTTCCCAATTATTCATTTTCATACAGAATTAACCTACTGACTCCATGAACCAAGATGAAGATAGGATTTGATTCTGAGTTTCTATATTCCAGCACTTCATTCTAAATTTCTCCAATCTTGCATTTTGTATTTGTTCTTCATCATTTTCCAAACAACATGCCATTCATACTGAAGGTGATATTTGATTTTATCCAATAAATTTGGAAGCACCAGATTGGAGAAGATTGTTCTGCTTGACAGATTTTTCTTTCTTTTTTATTATTATCTTTATATTTTGCCTTTTCCCCAGAAGTCTGTTTTACTTTATCTTATCTTTATTTATCTTTATTTTATCAAGAATAACTTTGTGGCTAGACTGAAAGATAATTACTAGCCTCATGTCAAAAGTGAACCTGTGTCTTCATTAAGCTGCTCTTCAAACTTAATTCCATAAGAAATGATAACTTTTACAATAGAAGTGAGTCATCCTAAATATTGCCCAGCTATGAGTCCTAACAACCCAAAACAGTTAGGATAATGGTGACGGATGCCCGGTGGTAATCCAGCAGATCGGAAAGTTTATATGTTCTTCATACCTTCTTTATATGATTCCTATTTTTTGTTTTGTTTGGGGTAATCCATCCCTATTTTTTGGCTTTTATCCACATGACACTTTGTATTGCTTTCTATGGTATCTTGTACTGGCAGGTTCCTTTTCACATGTAGATTGTATCATTCATTGAGCAGGTCTGTCATTTAACAGGGGGAGCCTGCTCAGCCACTCCAGGTCCAGCTAGTTCGCCATTATACTCCTTATTAGTAGCAGCAGCAGTAACAGTGAAGAACACAGCAGCTGTTTTGAATCCACTGCCTTAGCTAGCAAATAGTCTGGCTTCCTCTTTTTTTGACTGAATTAGAGGAAAAGATGATGGAAGAAGAAAATTGTTGGTGTCTTGTCTCTTCTTTTCTTGATGAATTTTGAAAGCCATTATAATGTCTATACTTTTGCATTATTTTGAGTGGTGTTTTCTAAAGATCTCAGCATCAGGAGAGGGAGTATCTTTTTGGGAACCTTTAGCAGCACATCCATTGCAGAAAAAGACATTCAGACTACATTGTCAATCACTGATTTCTGAAGGACAGTGGAAAGTGTGCAGGGGATCAGGAGCTAAGATATAATCTTAAAGGAAGGCTTGTTTGGGGAAAAAACCCTTCGACAGCTCCATGGTAAGAGAAAATCTTTAGTTATTGAATTAGTTTGCAGTAGTAAAGTGAAACAATTACAGGGTTTTTCAGGATTTAGTTTTGACAGTGTGATAAGTCTATTGTCCTACATATGAAGTGGCTGCTTTAGGGGTTTGATTCGATGCTTTGAGTCATTTTGTATTGATTTGATATTTCTTGTTTTATTGATATTTCATGTAAAGACTTTTGAATATTTATTTAAAAGATAGTGTCAAAGCAATAGCTTTGAAAGGAAAGGAAGTTCCCTCTCAGGAAAATTATAGGCCTTTTCTCTACATTTTTTTCAACATAGACAAAAGAAGAGAGAAAAAATACCCCCCCTGCCTTTTTACATGTGCTGTTGTGAAGAGA
>JAOYMU010000077.1:27789134-27801926 GCA_025802295.1 Psammodynastes pulverulentus
ACATGAAAATTCAACATATTGTAAACGATATATTTCTATATTTGTAACCAATAAAACTTTTTCTATATAAAAAAGAAAACTATTTATATATCAGAGAGGCAGTTAATATTTAATTTCAGGGCAGCAGAGGTCAGCCTCTGGGTGTTCCCTCAGATCTCCTTGTTTTCTACTCTCGATCTACAAGATTTCAACAATGAAAACTGATGGTTAAACATTGTGATCATTGAATTATTTTATATTTTTTCAGTGAAAAAAATTTGAAAAGGTAGATAAGTCTCTAGGTTTATCTAGTAATATCTATCTACCCATCCATCCGTCCATCCATCCATCCATCCATCCATCCATCCATCTATCCACTAACACTAAATCAAAGCTACTATATTGACTTTATATACTATTTTTAAAAAAGGCTGCCCTGCAGTTGAAACCCCCATCATTCACTATCATATATTGCATAGTAAACATAGTAAATGTGTTATAAATAAAGGATCATTGTAAACATTATCTCTATAATTTTAATCTGGGAAATGGGATGGTAACTCTTGGATTTATGTCATTTTAGATCTGTATAGTTTTTTAGTAAAGAATATCTAATCAGTTGTAGTTATTCTTCACAAAAGAGAAAAGAGAATTTACTCTATATCCTGTGCAACATTTGCTATTGATTTCTCAAGGACAGCTGCACCAAGAGACCTAGTTCATATGTCCCAGTTTGGAGGAAAAAGTTTAGACTGAAACTATAATAATCCTACTGGGATCTCTTGAGTCATGCAAAATGTTCACTTATAATGTGATCCTCAAGCTTGTGTATTTAAAAAGATTACTAATGGTAAGGTTTTTCTGTAATGTATGACAAAAAATACCAGCAATTTTAGTTGCTCAATTTAATCTTTTGAGAACACAAAACCCTGCAACAGTATAAATAAACTCTTTTGTAGTACACAGAGGTTTAAACAAATATATTTAGATAAGCCTGATAGATATACATCTTTATATTATTCAGATTTTGCATGAGATGATTCTTTCTAGTTTTTTGTTATGATATGTACAAAGAGGCATTGTTTTATGCTGAGTTTCTTGGAACATTAATTTCAAATGCTCAATTACTTTTGTTCAAAGTTGTGGCCAATAGTCTACAGCATATAGAGATCAATCTTAAGAACAATTTTGACTTATGTTTCAATCTTTGTGTCTACATGGTCACATCATATAGTTTTCTGGCAACAACTAGAATTAATCTGTCAGGAATAACTCTCTCTCTCTCCCTGTTCCCCCCTCTCACTCTCTCTCTCACTCTTTCCCTCCCTCCCTCCCTCCATCTCCCCCTCTCCCTCTCTATCCTAATAGGTCAGTAGAACAAAGTTCAATAGTTCTCCTATTTGAGTATGGGGTTGGACTGGAAGATCTCTAATGTCCTTTCCAACTCTGTTATTCTGTTTTCTGTTATTGGACCAAGAGCTAGAAAAATCATTTCTTCTTCCTAAAACAAAGTGGCTTCATAGAATAAAAAAATATGTGCAAGACTCTAAAAGTTAATTTTATTATAAATTCAATTCAATTCAATTCAATTCTTTATTGGCCAAGTGTGATTGGACACACAAGGAATTTGCCTTTGGTGCATATGCTTTCAATGTAGATAAAAAAGAAAAGATACATTCATCAAGAATCATAAGGTACAACACTTAATGATTGTCATAGGGTAAAATTAAGCAATCAAATCATACTAGGAAACAATCAATATAAATTGTAAGGCTACAAGCAACAAAATTACAGTCATACAGTCATAAGTGGGAGGAGATGGGTGATAGGGATGATGAGAAGATTAATAGTAATCGTAATGCAGACTTAGTAAATAATTTGACAGTGTTGTGGGAATTAGTTGTTTAGAAGAGTGATGGCATTCAGGGAAAAACAGTCCTTGTGTTAGTTGTTCTAGTTTGCAGTGCTCTATAGAGTCTTTTTGAGGATAGGAGTTGAATCAGTTTATGTCCAGGATGTGAAGGGTCTGTAGATATTTTCAAAGCTCTGTTTTTGACTCATGCAGCATACAGATCTTCAATGGAAGGCAGGTTGGTAGTAATTGTTTTTTTCTGCAGTTCTAATTATTCTTTGAAGTCTGTGTCTGTCTTGTTTGGTTGCAGAGCCAAACCAGACAGTCACAGAGGTGCAGATGATAAATTCAATAATTCCTCTGTAGAACTGAATTAGCAGTTCCTTGGGCTTTTTGAGCTTTCTGAATTGGTGCAGAAAAAACATTCTTTGTTGTGCTTTTTTGATGACTTTTTTGATGTTATATGACCATTTTAAGTCTTGAGATATGATAGAACCTAGAAACTTGAAGATCTCAACTGTTGATACTGAGTTGTCTAGTACTGTAAGAGGTGGTAGTATGGGAGCTTATATCTGAGACATAGTAGTCACCAAATATTTATAATAGTTTTGCTTTTTGTTTTGTTTTAATTTTAGTTTTTTTATAGAAAATGTATGGTACTTATTAGAGACTTTCATATCCTCAATCCAATTTGCCAAAAGATGAAAAAGGAACTCAGATGTTTGTTTTGCTTTTAAACATGAGACTGGAGGATAAATGGTTCATGAAATAGCTTAAAATCTATGCCAAAGCAAAGAACATCCTTGAAATCATGCACAGTCTTTTAATAGATAATTTGTTTTCCATTCATTATTCTTTGTATATAATATTACATCTCATTTTCAAATAAGATGCCAGCTTCGCCAGTCTTCTTCAACTAGTCTTACATTCCATTCTTGAAGTATTTGGTTTAAATGAAAAGGTGATATATAGATGTAGCCACAGAGGACTTTGTTTCATGATATGATGTGATGGTCCCTAAAATTACATTATAATCAAATGTGCCACAAAAATATATAGTTATAACTAATTTAATATCCATTACTCTTTCTGCTTCCTTTGATCATCCTCACTTTCCAGGTGATTTTAGCTTGCATATCAGCTCCATTTGATACTATTTTCTTTTATATGTATTGCTCAACCTTGTATTTGCCTTGAATAAATTCCCTATTAGATCCTTCTTTTTTGAAACTTTAATGTTACCATTTTTGTTTTCTAAAAAAGAGTTAAATGCCACCAAATAATTTATACCTTCCTATCTTTTCTATAGAACTTTAATATGATAAACTGAATAACACCAGATTTTGGGTACTAACATATAGTACAATAGATTCTTGGAATCAGCTTCCCCAAATCCCAGTCTTCCAAATGCTTCTTATTATAATATCAGTATGCCTCTATCATCGAGACTAATGGACAGGGATGAAAAGATTTATAGTCCAAAACTCTGGAAGTTGCCAACTATACTATATTGCTGTTTAACTATGCAGTTTTATGACTTTATTTTCCATACATTCTTATCAGTTAACTTTCAATATTCATTTTCATTTATGATTTCTAAAATAGTATTTTTCCATTATATGAATGGGGACAATAAAAATAATTTATCAACAAATGCCATTTCAGCAGCAATGACAAATGGTGTCTTTAACAAACACAGAGAGCTACATGTTTATAAACAGTATGCCATAAAATTCTAGATGCCATTTAGGATATGCCTGATGTATTTTTTGTTTATTGCTTATGTCTCAATATTTTTAATAGTATATAAATTTGAAAAATACATAAATATTCATAGTAATTGTATTTTAGACTGGACTCCAACTACTAATCAGCATGAAGCTGGGTTACTTAAACAAGTTATGGACTTTCTTGGTTACTGATATGTATTATTGGAATATACTAGGATATAGATAAGAAACCAAGCTTAAAACAAAAAGCCCCTTCCTTTATTAAATAAAAAATAAAAATGGCAAATCTATGGCTGCCTGACCAAACAGATGAAGATAGAGATGTACATATGGAAACCAAAGAGTACATTCCTTCTACAGTGACATATGATTATCTGAGTTAGCATTTTAAATCAACAAATGTAGATTCAGGAAGTGGATAGCTTAGAATTTTCATGAACTGCTTTGTTAAAAAGTCACTTCCAAGTTTCAACAACTCTTTGAATCCCATTATATTTTACTTGACTATGAACACTAACTCAAATGGTGATCTTGGACCCTGCTAAGTAGACACTGAGATAAAATAGCAGTGAAAACATAGAGTTATATCCTATATATAGTGAGGAAAGGGAGGGTATACATAACTTTGTCCTCACCTGCTTTTTTATGTATGTAACCCATTATAATTAGATTTGATACTTGCTTTTATTTCTATTTAATACTACTGGTATCCACTGTCTAATTATGCACATGTCACCACTGTGCTTTTTTTACTGCTTTATTAAAACTATAGATAATGCTGCATCATTTATATAAGTCAGCATCTCTAGACTTTTTGAACCAATGGTCTTATTTGGAATTCTAAGAACCTATTGTGGATATTCTCATAAAACAATTGCTATGACTGACATAGCCAATCATGAAAAATCAACTGACAGGTGGCAAATTTCTTCTGGCTATAAAAATTATTATTTTCTAACACACTTTACTACTTTCCCCCCAAAAAAACTAAGTACTGGGCTTCAGCTACTCAACATTTATATTTGTTTTAAGAATGCTTCTAGGGTGCCTATGGGGTCCAGCAGAATAGTTGGAAAGATCAATTATAGTTGAAAGCAATGATCTGCTTTAAAACGTGATATTTTCCAACATCTTTGCTAAGAGATTTGTGGAAAAATGTCTGGTGACCCAATAAGTCTAATAGGTATCAAAGGAGATGTTTGAGGATGCACTGGAATTATTATGCATGATGTTACCCTTCATTAAGGGACAACATTCATAAATGGATTAAGAAAGGTTGCATAGGTTTTTTTGTACCTCTTGAGTTTAGAATGGTATAAAATATTAAGGAACCATAATTAGAATTATACACGGATCTGCTTATAGGAAATAATATAATAGAAGTAAATTATCCTCCTTTCCTTCTTCTCTACTTTAGCATTAGATTGTCAATCCAGAATACGGATATTTGAAAGCAAATCTGAGTGAAATCAATTTGGTTTATTTTTATTTTCAAGAAATATGTTGAATGTTTCTAGGACATAAACATTTGGGTTTCAATGAAGTGAAAGACCATATCTAAAACCCCTCTTCTCTTCTAATTTGTTCCCCATGCACCAATGCTACTGTGAATTCCAAATAGTTATTAGATTCATGCCTCTTTACTTTCTTATTTTCTTAATCTACTTTTTCTTTTTTTAAAAAAAAAGAACTGTAAACTGTTCAGCAAGTTAATTTACTAATCCCATTAGTATTCTAGAATTTGCACTGAAACCCAATATTACTTAAAAGGTTTTTACTAAGTACTTTGTACCCAAAAACATTTCTTTATATAAGAGATTAAAACTTAGATTTTTATTAAGTATGCTTCAGATATTCAAATATTAATAAGTCCATCTTCTTTCTGATGAAGCCATGCCTTAAAACAGTAGAATCTTCAACTCTTATAGAATTTCATGTATTTTGCACTTCATTGCATTTCATCACCCATAAAATTATAATATAGGGTACATATAAAATTTACTATTGTTTCATCATTTGAAAATATATAACCACTGAGATTTTTTTTTCTAATGTTATTTCCATTCTGCAATACGCAGATAAAAGCAACTTTTACACTTAAGGGCATGTTGTACACTAGTAATTCTTTTGACCAAGCCAATGTAGAGATAAACATAGCAACATAAATAACAAAGATGAAAGGGCAGAGTACGCCTTGCTTTTCACACAACATCAGAAGCCCTCATATCAGGCTATAGCAAAGGAAAATGGGATGAAAAAGCACATTTACTATCCCCTGTTTGAAGATAATTTGTGCCAAGTATTCCCTTGCTTTGAATCCAGTTGCCCATTATTTTAAAAAGAGAATGTATGGGAATCAGGTTAAGGAAGAATGTAAGGTGATACTGTAAGTGTAAAATAGCCAGTTTAAGGAAGACTTGAATGTAGTAGGTGGAAGTAGTTGTTTTCCCTATATCTCAGATGAGATCCAGTTTGATGCAGATAATTCTGTGAGACTGAATTTTAGTTCTGTTTTAGGCATGAAGCCAGCAATGGCAAGCTACTTCCAAAAAACCTTGCCAAAGAAACTGCAGGAATTTATAGTGGCAGTTGCCAGGATTAAACACTAACTCAATTGCACAGAACAAAACAATAGAAAGCAAAAAACCAAAACCTCTTGAGATAGCAAAATATAGCAGGAAAAAAAGTAAGTCTTATGAAAAAGGAAATTAAGTTGGGCTATTGTTACTGCTAACGATAAGCCTTGTCTGTCAGGCCTTGTTGAAGAATTCCTCCACTTCTCTGAGAAATTGGATGAAATGGTTCTTTTAGTTTCTTTGTCTACAACCAAAGAAGAATTTTTTTAAAAAATGAGGAGAATTCTCTGTATCTCTATAACTCAATGAGAAAGCTTTAGTGTCAGCAAGGAAAAGTCCAATTTGCTTCTCCAAGGTTTCCATTTTCTCAGAATATCACTTCTACTTTTATTTTCTTTTTAAAAAGTATTTAGTTTAAATAAATTGTTTTCTGATTAAATATCTGGTTTCCTATGGATTTACAAATATCTTTCTGGCTTTTATAGAAGGAGTTAAGTGAAAATTTCCCCTAAATTGCCATAAAAACCTTGAGATGGATTTTAAGAATTCACTATGAACACTTGATTATTTATTCTTGCTGTGGCTTTCATTTCTTTACCAGCTTTTCCTCCAAGAAGGCAGAGAACTGGGTTCAAGGGATGGATCATATACACAGCTGAACATGCAAAGATCCCTGCAGTGCAGAAAGTTATACCATATATGGTATTGACTATTTAAAGTTGCAGTGTAACAACTGGATATATGGGGTTGCATAATTGATAAATAACAATATCTGGATAGATACAATATAATCCAATACTCCTGGGAAGGCTAGTCCATAAATACAAGAGTCATGCAAGCATTCATTACAGAACATTGCTTGCATAAATATGCACATGAAATCTGTATCTACAAACCGTATACATTAGGAGAAATACACAGGGTTGGAAATGGAGCTAAAGCAATGTTATGGTTGGAATAATGAAAACGTGACTGAAATGAAATTTACAGATTCTTCTACCCCAAGGCTGGTCTAGATAAATTTTGTAATTGTATTTTCTGCTGTGTGAAAATGTTACTATTGCTTCAACAGGAGAAATTATTACCGAGTTGTCATGGCTAAGTGTTATTTCATGTTTCAGCTCTAGTGGAGAAGAATTTTTTGAAGCAGAAAAATTGCTCTGCTTCTAATCTTTTCAGCATTGATTGACTTTGGCATTCTGTTTAGTACTTGATGTGATACATGGATATTTTATCCAATAGAACTAAGTGAATCCCAGTGAAATGAATGGAGATCGTGCAGGCGTTGTTACTGAGAAAAGCTGACATCAGGAGGAAATGAATGAGTCCAAGTCCCATATCTCATATTAGGACCTATTGCTCAAACTTTGTGTCTTAGGTTCTTATCCACATCAAATATAATAAGGATTATAACAAAAATTTTATGATTACAATCAGGTAACTATTTAAATAAATCATAAATTAGGTTCAGTAAAAAAGTAAAATGTTTTCTATATTATATTATGATATTCTGTATTACATTATTTTCTATATTAGAATATATTTTTTTCACCCATAGATATTCACACATTTAACCATGTTCAAGTTACTTATTTGTCTTTTAAAGAAGTTTTCATTAATCATATTCCAGTTTTACTTCAAATCATATAAATATATTTCACCCTTTTCAATTCAACACTTGTATGAGATGTTTTGGCCTAATGTCAATCACTATGCATATAATTTTGAATTAATATTTCACTGTTGTTTATTTATATATTTATTACATTTTACTGTATGGCTTGCAAATGTTGTGCACTTTTCCTCCCTCTTTTATAATCACAACAATCTATAGATTAGGCTTAAAAATTATATTTCTATATTTCTTGGCTGTATGATTACAGTAGGCAGTTGTTTCATAAGGAGATTGAAGTTTAAATCTATTTTTTTCCTAAGGTAACAGCCTATGCCCTGTGGTTACAGAGAATATATGACAAGTATATTTTCATCAGAGTTCCATCCAATATGTTTCCAAAGTAAACATGGAATTAGCATATAATCACAAGGGACGCTCCTGTGATTACACACAAATTTTGCTGCAAGATCAGCAAATTAAGGGAATTAAGTGTTGACATTTGAGGAAACAATATTTTAAAAGAAATGACACCCAGGTTTTTGTTCTCAAAACAGATTCAAAAATCTGGTCCATTTTATCTCTTTGTGTTTAGAATAGTGAATAGAATCCGATAAGATAACATTAGTAGTAGGAGTAGCAGAGGTGGTTGTCAGGGTTCCGACAGATGCTATAATCAATTCATGAGTCTCAAGCCCAGTTTCAAAAGAAATCTCATCATTTATTATAATCAACATGTTGGCACTCAACCCAAGTGCAGTCAGCTTTGCTCTTCCCAAATAAGGTTGCAATAGATTTCCTGGTTTTCCAGTACAAGATGGGTTACCATTTAAACATTTTTAAAATGCACTACGGAAAAATAAATCTAATATCTTCCTCTTGTATAACACATGGTATACCACCATCCCTTTCATATCACATAACAAAATATTATTTCCCATACCTTTAAGCCAACTGGAAGCGATTTCTAAAGCATTTGTTTAAAGTTAGGCTTTAAATAAATTATAATATTTTTAGTACTGTAATTTTTTAGTGGATAAATTTTACAAGAATTACATCCAGAATTTAAATTGGATATTTAAAATAACTACAGTCAACACATTTCCAGCATTCTCTTTAAATCTCCCTAAAAATAAAAATATATTTTTATCTAACTACCTAGAAAAACTGTTGATAGAATGATACTCTGAATCTATGAATACAAATGGAATGTGTTTATTTAAAAATATATAAATTGTTCCTTTCAGTGTTCTGTCCTCAAATTGTGCCTCTACCTGCAAAGACCCCTGTGGTTTAAATAACCAGTGAGTGTTCACTAATAAAAATCCCTTTAAATGAAATGGCCAGGCAGCATAGAGAATGTCCTGGTGCAATTGCAAAGACAGTTCATTACAAGACACCCTGCTATGCACTTTGTTTATTTTATCCAAGTAAAAAAAGAAAAGAAGAACAAGGCAGTGTTGTAAAACATGGGAACTGTTTTCCTGCACTATAGAAAAGGGAATGTTTTACGTCTTTTCCCCTCTATCTTAGAATCAAACTGTATTCTGTGTTGTGTGTTTATTGTACAGCTTATAATAAATATATATAATCAACAAAATTGGTTGGTAATTTTCACCTTCAAAATATCATTTCTTTATACAGCAACTGGCAACTGAAGCAGTAATTCAGTTTACATTGTAGTAGAGCAACCCATTTTACTGCACCAACTGAGTTTAGGGTCAAGTATAATTTTTTAAAAGAAGGGATTTTTTTTTCTCCAAGGAACTGTTTTTATTATTGTTATTTAGGTATTTTTTTATTTTTTATTATTTCCTTTACAATTTAAATGGATTTCAATGTGCATAAAGGTAAAACAATATTCATATGCACACATAAAACATAGAGACAGACAGACAGACAAGCCTACACTAATTTGAGCCTTCATTTCCCTTCCCTTCCTTTCCCTTCTTTCACTTCTTCTGCTTGACCAGAAAGTAGGATATAAGAGATTGTGTAGTCCGATTTTCAGCCAGTCACTCACTGTTTCTCTGTCTCAATCCTAAAAATGTCCAGAAAAATCATACAGCTTTGACCATGTAGAAGCCAGCAGTCAAATACATAATGTGTTTATTGCAGGGGTGCTACTGATTCAGTCCGGTTCAGCTGAACCAGTAGTAAAAAAAGCCTCCGGTGATCAGCTGAGAGGAGGGGAAAAAAGGGTATCAGCTGAGAGGAGAAAGAAGAGCAAAGTGCAGGATCGACCCTCCCACCTGCCCCTGCATTTTTCTCTTCTTTATCTTCTCAGCTGATTGGTGCTGCAGCAGTCAGCTGATGTGTGGAAAGCTGCGCACACATATTAGGTGCATGTACACACACACACACACACACACACACACACACACACACACACAATCACCAAACTGGTAGTGGAACAGGTAGGATCCCACTGTTGATTTATTGCATATTACATCATTCTGTTAGCTGCCTTTGCATATATTGTCCAGAGTTCTACATCATGGCTCTTCAAAAATCCTATAATTTTGTCTTGGACTGTAATGGTATATATGAAAAATCTTGAAAAATGAGATGCTACCCAGGGAAGATAAGAGTGGCAGCTGCATAATGGGTGAAGAAAATTCAGGTGGGATTTTCTGCCCAAGTTTTCAAGCTATAAAAGAAATGGTGGGAGATCTGTACTTTCATACTCTTAGCTCTGAGTTGCTAACAGAAAGAGTAACTCACACAATCCACTAATTTTCCAGTGACTTCTTTAATGTAGCACTTAGCAAAGCCAGAATCCCAGTTTAAGACAGCACTGAGTTTGTCACTCAGTGCTATTTAACCACTCCCATCAATCCCATGATGAGCGCACACATGGCAAACCCAGCCCTAATCACCTGTGCACCTAAACCCTCTAATTAACAGATCTACATTACAATACCCCTCAAGCTCCATTCCTGGCCGCCGCTGGTGTAACTGGGTCTGCTTCAGGTTTGTGTATTCATTGACAAATCTGGTCATATGCTCTCCCAGCACCGCCCGAAATGCCTCACCCCAAACGCCAGTTGCTGTGCATGGACTGCTCCAGACACCACCATGGAAAATGTTTCAATGGGGTAAAGCCAGGTGTCTATTCAGGCATAGGCCCGGATCAGCCAGGAGCTCAGTCGGTGTCCATCCCTCACTTGGATATGTCAGCTCTGATCCTGGAGGATCCATACGGCCCCTTACCACGAGGTGATCTGAAAGATACCCAGTTAAATCTATGTTTGAGCAATTACATCACCCCCGGTCTTGGTAGGATGTTGTGCATGGAAATGTCGTAGGAGATGGGGTGCCACATCATCTGTATGAGTCACCCAGGATACATCTGCTAATGGATAGCCTTTCCAGCACACCAGATAAAATAATGTCTTGCCCCGCATACGTGAATCCAGGATATAATCTATTTCGTAATGATCCTGGCATATAGGACCTGGAGGAGGGGCCACTATCTGCTTGGATGATGGGTCAATCAACTTTAAGAGACTGACGTGGAATACAGGATGCACTTTGTGAAACCTAGAGGGTAAAGTTAAGGCAACTGTGACTGGATTTATAATATGTTGTATAGGAAATTGGCCAATATATTTCAGTCCCAGTTTTCTACAAGGAAATCCTAGGCATAGATATTTAGTTGATAGATACACCATATCCCTGATGCATAAAGTTCTATTCTCCAACTGTTTTTTATCAGCTGTACACTTTGAAGCCGCTGCTGAAACACTTAGAGCTTTATGTACATCCGCCCAGGTTTGCGTTATTCTGTTAACCCAATCCATCACTGTTGATAGCTGTGATCACAGTTGTGGATATTCCGGGGTAGGAGTAAACTCCTGTCCAGTAATGATTTGGAAAGGTGTGAGACCAGTACTTCGATGCATAGTATTATTGTATGCTATTTCTGCAAAAGGCAACAGCTTTGCCCAATCATTCTGCTGATACAAAATGTAGCATAGTAGATATCTACCCACAGCTGCATTAGCCTTTTCAGAAGCGCTGTTAGTACATGGTTGATATGCCGTGCTCAGTCCCTGGGATAAACCAATCATCTGAACAAATTCGCGTCAAAACCTAGCAGTGAACTGGACACCCCGGTCTGATATAATCCTCCGTGGAACACCATGTAGCCTATAAACATGAATGATGAATAACTCTGCCAGTCGACGTGCAGAAGGTAGACCGCTACAGGGTATAAAATGGGCCTGTTTGGAAAAGGTATCTATAACAGTCCAGATGACGGTATTACCTTTAGTTGGTGGTAAATCCATTATAAAATCCATCCCTATCTCTTGCCAGGGTTGGGTAGGATTAGATACAGATTGTAATAATCCTAATGATTTGCTAGGATGAGATTTAGTGACAGCATACACCTGACAATTGCGCATATAGGATTCAATATCCGACCTCATTTTAGGCCACCAAAACTGATGCTTAGCAAGATGCAGGGTCTTCAGGAAACCATAGTGACCAGCTTGTTTTACATCATGCCATCATTGGAGAACTGTATCACAAATGGTGCCAGGACGTATCTTGTTTCATAGCCAAGCTACTCCATCTAGGATTATAAATTGGTCTCGATGGGTCATTAGCCATGAGTCATTTATGGTAGCATCTTGCAGATCTGTAGTTATAACAGTACTACAAAGGGTCCCAACATCATTGCTGTTACTGCCAATGAGTGGTTGAACCACTTCCTCATGTTGACTGGCAAATTGTGGCAACCGAGACAAAGCATCAGCCAGAAAATTATGTCCTGCGGGCACATATCGTAAGACAAAGTTTTTATAAGTAAATATTTTTTATTAGTTTTCAAAATTTATACAAAGGGAAAAGGTATAGGTTCAAATAACATTTGGTAGCTTCCCTACCATTGGTGAGGATTCCCCCAAATCATGAATTCACAATTTTAAAGAATAAAAAAAAAGTAATTTGTGGATAAGCGTATAAAAAGGTTACATTATATAGTCTATACATTCAATCATCCCTTTCATTTTATCTTGTATCTTGTATCAACAATTA
>JAOYMU010000077.1:27872952-27888828 GCA_025802295.1 Psammodynastes pulverulentus
TGCTTTTTCATAACAGAGTCAATATCTATTTTGTGACATTTTAAACCAGAAAATTTGTTTTGAACAGAATAATTATACATGGCATTTAAAAGACTTGGCTATATGGAGCATCATTACTATGAAGATGCTTAAGGACTATGACCTTTGCATTTTGTGATGAAAACTGACCTGATCCATATCTCTGAGAATAAAATGTGGATCTGAACCTAATTAGCTTTGGGATATAACAATTCTCAAGTTTTATAAAGCCTGATAATCAAAGTCTTTAGACTGAATAAAAATATTAATAAAAATAGAAACACAGAAAAAATTACAAACTATTAAAATATTTTGTTAAAAAGCATGATATCAGTGTGGTTTAAGGTGATGGACTAGATCGAAAGAGATATAATTTAAACCCAAGCTCAGTCAGAAAGCCATGAGTGATACTGGGATACTCATTCTCATTCAATTCACCAGAGGTGGTATTCAGCAGGTTCTGACCAGTTCTGGAGAACCGGTAGTGGAAATCTTGAGTAGTTCAGAGAACTGGTGGTAACTTTCCCCCAGGAGTGGGGAGGGAATGCAGTATCTTCCCCTGCCATGCCCACCAAGCCACGCTCACCAAGCCATGCCACGCCCATCAAGCCACACCCATAGAACCAATAGTAAAAAAAAATGAATCCCACCACTGCAATTCACCCTAACTTACTGATTTGATCCCCCAAATCAAATTGTAATTTTGTTTAATTTAAACTTTGTGTGCTTCTTAGAAGCCAGATGTGTTCTCTGTCTATCTGTCTGTATGTTTCCCTCCTCTCTCTCATTTCTTTTTAAAAGATTAGTACACAATAAAAAGTTCGTTGCCATTTGTTAAGGAAAAGCACATTTATCATTAAAAAAAGAAACTCATCTCTATAACTCATAGAATACTCAGTCAACTCCAATACTAGCATATGATTTGCATAATAATAGATTTTGAAAACAACCTAAGTAAATGATGGCATCTTTAAAATTAAATTATGTCTACTCCCAAGCACACACTGAATCCCTTTTCTGTTGTCATATTCAATTAGCATATCTATCACATCTCTGCCACTTATATCCTACAAATGTGTTAGGCACATAGAAGAGACAAAAATGACCACCTAATTGTATGTGAGTAAACACTTGATAAATTAACTTGCCTTCTTTCAAATGTAATCAACTGCCGAAATTATTTTACTTGTTTCCTCACTGATCTGATTTTCCACTATGTTCTCCTTCCCTTTGAACTATATAATTCTTTTTCTAGAATTGAATAGAGATTATATCGCTCTTATTTGTTCTCCACAATGCTTTGTTCTCCATATAATGTTTTCCCCATTATTAAAAAAATGCTTTTGTTTTCTGTACTTTCCCTCAGAGATTTTCAGTGGTCGATTTTGTTGCTGCTTTAATGGCATTCTATTAAAGTCAACTGTTTACATGTACTTTTAATTATTTGCTTGATGTATATTCTGCCTTTCCCTCATGATCCTTAAAAAGCATATACAGTATGCAGTACTCCATGTTAATACTCCACGTTGAACCATGTCAAACAATCTGGGCTATTGGATAACGAATGACTGAATATCACCATGACTTTCGCATAAATTTGAACTCTTAACTTAACAATTTAACTTCCATACCTGGCTGGATCATTAGATAAGAAACACTACCTGAATTGGTCAGAAAATCTTATCACTTCCAGTGGGATATATTTGAAAAAATAATATGCCCCAGTAGGGACTTTCATACTGTTAGTTCTCACTATCAGGGACACTGGCTTGCTTTCAGATAATACTAACCAGTAGCTGTAAAAACTACTCTTTAGATTAGTAGTAATGATCATGGAGGAATGGACTGTGTAAGAAATTTTATGGACATACTCTTCCTAATATCGTACTTTCTCCATTAATGCTTATTATACCAGTACATATTTCTACCTTGTTGCTGCACCAGGTTTTTACATTTACCAATTTTATATGTTTTTATAATAATTATTGCAAACATCTTCAGAATAATTGAAAATTCTTTGGAGTTCCCCAAAATCATTTTTATCATGTTACAAGAAAGGAGTAGAAAATGGTACCCAGTCATCTAAGCATTCCTCCCTAAAAAAAATTCCACCTACCCATGAGATTTTTTTGAATGGGAATACTCTAGATTCTCATTTTTAGATTGTAAACATCTTGGATAGGTCAAAATATTTTTTATTTCTTTTTGATTAATTTGATCATCTTTTTAAAATGGCTTTAAGGTTAATATATTTATTTATTGGTTTTGTTGAAACTCATACAAATTCCCATATATGTAAATATATTTAATAATAGAAGCACTAGTATGCTTGTGTGCATGTGTGTGTGTGTGTGTGCGTTGTTAATCCTACCTTTATGTTGGTCACTACAATTTTTTCACGTATACCTTTCAGGAGACAAAAGATTAATGGGTAGATAAGTGAACTGTTGGCAGACTCAGCATTTTGAGGCTAGAAGAAAAGGTAATTCCTAAATTACTAAGCTGCTGAAATGGCAATAATTTTGCCATGAGTACTCTGGGGAACAGACATGAGATTGCTGCATCAGACAAGAAGTTGGTTTCTATATAATTTCCTTTTTTTATCACTTCAAGAACAAGAAAGCTCAAGAGTATTATGTACTTATGTCCAAGCTTTTCAAAATGAGGAAAGATGTATGGAGATCTATCATCCCCCTAGAAAATGTAGTTTTATTCAGAAACTTAAGATGATTTTAGAAAAAGAGAATATAGCAATCTAGAAAGAACTAAAGAAGGATGGTGGGTTTAGAATATGATACTTAAAGAATAGAATTTTTCAAAACTTTAATCTAAACTAATCTAAACTCCCTGCCACACTAACAGACATAGAGAATGCAACTATTCATCAGTTATCACTGACTATAATAAAGCTCTTATTTAATAGGTTATAAATAAGAGTATGTAAATTTGATTGATAAATAAATAATTGTAATGTCACAGCAAGTAAATTATGTGATGAATGGAGGCATTATGAAATCATATATGATTTTAGAATAGACAAAAGGAACTTTGAACAAGCCTTACAGGCCAAAACCTCGAGATATCTAACTTTTATTGCTCCTACAATTCCCTGCATATGTCCTGATGACAGGGAAGTTGGAGATTTTGAATGTTTATATCTGGAAGGCAACCAGGTTGAGGAAGTTTTACTGGACCATCATCCATGACAGTGGAATGTATTCCGGTTTGTAATAAAAGATAATCTGGGTTAATAGGGTAAGAACTGGGGTCTACAAGAACCAATATCATATGGAATAATTAAAATGAGCTATTAACAATATAGAGTAACTGTTAGGGGATAAGCTGAAAAACAATTTGTGCTTGTGTGTGCTTATGTTACTTTGTGTGCATACATACATTCAATATAATTTGTATAGACCAAAATGTACTAAGTATTCCTGGCATGAAGAGACATATTTACTGGTTAAAAATGAGGCAATCATCAGCAAAAGATGGAGGGCAAGTGCAAGTCGGCAGTACCACAAATACGATTAAAAATACATAGGTATTCAAACTATAAATGCAGAATGAATCTGCCACAGATTGCAAAACAGGCTCCATCTGGCACAGATGGGAAACAATGAACTGAGTCTATTAATATCTATTACATTCTGCTAAAATGTGTTCATAATGGTGCATATTTGGGGAAGATGCATTCCACATAATTGCTTATGAAAATGTATTTTATAGTATCTGTATTAAAGAAAAGCAGATGTTAAAAGCAAACTTGAAAAATGTCTGCTTTAAAAGAAAATGTACACAAAATGGTCAACTGTAAGGAAAGTAGAGAACAAAAGTGAATATAAATTTTCAGACATTTTTTTTTTAAATTTAAAAATAGAACAGGACTATATATAAAATCTGTAATTAGTTATCCATATAATATTCATTTCTCTCATCTTTTAAGAAACCAAGCAAGTATCTTGCTTGAATGAATGAATCTGTTTTAAATGTTTTCTATGGTTGATTATTTCCATCTTGCTTTAAAGGAAATTTATCATTGGTTGGTATATGCTGAAGAAGAAATGGACCAATCAAAATTCTTATTCAATCCAAACTTAGTCCCTTCCAGAATTTTCAGTTCTTCTTTTTAAATCTGAAAAAAAGAACTTCATTGAATGAAAGCTTCTTTTCTAGGTTGCATAATTGAGATCTATATTGTAATGAGGCAAGATTCCTCTTTCACGCCTCAATTTGAAAGGGTTCCTTGTAAATGTTGTTTCTGGGAGTAAATGTGTACACCGAGGGGCCCAACAGAGAAACTGTAGTAATGGAAGTTTCAAAGAAAGAGTAGCCTGATACTTCCACCTTTTTTGGACTAGAACTCCCATCCTCCCGGTATATTTATTTTATTTGTTTATAGCCACCCATCTCAGAAAACAATGCTGAGTAGCTCACAATTCAAAAACATATATTACAATTAAAATCTTAAAAACATTTTAAACCAATAAGAGTAAAAACCATTCATCATCATCATTCTAGCCATTGTCTATCCACTGCAGGGTGAAGGTCCCTTCCATATGTTTCCAACCAATATGGTCCTGAGCTTTCTTTTGCCAATTGGGCCCACAATATTTGCGGATATCGTCACTCCATCTTGTTTCAGGTCTTTTTTGTGGATGATTTTTATCAAGTGGAAATCATTTAAACAATAAAAACATTAAAATGTCTAATGTGAGTGCATACAAAGTAAGACAACTGACCTGTTAATAATATATCCAGGGGGGCATTGCACTTGGCTTATGTAGTCCCTCGAGAGCATAGCTTTTTAAAGCTTCACAGAAGGCAAAAGGGCTGGGGCCATTCTAATCTCTGAAAGGAGGATGTTCCACAGAGTAGCAGCTGCTGCAGAAAAAAAATCTATCTTCTAGTTCCTAGCAGCTTACATTGCTTGGCTGATGGGAGCTACATCATGCCCATCCGATTTATCTAGTACTCTCCTGCTAGCTGGGACCACTGCAGTTGAAGTGAATAATACCTATTCTGGGGTAACCTTCTTGGAACAGGAGGCTAGATGCAATGTTTGCAGATTTTATTAACTGAATGTTTCTGACTTTTCTTTTCTCCATGCTTTTTTACATTTGCCTGCTATAAGTGGCTGACTTACTGTATTAGAAAAGTAGGATACTAGATAACAAGTTGGAGACAGAAGTCAGTGAATCAAACTGAATTGCAGAACTTCTTTTGGAAAGAGAAATTTGCTTTATGCAGAATTATCTTTCCATGTTTAATAGATGTTCTGATTCAATTTCATTTTACTCTGCTCCTAAATCCATTACTCTGCATTAAGTCCAAGAACATTTATCATCTATTAGTTGACTTATTGATTACGTTGATTTTCATTATTTACTGTTCCTCCTAATTTGAAATTACCTAGAAATTTTGCTTCCTACAGCATCATTGTTATTATATATTTAATAAAACTCCTCCAGTGATGAAATACCACATCTAATCAATCAACATTATCATTAAAGAACAGCTTGCCTTTTTTCTTTTCTGCTTCGTTTCTTTTAGTGCAGTATATTATCTTAAGAAAGGATTTTTATTTCCTATTGGCACAAAGTTTTTTTCATGTTAGACAAATAAAGGCAATCATATATTACAAATTTAAGTTCAGGAATTAAATTCATTGATAGAAGAAAAATAAATTAGTTGTTTCTATAGTTAATAGCTGTCTTTTTTATTATCAATTTATTTTTCAGTTCTTATTACTGTTCCAGAGCTATTTCATTCAATGCACATAGACTAACAAGACAACCATGACACATATTGAGCAAATAATATTGATCCAAAATGGGAGTCTACTAAAGATTAGGAGGGGAAAAAAGACTCATCCAAAGTGAACCCATGGGAAGAGTTTACAGCATCTTTCTGTGCACAACAAATATCAATCTGATTAAATTCATAGTGTTGCCACACATCAACAACCTCCATTAACCTGGTAAAATGAAAGCTACTAGGAGCCAAATTTGCTCTGTTCTGCCCACATGGTGTCATTTCAGTAATAATATTTCACAAATAGACCTTTCTACTTCATAAAATTTAGTATGTTTTAAAGTGTGTTGCCTATCTTTTAAGAAACCAAGCAAGTATCTTGCTTGAATGAATGAATCTGTTTTAAATGTTTTCTATGGTTGATTATTTCCATCTTGCTTTAAAGGAAATTTATCATTGGTTGGTATATGCTGAAGAAGAAATGGACCAATCAAAATTCTTATTCAATCCAAACTTAGTCCCTTCCGGAATTTTCAGTTCTTCTTTTTAAATCTGAAAAAAAGAACTTCATTGAATGAAAGCTTCTTTTCTAGGTTGCAATGAATTAAATGGAACTATATTTAGTTAGTGACTCAGTGTAGCCTTCAGAACTTCATTGCATATTCTTTTTCTTGCAATTATGCATGTTCACATGTTCACAATCTCTCAAATTATTTTGAGAATAAAGATCTAGAAAACCAACACATAATTTTACTTCCTCCTCCTCCCTCCCCCTCTCCTCTCATAGATCATAGAATCATTGGGCTAGAGGAAATTTGGAGATATTCTAATCCTTGCAGACAGCAGGAATCCTCATTCCATTCTGGATAAATGTTGTCCAATCTTTTCTTGAAAATTTCCAGTGATGAAGCATTCACAATAAATTCTCTATATCTAGTCTTTAAATATAAAATAATCTCCTCCTACCTTTCTCTCTGAAATATGGAGGTATTTCTCAGGGGAATCACAATTATTTCAGTATCTTCCTAACAGGTCCATTATTGCAATGATGAAATAATGGAATAAGCTGGAAGAAAGATGGAATAATCTTTCAGTTGAATGTATTTATAAGCAACAATATTTAAATACTTTCAAAATTATTATTTACATCTTCAAGAAATTTCTCATCATAACTGTGTCAGTATAACAATAATAGGAAAAATCTAAGCAATTCTGGGTAGAGTTTGAAGATGCAATAGCCTTATAAAAAGTACAGAGACGATGTGGGATGTCCTTCTTCTTAATCATAGAAACTGACTGAGTTCCTTTATCTTGTGATACATTGGAGATGCTAATTTTTCTTCAGTTCTACCAAAAGCAAGTTTATTTTCCCAATAATGAATTTTAAGAGCTTTGCCAAATAATACACTAACAATGCAGTAAACTAATCTCAAATTAGGTATACAATTTTTTTTATTAATTTCAAATTAATCCAAATTAAGACAGATGAAGTACAGAGCATTCTTCACAGTATGTAGAGGCAGAGATAATTTAAGTAATGGATGGTTCTTTGTCTTCTTCGAGTTAATTTCTATCCTGATTAGAAATTAAAGAAATGGCAATTGAGCAATGTATCAAAACATTAAGAGTCTCTATCTATCAGCAGATGGAAATTTGCCACAGTAATGGTCTGTTGGCTGGGAAATAAATGTGCAAGACCAAACCTAGAGGGCATTGTAAGGAAAATGCAAACCAGGTAGCGTTACATTTTATTGTGCTGAGAGCAATATCAAGGCATGGCGTGTATGCAGCAATGACAGTGTTTGCTGTTCATTGACAATGACAGACAGAGCATCCTAAGCAATACTGTTTATCTCATGGAAGATCTGAAATATTCATAGATTCCAGCACAAGAATAAATTTATTGTCTGTTCTAAGAGTTATAAGAGGTTGATAAACTGATTTTCTGACCTTGGAGAACTTTGATACATGGCAGGGTACAGACACTTTGTGATTTGTAAGATTGTATTCTGTACAATGGCACAGCATGATCAGATGCATTGAAACAACAAGGACTTCAATGTTCATGCGGGGTGAAGGGGAATGGGAAGAAGTTATTTGCACTGTTTGTTGAGTCCTTGTGGACTGGATCTCACTTGCACAAATTCTTGCTGAAAAATCCAGTGTATTTATTACAATACTACTGTTACTATTACATTTTCAAGGATCCCATTGTTACAAATCACCATCATTACTTTATTATTTTACAAAAACTTTTAATTGGTTCTATGTGTCCACTGTTCATTCCATATGAGGAAGAAAGCCAGAGGTGGTATTCATCAGGTTCTGACCAGTTCTGGAGAACCGGTAGCGAAAATTTTGAGTAGTTCGTAGAACCAGTGGTAACCTTCCCCCAGGAGTGAGCGGAGGAGTGGGGATTTTGCTGTATTCTTCCCCTGCCACACTCACCAAGCCATGCCACAACCACCAAGCCACGCCCACAGAACCGGTAGTAAAAAAATTTGAATCCCACCTCTGAAGAAAGTGTATGTCCTCCCCTGGTTTACCATATCAAGGACTGTCTTATGCTACTCACTGGAATATAAAAGAGAAAAGTCTTAATCAGGAAGGACAAGATTTTGCATTTTGGCCTGAACTGAAGCAAAAAAGAATTCCTGTTATTATGAAAATATATGATTACTAATTTTAGAAAAACAGAGAATAAAATTGATAGAAAGACATTAAATATTATACTGAGCTTCTGGGAGGCTAAAAGTGAATTACAGCTATTGATTTTTCAATTGAAAATAACAATATTCAGACCATTTCCTTTTCAATAACTACATATGAATATTTAATTGCTATGATTTACTTTAAATATACTTGTCCATGTATTTAGATGTTTCTGAACTCATTTCTGATCAATACAGAATTTAGGATTTTATGAAGCAGAGCTAAACTAATTTCTTATATATATAAAAAGAAATGTTCAGGTTTTTCTTGTTCTCTATTTTTAGCCACAGGGTAATCATTTTTCTGGATTTTATATCCATATTTCTGTCATTATGTTGATCTTCTGTGACTACTGTATCTCTATCATAATTTATTTGCCACTGAGTTCTAGGAAAACGCATCTGGAACATTAGAAACTATACAACATAAAGGATGAAAAATGGTAGACTGATTGATAGTCCAATTATTGTGCTAAAATGTACTTTTGTGCACACATATATACTATTTAATCTTAAGTATAAAAGAAACAAGTTTGCGCGCACACACACACACACACACACACACACACACACTCACACATTTTCCAAATACTTAAAAATATTTTCATAATGGTAAAAGTGAAATTTGAAATGCATCTGGAATTTGACCTGATTCAGGATATTTTTATATTAAAAAAGTATTAGCAGAATCTTCCAACTATAGCAGACACCATTATCCACATACATAGAGAAAATAAGAGGAAGGAAAACATTCACATCTTACCAATATCAAATTTGGTCTTTTTTCGTTCTGAAAAGAATAATAATGAAATGTTATGAGATAAAATCACAAGTTAATAAAAGTTCCCTCTAGGTATGCCATTTTTTATATTTATAAGTATATGGGATAGATTAAAAAAAAAACCTGCCTTTTCCCAAAGCGGGAAACGGATCCATCCTTTTATGTGACCTGTTTGGATAAATTCATTTTATTATTAAAGCCAAAGTGTACAAAATGAATTATTCATGAACAAGTTTGCTTCCTGCTATTCTAGGGCTCCTTAAGACTATGCAATGCTTCTGAATAAAGCAATCTAATAAATTGAATACAAATTTAAGATTTGTATTCAGTTTATTAGTATGGGCCAAATGGATACAGTAGGGTCTCTTCAATGTAAGTGGTCATAGTTTTCTTTCAATTTCTACTGAAACTCCTTATACACTTTGCATTGAATGTGCCCCTTTAGCAGGTTTATGACTTTTTCTTCTTTTTTCAGGCTTAGTACTTCTATTTCATTTCATGGTGGGAAGTATGGATTGGGTTACCCCAAGACTCTGTTTTAGGCCCTGTGCTCTTCAACATCTTCATCAATAATTTGGATGGGGGGGATAAATGGGAACTTGCAGATGAGAGCAAGCTGGCAGGAATAGCCAATATTCCAGAAGACAGACTTAAGACAGAGAAGGATCTTGAAAGATTTGAATGCTATCTAACAAAATGAAAATTAGTGGTGAAAAAAGTAAGATTCTATATTTAGACAAGAAAAAAACAATGCACAAGTACAGTATATGTGGTACCTTGCTGAATAGTAGTAACTGTGAGAGGGATCTTGGAGTCCTAATGGACAATCATTTAAATATGAGCCAGCAGTGTGCTGCAGGTGCCAAAAAGCCAACACAGTTCTAGGCTACACAAACAGAGGGATAGAGTCAAGATCACATGAATGTTAATACCACTTGATAATGCCTTGGTCAGACCATACTTGGAATACTGCATCCAGCTTTGGTCATCTCAATGTAAAAAAGATGTTGAGACTCTAGAAAGAATGCAGAGAAGAGCAACAAAGTTGATTAAAGGACTGGAGGCTAAAACATATAATGAATAGTTGCTGGAATTGGGTATGTCTAGTTTAATGAAAAGAAGGATTAGAGGTGACATGATAGCAGTGTTCCAATATCTCAGATATTGCCACAGAGAAGAGGGAATGAAGCTATTCTCCAAAGCACCTGAAGGCAGGAAAGAAGCAATGGATGGAAACTAATCAAGGAAAGAAGCAACGTAGAACTAAGGAGAAATTTCCTGATAGTTAGAACAACACTGAGATTTTAAAAGAAGAGGTTAGACAACAATTTGTCTGAAATGTTATAGAGTTTCCTGCCTGAGCAGGGACAAGAAGACCTCCAAGTCTCTTCCAACTCTACTATTCTGGTAGATAACAATCCAAACTAAAAAAGTGGAAAGCTGTTGCCAAATTCTGCCCAGACAGAATTGTCTTTAAGTCAGTTTAGAGTCAAGTTGACATCAGTACAGATAGAAGTTGCTTAGTATAGATATGCCTTAGGGTGCAAAAAAAAAGGGAGTTCTGAATTTCAGTAAAATTGCTTCTGTATTTTCCTTCAAGAAGTTTAAAAATAATGTATATTTATTTTTATTTTCGAGTCAGATATTTACTGCTGCTTCAACCGAACATTTTTCATTTTTTAAAGTAAATTGGAATGCTATACATGAGCTGACAGGAAAGCTGCACTACTATCACAAACTTTAAAACTTTAAAAATTGTCTTTAAAAAGACAGTTTTAAAGACATATTCATATGATGATAAAATATATTCCTTTTTTTAAAAAGCACTTACCTTGTTTCATTTCATTTATTTCTTTTTCTGTAAAAAATAATGTAGTAATTATTCAATTACGGCTAGACTACATTACATTCAGTACTCTATTTCCAGAAAGAGAAATCAGTGTGGATGAAGTTGAAAAGCCACATATTTCCATCTTGTAGGAACAAATTCAACATTTGAAAACTCTAAATTTGCAGAGCTAAAGGAAAACACACCTCACTTTTATTACAGTGATGATATTATTGCTCAGACTCTTTCTTCCTCTTATCTTCTTGTTATGGCCAATTACAGTATGAACCGGTATTGCTTTCAGTTTTAATACCATATCTACATAATTTCAAGAACTTTTATAATATAAAATATATGACTGATAATTACTTACCAAACTTCGCATCTTCTTGGAAGTTCTCTGAAACAAAGTGGGGAAATAGATTAACATTTGTCAGAGATCAAAGTGCTATTCCGTTTTTGATAACTCCCTCTCTGATTATTTTGCAGAGGAAACTTTTAAAATACCTCCTTCAGGCCCAGAGAAATCAATGTGACAGAAATGCAGCCAGTTTGAGTGGGAATATAGGGGATAAAGTATTTGCAATGGTCAACCCTGAATAAATTGTCAGAGCCTAATCTTCTACCTTTCCCTGTCAAAGAAAGCAGCATATTCTGTTTGGCTGAATATTCTTCATGAAGATGTGGAAGAAGAACAAACATATTCTACTGTGTTCCTATGAACTGCCAACTCCATGTTGGGGAAATGACTATCATTCAATAAATCTACCATTCATTATTAAGAAAATGTAATTAGATCAAAGTGCACCTTGCATTATGGAGACATATCAAGCTAATATGTACAATGTAACTAAGTACATTTCTTTATTCTGCCAAATGGCACACTCTTATGAGACATATAGAAAAAGAGGCATTTCCTGTAGATATAACTCACAAGATAACCCAGTAATGTATTTAAAATACTTACTAATCAATTTGTATGCCACAAAAGTAATGATACAAATGAAAAGCACAAAAATTAACACAAAAGGTCCAATCCAAGAGGAAGAAGTTGGATAAAAAACATCTGAAAGACAGATTGCAATATTATTTAGCTGATGGTTTTTCCAGAATAAATTCAAAATTGCCAAAAGAAAAAAAAATGTTTACTCAATATTTTCCCAGGTTTAAACAACCTGATTTAGTTCTTTTCTCCCCTGATTGTTCCCATCTGGAGACATATTTGCCAAAATGATTTGAAGCTTAACAAACAATGCTGCTCCAACATATTTGGCTGAAGAAGATGGCAGCAGAGAAGATGGAGTGCTGCCAATGACATCGTTACAGATGTTGGATAAGACAATGATCTCGCTGGCAGTACCCTTTGAAGTATTCACTATGTATCAGGCCTTCAAGGCAGATCACATTGGGAAACCAATTCCATGTAGGTCAATGCTTGTATTATAAAGTTATAGTAACAAAATCTCTCACTTTTGCTTCACTGAGATAGTTACTTTTATTACTTTCTTGACCTGGACTCAGAACCCTTTTATCTGACTGTTGCTTTGCTCTTCTTGATCTCCTTCAAAGTTTTTCCCTTTATCCTATACACTACTATATGCCTGTTCTGAAGCATTTGAAAGGCTGCCAGTAATCTATCAGTTTTCTCTCTCTGTGTTTTCCAATTCTTTACTGATCTTCCTGCCCTAAAATATAGGACACGACTGAAGAAGAGGCATGCCAGCTGGCATTATCCATTTTCCAAGATACTATATCAGATTTTCTTTTTATTGCTTACTATTCTGACAAATAGATGTTGAAGAGCAGCATACTTTTTAAAAACTAAATCAATAATAATATATCCAGTGGTGGGCTGCAACTGGTTTAACAACCGGTTCTGTGAGCGAGCGCTTTGGCTAACGTGCTTGCGCACAGCATTCAAAACACAGCAATTTGAAGCTTAGCTACTTACCTTCTGGGGCAGCCCCAGTAAGTAGAACAGCTGAGGCGTGGAAATCAGCTGTGCCACGTGAATCAGCTGAGCCAGAAAAAAGGAAATATAGGACAGGATAGGGCAGGGGCAGGTGGGTGGGGCCAGCTGATGATCAGAACTACCGGTTCGCTAGAACCAGTCTGAACTAACAGCAGCCACCACTGAATATATCTAATTCTCTAACAGTATTTTTCAAGCAAGCTGTACTAAAATTCAAATCTGGTCCATCCCCCACTTACCAGAAATGAAGATTCGGGATTCTCTCTCATTCCTTACCAGGCTGTTGATGATTTTGCAGGAGATTTCACTATCCCCTCCTGGCTGTAATGTAATGGAACCCAAAACCTGAAAAAATCCTGTCATGAGCTCTTTATCTGGTATGACTGTCCAATTTTCGCCTTTGCTATCCAGCCAGAGAGCCTGAGGTCTTGGGTACCACCCATCAGAGGTGCAGGCCAGTCCAATACCTTGGCCCTTGTAAGCCACCAAGGCAATAGTGGGGTCTCCTCCATTTGCTGCACAAAAATAATATGTGTTAAAAAAATTTACTGCCATAGAAAATCGGTCTGAAGTAGGATTTCCCAAATTGTGAGTCCTAGCTCCCTAGGGCTGGCCTAGTCTAGGGGAAGTGTAAAGAATCTTTTAGTTATGTTATTATAAAACACCCTCCTCATTTCACAAATTTTCATTATATTATTTACATTATTCATTTGCACTCATTTTGGTGTTTGGGAGGTATCCATATTAAGATTATACTAAGGCAAAATATTTAGCAATCACTGAACTTCTGAAGGAATTTGGAAACTAACGCAGCCTATATATAAGTCTGACTTTTATGCCATTTTAAAAAAAGATGAAATTTATGTGTTTTATGATAGCTTTTACATATTTTTTAAAATAATTTTTTGTTTTTAAATTGCTATATTTTTCATTGTGTGTGTGTGTTTGTATTTGCTTTATTGTTTGCAGGACACTAAAAATCATATATATCTGATGGGCAGATGCCTAAATATGAAATAAATACTGGATATAATACTCATCACTGCAAATTTTTTTGGGTGAATGTGGGTTTTCATGGACTCTTTATCTTCTCTTATATATAAGAAATATTTGTTATATGAAAATAGTGTAATAAATATTAATGTACTAGAACTACAAGTAATAATAGTAATAAAGACAAGGCTGGCAACTGACCATCCAATGCTCGGTAACTCTTTCTTGTTTGCTAGCCACCTCAGGACTAAGAGCTGACTAGGGACTGATATGAAGCTCTACAGAGACCTCAAAAGATTGATCATAACTGAACTTCTATCATTTATCAATTACCCATTGATTCCTACCCATTTATTCCTTTTGAGGTCAGGTAAAGAGACATGGAATCCATTTATGAAAATTTCATTTTTTTTATTTTTTAGGAATAAAAGGCATTTTTCATCAAATGAAAGAAGTATGGTAAAAAAAACACAAAACAAATTTAAGGATATTAAAATGTGCACTGTCTTTGTAGTTTGGTGCAACAGAGGTGTGCAGTTTGATGTTATATGGTTTGAGATTGATGAAATTACTATGAAAAGAGTTAGGGTTAGGGTTAATTGTTGTGATTGTAACACCATCCTTTGCATTCTACTGTTGATTTATTTTAAGAACATACACAATAATCTCACCTGTTAAAAGCAGCTGAATCACCACCTTATCATACCAGTCATCAAGGTAGATCTTACAAGTATAGAGTCCCTGGTCAAAGAGACTTATATTCCTCAGAAGCAGAGACATGTTGCCTTTATTAATCTCAGAAGCAAAGAGCTTTGTCCGATCCTTATATCTTCCATCCTGTGTTTCCCCTTGGTTTCTGTTATAGTTTTTCACTTCAATTTTTTCTGATTTTTCCAAGATCCATTGAATTCTAATATTGATCTTTGCAAGCGGTTCAAGAATGTTTACCATACATGGCAGTATTACTTCTTTGTCAAGATATCCAATTACAGGATTATTTGGTGGTGTAATTGAATATTTACCTTCAGAAACAAATCAAGAAGTCATTACAATGCAGAAATTGCACTTTTGTCATCTTTCCCCCATTTTCTCTAAATATCATTGTAGTTAATCTCTGGGTTACAAGCGTTCCCTTAGTTCAAAATTATGCAGTCAGTGCCCCCTAGCATTTCTGAACAAGGCCCGAAACTACAAATCTTGCAGCACCATGGCAGTTGTTTGCCCTTAAGAACAACTGCAGAGGCTCTGCAACATTCATCCTGCATGTTGCTGCCCAAAATGGAACTTCTGAGGGGTGGATCCAGAGGTGGGATTCAGCCAGTTTGAACCAGTTCAGGCAAACTGGTTGTTAAATATTTGTGCAGTTCAGAGACCTGCTTAATTGCACCACTGGCTGGCCCTGACTGCCCCCCTGCATGCCCGCCTCCCAGTCACTCCTTACCTGGCCTCACCTGCCTAGGCCGCTTGCCTGAAATCACACCCATGAAATAGTTGTTGCTGGTCTTTGGTTCTCTTGGTTGTTCCTAACCCAGCCTGCTTGCCTTTCTTGCTGCCTCCCATGTGATGCCCATGGCCAAACCTGCTTGCCTACCTTCCCCACAGTCCCTGTGATGCAGCCCGCTTGCCTGCCTTCTCCACTGCCTCCCACATGGCATCCATGGCCCAGCCCTCTTGTCTGCTGCTGCTGCCTCCTCCTGGAGGATGCTGGCAAACAATGGATGCTGCAGAGGCAGGGTGATTTCCTAGTTAGTTAGTTAGTTAGTTAGTTAGTTAGTTAGTTCACTTTATTGTCATTGTACCTCGTACAACGAAATTAAAT
>JAOYMU010000077.1:28077601-28090690 GCA_025802295.1 Psammodynastes pulverulentus
ACAAATGGCAGTCCAGTCTCTTCTTGAAAGCCTCCAGCGATGAAGCTCCCACAACTTCCGAAGGCAACTTCTGTTCCTTTGGTTGATTGTTCTCACTGTCAGAAAATTCCTCCTTATTTCCAGGTTGAATCTCTCCTTGTTTTGGGTCAAGCTATTCTCCAAAGCACCCAAAGGGGTGGACAAGAAGCAACGGATGGAAACTAACCCAGGAGAGAAGCAATCTAGAACTAAGGAGAAAATTCCTGATTGTGAGAACAATTAACCCGTGGAACAGCTTGCCACCAGAAGTTGTGAATGCTCCATCACTGGAGGTTTTTAAGAAGAGACTGGACAGCCATTTGTCTGGGATAGCATAGGGTCTCCTGCTTGAGCAGGGGGTTGGACTAGAAGACCTCCAAGGTCCCTTCCAAGTCTGTCATTCATTCAGCAACACTAAGCTCATATCTTTGGGGTACCTAATATGGAAGTTTTGCACATTGACGTTCCGGTATGGAGCTGTCTTCCTTTGGCACCATAGCAGCAGCCCCTCCTTGGCCGAAGTTTCTGGAAGAGAAGAGAAGAGAAGAGAGAAGAGGAGAGGAGAGGAGTCCACAAGTCTTAAAGTTGCCAAGACTGGAGACCCCTGTTCTACCTTTAGCCTGCTCTGATGGGCAGGACTGTCCCCCATCCCCATTATCTCATTAGAACACAAACAAACATGCAAACCCAAAGTTCTACTTTTGAGCCAGTCTCTGTTCTGAAAGGATTTATAGAGTTTGTTCATTGCTTTGTGTTGGTTGATTATTTATTTACGCGACCTAAATAGCATTATTTGAGTAAGGTGGTTATATAAAGGTAAAAGTTCCCTTCGCGCAACTATGCCAGTCGTTCCCGACTCTAGGGGGCGGTGCTCATCTCCGTTCCAAATCCAAAGATCCAGTGCTATCCGAAGATGTCTCCATGGTCATGTGGCCGGCGCGACTCAACACCCAAGGCGCACGGAACGCTGTTCCCTTCCCACCAAAGTGGTCCCTATTTTTCTACTTGCATTTTTTTGACGTGCTTTCGAATTGCTAGGTTGGCAGAAGCTGGGACAAGTGACGGGAGCTCACCCCGTTACGCGGCGCTAGGGATTCGAACTGCCGAACTGCCGACCTTTCGATCGACAGGCTCAGCGTCTCAGCCCCTGAGCCACCACGTCCCATAAGGTGGTTTGATAAATGTTGTCAATTAAAAAAGAAACAAGATTGGTCCACCAAGTCCAGGACTGCTTGGTGTGGTTGGCAGTGGCTTTCCAGATCTGTTACTAAAAAAACTCCACTTAGTGAGGCGTTGGGAATTAGATCTAGGAAAACTGGAGAGGCTGGCCTGGGATGACCACAGGGGATTTTAATATGGGATTTTAAAATTAGATGTAAAATTTAATAGGTTGTTTTAGTTGGATACTGTTTGTTTTGTTTTGTTGTAAACCGCCCCAAGTCTTCGGAGATGGGGCGGTATATAAATGTAATAAATAAATAAATAAATAAATAAATAAATAAATAAATAAATAAATAAACTAGAATTATTAGTCTCCTGATTTCTAGGTTGGTGCCTTAACCACTATCTCTCCTATTTCATCTTAGATACTCTGTGAATACGACAAAGTGATCTGCAGCTCATGAAAGCTTTTCAATAAAATGTATTAGAAAAAGACCACACAAACTCACATTGTTCACTTTTGTAGACATGGATGGCTTCTAATCTTGTTATACAGTGCAATTTCAGTGAGTACCAGAAGCATGAAAAGGACAAAATATGAAGGTGCCTTATACCAAGGCATGAGTCATTTGTGCATCTAACCTAGGATTCTTTATACATAGTGCAGTATTTTTGTAGTTTCAAAGAATGATCTTTAACAACTTTCAACATTTAAGTCTTAATTAAAATAAAATAAATCTATAGATGTGCAGCTGAGTCTGGAATGGATTGGTTGTCAAACAAGTATTATAGCATTGATCCACAGCTTCCGAATTATACAGAAATTCATTTAAATAACAGAATTAATTGCAGATAACTTCTAATAATTCATCCTTTGTAGGTCTCCTTTGTAATATTCAGAAGGAGCAGCTGTTACATGAAAAAAACATAAAACAATATTCTAAAACAAGACATTATTAACTTTAGAGTTAACTATGAAGGTTGGTATAGAATTGGAAAAAGAACTAATTATTTTCAGGTCTAAATAAACAGGTTTTGTTAAAAAATGATTTTTTCCTCAACTTTAAAACTGAAAACTTTTGTGGGGATGAGATAGCACAAAAGTCTGGATCCTTGAAATTGAAATTAAGCATGGTCATGGAATTAAATGTATAGCACATGATTTGCTAAGTTTGGAGAAATTTCAGTGTGAAATTATAAAATTGTGTCACTTCAGAAAATCTTCTTTAACTTATGCAGAAATAAGAAATAAGTAACTACCCTCCTGTAATGGGGTCTTACTGACAAAATTGTCAACTACAGGATGAAAATTGGTTCTCAGTTATTCTTAATTAATCTCTTCCAGTGTGGATACCTCAAGATGTTTTGTTCTAAAAAGTCCACCAATTCCTAATCAGTTGGATGGGCTTGTTGGAATTTATGGCACATATAAGTTATGGCACATATATTCCCAAATAATGCTGATGGGAAATATTGATGTTAATTGAAGTCTCCTGATTACATTCCTAGGTATACACATTATCAAATATTATACACCTATCCTCTTTTTTTAAATAGCTCTAGGGTATAGTTTCATGTTAAATGGCAAAGAGACATAAGACATGGTAACAGCCATATTACATTTGTGGGATATGATGTGATATGAGTGATATCAGATATGATATCACTCCACATCACACCAATGGAACATCTCCAGTATCCTAAGGAACATTCAATTATCTTTATATAGAAAACAGAACATTCCATGACATCCCATTAGTGAAAATATGTCAGAGGAATAGCAGAGGACATTTGGGAAAAATAGAGACAAAACAAAGAAGGTGAACTCATTCCGTAACTCTTCAGTTTTCTACAAAACTTTTCATCAGCATAAAATTGGACAATATTTTCCCCCCTTTAATCTCAAAGAGGGAAAGAAATACTGAGATAAAATATTTTTTTCAGTAGCAGCACCACTTGTTGATGGAGTATAGGACATCATCCACAATCTATAAGATCCACAATCTATAAGCTTGATGTACAGAGTCCATAATGCAACAGAACTCTGTGATGAGTGTGCAAGGAAGAACTTTGATTATGAGATTCGCTGAAGAGAGAACTATTCATATATCCAAAGAAATAAGATTGGTTTGAGAACCAGGTGGGAACTTCGGGGTGGGTTTTAATTTTCTTCTTTGAAAACTACTCACAACAACAACAACAACAACAACAACAACAACAACAACAACAACAACAAATATCCTGCTAGGTGAACCACTGTATTTTCATTGGGCTAGTTGTGGAATTCAATGGCATCAGCTCCTAAGTATCATGAAGGTTAAATTTGATTTATGAAATCTATCTTTAACTTAAACAGCAATCAACAATTTATAGAATCATAGAATTAACATTGGAAGGGACCTTGGAAGGTCTTCTAGTCCAACCTTCTACCCAAGGCAAGAGACTTTATTGCATACTGGACAAATGGAGATCCAATCTTTTCTTGAAGACCTCCAGTGATGGAGCACCCACAATTCTGGGAAGTCACCTGTTTCACTGATTATTTGCTTTTACTGACAGGAAATTTCTCCTTAGTTCCAGATTGGATCTCACTTTAATGACCTTCCAACCATTTCTTCTTGTCCTGTCCACAGGTGCTTTGGAGAATAGAATGACTCATTTCTCCTTCTGACTTCCTCAAGCACTGGAAGACAGCTATCATGTCACCCCAATCTTTCTCTTTGAAAGGCGTGACTTACCTACTACCCTTAACCATTCTTCATATGGTCTAGCCATATGTATCATCTTTGTTGTTGCTCTTCTCTGCACTTTCTTAAACCTCAGCATTTTTTTTGTATTGTAGTGACCAGAATTAGAATCAGAATTCCAAGTGGGGGCTCACTAATGCAGTAAAGATTGGCACTATCAGTTTTCTTGATCTTGATCCTATCCCACTATTGATGCAGCCTAAGATTGCATTGGTGGGGTTTTTTGGGCAGCTGTAGTACATTGCTGGCTCATATTTAAATGATGCTCCATTAGAATCCTTCTTACAATTACTATTTTGAGCCAGGTATCACTTGTGGCTGTGCTTCTACTATTTCTTGCCTTGGTGCAGTATCTTGATTTTCTCTTCACTGAACTGGTTGGTTAGGTCCCAAAGCTCAAATCTGAAGTATGAGACTTTTATGAGACTTTTTCAAGGTATTAGCAATTCTCCCCAGTTTAGTGTGAGTTCCCCTTCTATTCAGCCATCTAGATCAGAAGTCTCTAACCAGTGGTCCCGGGACCACTGGTGGTCCGCAAGAAAATTTTGGTGGTCCACAGCGCACCCCAGTGGAGGAGCTGATCCGGCATAACCAATGGGCCAGTCCCACGACTAGAGCTCTGGAAAGAGAGATGAGAGAAAGAGAAATAAAGAGAGAGAGCGATACACAGAAAGAGATGAGAGAGAAAGAGATACAGAGAGAGATGAGAGTAAAAGAGGGATATGAGAAAGAGAGCAAGAAAGAGAGAGATACAGAGAGAGATGAGAAAGAGAGAGATATGAGAGATCCTAGTGTTTTGTTTTCTGTGGGAAACGGGTCCAAATGGCTCTTTGAGTGTTTAAAATTGCAGAAACAGGCAGCTAAATGCCTGAAGGACCTCATCCTGACACTGGGAGACCAAGCACTTCAGTGAGCAGCGCACTGGATTCATATTAGTGGTCTACGTGGTTTAAAATTATTAATTTGGTGGTCCCTGAAGTCCAAAAGGTTGGAGACCCCTGATCTAGATCATTTGTGAAGATGCTGAAAAGTTATAAACCAAGGCAGAACTTTGAGGTACACCACTGCATGCTGGCCTCCATGTAGATATAGTTCTATTAAGGATTGTGTGCTGAGTGCAGTTGGCCAGCCAACTGTAAAACCTTCTTGTGGTGGTACTATCTATCCCACATTGTTGTATCTTATCAATAAGTAGACTGTTTTTTCTTTGTCAAATATTAGGAAATGTCATTATTTCTAGGTGCTCACAAATCTGCAGTATGATTATTTTTCCCCAAAAAATTTCATGTACTTATATTAAGCAGATTTATCTGTAATTTACTTTATCCAGTGTGTGTGTGTGTGTGTGTGTGTGTGTGTGTGTGTGTGTGTGTGCTTGACATGTAAACCTTCTTGTCCTGGCAATTTTAATTCATCAAAAGTGAATAGATGGTTTTTAGCCAATTTCTTATGTACTTTCATCTGCATTCCTTTTACTCTATTTCTCTGTACAACTATATCTGGTGTATGAATGAATTTATTTGATTCTTAAGGATAAAACTAATAAACTTCAGAAAAGGGCCCTGTTCTTTTCTAAAAGTGCATCTCTTGTCATTTAGATTTAAACATTTTAAATCACAAAAGTGGTGACAATATACTTATCTTAGAAATATATAACTGGGAGCTTGTTCTGTCACACTCAGTTGTGTAAACAGACTCACTTACCATTTACATTGTCACACCCATATACCATTATTCTGTCATTTTAGTTTGCATTTTTTTCTTCTTTCCATCAGAAAATCAGATGTGAATTCAGGATTAAAGTCCAGATGCATTCAATTTTGCCTATATATAGTATCCCAGGTTTTACTTAAATGTATATTGGAGCACTTCATCACTACAATTAAAGGTTATTTCTATTTTCAGAGTCACACAGGAACTGTCCAACAGCCAAAGTGCTGGAAAAAATACACTTAATGTCAAGTGCCAATTTGTCTAGATAAGTGCTATTAAACAGTCATTTTCTGTGTTTACTAATTGTACAGAGATCTGGAGTCTGTCTGAGGATCATTGCAATGTTAATAAGAAATAGGATCACTCTAAATCCACAATTTAGGAGATGAAATACACATGCACATGTGACAATTTGTATGGCCCAGGTGGAGGCATTATGTAAATAGAAAATCCTTTGATAAAGTCCAATCCTTGCATTAGATGAAGCAGCTGAATACCTTGTACATTACATTAGGAAGACAATTAATCATTGACTGGGCTCACATAGAAGTGAAATGATTCAGTTTTAAATTATGTTTCATCTTTTCATCTAATTAAATGTTGACATTAATTTGTTTATTGTTACTTAATCTGATTCCCTGAGCTGGAGAAGAAGGCCGGCATGCCACTCAGTAGTAAGGTATGAGTTTACATACAAAAGGGCTTCAGTTTTATCCTCAAGTAAATCCATTTAAGATTCGGAAAGAGGTCTATCTGAAACCTTGATAAAAACATGGATGAGATGGATAGAACTATTATATGGACAAGTATTTTAAACTCAAACATTTTAAAATTACATTTTTAGACTATCACTGGATATATAGTTGCATCACAAAAGACAAGACATCCCTACATACTAGTGACTAACAAGTAATTAATTACCCTATGCAAAATTCACTTCTATGAAGACTTTTGTGTTTAGGAGACAACATCATTCTCTGCATAAATCTAAGCAGCAACATGACAAACAATTTAATGTTTTTAATGTTTTTCCCTCTCTTTGTGTATTACCTTGCAAATTTAGGACAGACTTTGTTGTAGGAACCATACCTGAAATCTCTTTGGCTTTGGCAAAGGTATGTCAAAGACATATTTTAGAACAGCTTGGCAAAGCTTGGACTAAGATATGGCAGAAGAGATGAGCACCACTTCATCCTAAGTCTTGCCAAAATATTTGGCAGTCTGAAAATGGTAAGAATCACATCTTCTTTGGTATAGCTTGCCAAATGTTTTGATTGAAGAGCTCTTCTGAAGTAAATCCACAAAGGAATGTCTTTCTTCTTGTTTAGCTGGTATTAGAAGCATCCTGGAATGCAGAACATAAGCCCAGAAGCCCTGCTGTTGAAATCACATGATTGATCAAGGTAGATCAGCCTTAAACCAACATTTTTATTAAAGTCAAATAACTCAAATCTACAAGGTGCTTTGCTGCATTGAGACAATCCATACATGCCTAGTAATTAAATTAAATGCAATAATCAGAATTATTCAGAATTTGTCTTCTGTTCTAGAAGAACTTCAAAAGTTTGCTATCATTGATTCAAATGGGATCTAGTAGAAAAAATACAGATTTATCTGGTATGTGTATTTTTGGTGTTTAGCAAATTACAATCCCATTAATGTTGTTTTAAGTATTATAAAAGTGAGGAGATTTGAGGAGCCAATCCATCTGAGGAGTTTTCCAGTCATTCTTGGGAAGAAAAGAAGTCTATAGTCCAGGAAGCATGCAGAATCAATTATGGCTCTAATACATTATTGCTGTTCAACTTTGACATTAAGAAAATCAACAGAACATGACTATGACTAAATGGTATTTAAAAATTGAAGCTTACTGTACTATATAAAGATTTATTATCATCTTTAGTAGTGGGTTTATGATGTGGGTTTATTAATGCCATCAATCAAGAACTGGTAACAGTATGACACAAGGTATTCCAGTCTGCATACTTCTTGGCTTTATATGCTACTTTGATTAAATTCAAAGAGCAGGAATACCTTCAGAGTGGCCATCATATCTATGAAGAAACCTGCCCCTAAGTATGTACCTGAATGCTAGGTTTTTATCCCTTGAGTCCGAGTTGTTTAAACAGGACAATGTCCTTTAGAGTGAGCATGGGTATATGGACAGCACAGCAGTCCCTTAACTAAAATTTAGGATTAAATTCTAGGATTAAGCAGTTATTATGTATGCCTGGGAAAAGAAGCAGTTTCTTTAAAGGGACACTGTACATCCATGCAGCTTCTAAATACCATTTTGGCTTTGGATCATAAAACTGCATCTCCCCAATTGTTATCATACAAATGATAGTATTTAAATGAATAGCAGAGGGAAAGCTTATCCAGAGCATTCAAATGATAGGGATTGATTCTCTTATTAGGGTCATACTTAGGTTCTCCTTGATTTGTCTCCTGGTATCCACCAAAGTCCAACAATTACAGAAGATATAAAACTACCCAAATTCAGCAAGTAGTACAAAAACAAAAAAAAACCCATGTTTGATGAACTTCTATATTTTTCAGATTTATACCTTTTATCCTTGTGTTCTTTTAAATCTATTTTTTTCCAAACAGTAGAATGAAACCAGCACTCAACTTTCTTTAATTCTACAGTTTTCAGCTCCTTCTTTTATTTTCCCCACTCAACTCCTCTCCTTCCTTTCTCCTACTGATCTGTCTCTGCCTTGTATGAGTGAGGGAATCTTTTTCAGTGCCTCAGAAGATCTAAGATGAGGCACTTTGCTCTTGGCTATAGCATTTAAAGCAGGCTATTTCCTTCTATCGCAGTGCATTATTTGCATAATAATGGTAAAACATGTGCTTTTTAGTTTTATTTGTTTTAAAATCAAATGCACAAAAGGACATAAGGTGTCACTGGAAGAATTTTCCTTCTTATGTCAACAAGCCTGACATCTCAAAGAAGCAAATGTTCAGACAATTGTGAATTCTGCTATTATGAACTTAATATAAAAATTTCAAAACCAGTTTAACATTTGGCCCTTTTTATAGTAATATAACACATTTTTTATATAAGCTGTTGCCGAACAATTTGGAAGTTGCTGTATTGTCTTTTCTACATCTTTGTCCTCCCTGCCTTAAAAAAGGAACAAGAAGACTAACTCGAAAATATATTACACTGAGTCCATGAAAATACCTGCTGAAACTTCAAGGATAAATGTCTTCTAAAAGATAAAATATACCTGTTATTTTTATCCTATTCTGATCAAATAAATCAGGCAAATGCAGGCATTTGGCTGCGTGTTCATTTTTGCTCCTGGCTTATCATTTATTGACTCCCACATTGGTTAGAATTGAATTTTGTTATGATGAGAATTTTTCTGACTTATCTTGTCACTTTCTAGGCCCAAATGTCTGCAATTTGAGTTAAATTTTGTTTGATTTGCATATCCCAAAAACTGTAATTGGAAAGAGTAAATATATCAAAAAGCACCCTTACATTATTTCATAAATATTCTTTCAACAAAATGTCATGCAGATTTTATGGGGAAAATACAGAAGTTATTCATATATTCAATGCCATCTCCAATGCCATGAAGCAGAATAAGATGGATTTATCTACCTGGTTTTACATAATTAAAATTAGCAGAATAATTTACAGTAAAAAGAAATAATATTAATAATTAGTTCATTAGTGAACTAAATAAAATGTATGTACTGTCAATGGTAAATTAAGCAAATTGAGGTTGGCTTTTCCTCAACTAAAAGCATTAAAATTAAGTACTTTTACTGATTTTACTTCCTAAGACAATGTTCAGTTAGAATTAGTTTTGCTGGTAACATGAATAGTTCATTTAATATTTCAAATCTTTAAAATCCTCTAAACAGATGCTGCATTGAGTTGTGCTACAGTTAAACATAAAATGTATTAAAATAGTTTATATTTATTACCAGATTTCTTTATTTTCACCAGTTTTATTTATTAGTTTGAAATGAATTTATTTTAAAAACAATTTTTTCTGCCCACACAATAATATGTTAGCAATATCTGCAGGGTATGGTTAAAAGAAAGTCAAGATGACAAGCCATAACTGTATGTTCAATGCTGATTTTTATATGCATAACCTAAACAATGCACATAAAAATAGGTAAAGCTTCATTCCATTATGACAGCCATTTTGATTTTCTTTACCAGACCTGTGGACATCTCTGCATATGAAATATTTTTTTGGAAGAAAACTTTTCTCTAATCTTTAAAGCTACTATTTAAGAATTCTCAGTTTCATGGAGAGTGGAATCTTATGTAACTTGTTTTTCTTATTTTATTTACACATTCCTGAAATAAACATGATATTTGGCTTGGGGGTGGACTGAAGCACAAAAACTATTATGAGAGTCAATTATAGTCCATTACTGATTTTTAGTACACACAGAATTTTCTTTTTTTCCTTTTTTCCCTTTTTGAACACAAAAGATTTATAAAGAAAAATGAGGGAATAAAATTAATGTTTGAGTAGTGTATTGATGGTGCATTGTAAACTTCAATTATTTGGGTTCAGAAAATTTTCTTGAACAGAAAGGAATGAAAATTTCTCTTGAATTAAGTATAATTTAGAAAGAACTCTTACTAAAAGGTCTCAAACATTTCCCATTAATAACAGTAATGTGTGTTCCTAGTGTGCACTGTTGCTTTAAAATTCAGACTCCCCCCCCCCCATAGTCCTTCATTAAGCTAAAATCATTTCTGATCTAAAATATGCTATTATAGGCAGGAGGAAGACATCGTGCTGGTAATGCAGAGTGGCAGCTCACCAATGCTGGCTGAAAATTAAGAATGCATTAGTCTGTAATTCTCATATTTTACATTCCCCATAACTTGTAGTAGGGTTATCCTTTTAGCATTTCAAAATGGATATGGGCTAGACCAAGCCATCCAAGGAAGATTTTGTCCTAAAAAGTATATAGGCATTTAAAAAAAAAGGCTTTAGGAATGGGAATTTCATATTCAGCTATGGAATCTTCCATGGAGAATTTAAGCCATTCATCCTCCCTTAGCCCAATTGTTTTGGTAATTGAAGGAGGGGAAACGATATTTTCCAGTTTAATTTGGTGAAGAAACAGTGAGACATAAATCTAGCAAACAAAATACATAAAATTGTTGTCAATTGAGGTTGACACAATATTTAGAGAGAAAAGTCCCATAGCATTTCACAAATGCCAATCACAACTGAAACCCTCACTTGTAACATAAACAAAGCAAGCAATGTATGAAAAAAAAGTAGACCACATTGTTGCTGATGATTCATGATGCAAATATATAATAATATGAATCCAGAAAAATTACAGAGTTCTTCTGCATAAGAACAAACATCTATTTTCTCATTTTCACAAGTTGGGAATGTACATTCTGGAAAATAACATTTTATGGGTGATGTGATCCAGACTGGGAGTAACCTTTGCACCTGGTGTAAATCATTTTGGTGACAATTCAACTATTTTAAATCCAAATGCAAGTAAACTGAATTAACTTATTAATCTTTTCTTTTGCTATCTCAGTTTTTGAAATATCCTTCCCTATCTCCCACCCATAACGAGTCTACGATAAAGGAAAGTTGGAAATGTTGGCATTTTCTCCCTATTGTGTTTGTATATATGGATTCACAACCGGGTGAGCCCATGTATATTTTCCACTCCCTGAAATGGAGCAACGCATCACAGATGATAATCCATCAGCTGCAAGGCTGACCTTTTCTGATATGCCTGCAATGAAACTATTCATGGTTGAATGTCATTCTAGATCATCACAGAGACTTCTTTGACAAAAGAGTGAATGGTTTATAAAAAGCCAGCCAGCCAGCCAGCCAGGCATTTCATGGCAAGCAAGCATTCCCAAAACTAAGTCTTTCCCCAAACCATATGAAATCCCCTTTTCTTCTTTTCCCCATTTTATCTTCATCCCATGTGCTTCAATTTCTAGCTTGAATGAAGACTGGGGGAAAAGAGGAGGGGAGCAAGCCAGGAAGGAACTTTCATTTAAAATTCAGACAAATCTGCCTTTTCTGCTTGATGGTCTGTAACATTTCCATGTAGTGCACTTTGCATGGCAGAATAGCTGCTAGTAATAGAATTCTTGCACAGTGGAGGTTAATTACTTCTTGGCTACAGCAAAATAAATTTCCTGTCAAGATCAGTGACAGGAATGTGCCAGTATCACTATTTTTACCTGTGGTTTTAATTCACAGTTAATATTTGACACTAGAGTGTGCATTTAGTGGGCCTGTTTTTTTAAACAGTTGGCCTTCTCTCAAGTGCCTCAAGGAATAGATCAGATGGATAGCAATATAGAACAAAAATAGCTGTATTTTTCTTTACTCTTCTAAAGGAGATGACTAAACCAACCTCTGTCTTTATGTAAAAAAAGAGATCTTCAGATAATTAAAAATAGCATACTAAACAGTCCTATAAAAGTACGGACATGTAGGCTGAACAGGGTATATCAGCTGGAAACTTCTGCTATATAGGCTTGCACAAAAAATAAAATCTCAGGGCGAAAGTGGAGAGTATTGTTGGATTATGGTTATAAAGGACAGATATTATTGTCACTTAGAGTTAAACTTTAATAATAATTTGAACATTCAGAATAAAAGTCCCTAAATTATTAAAGTTTTATTACCCAATGGTGGAAATAAGTAAAAAGCACTGATATTAGAGATCTCTGAGAATGTTGGAAATTAAGGTAGTTGTAACAGTGCTGTTGTTATTGCTATTACTCATTAGATTTATATCTGCTTTTGTATAGTGTCTGTACTGGCATGGAAGTTGCTTCTATTTTTCACACAACCACCACCCTATAAAGTTTTGTTGGGCTGAGAGAGAGTAACTGGCCCAAAGTTCTTTTCCTTGCACTCGTTGACCCAGAATTTCTTTCCTGGAGGGTGGACTATATAACCTGGGTGTTCCTGCTCCTTATACTTCCCACTCCTTTATCAGTCAACATTCTCTTCTTTGAAGAAAAAGTGATTCTAACAGGGTAAATATGATCCTAAAGCATACTGTTTTTGTTTCCATAGCATGGCTTTTACATCGTTTCTTCTCTTGATCTTTGAACAAGAAAGGGTTTTTTCCCCCTAATTATTAAAACAATTGAATAGAGAAAAGGGAGAGAGGGAAAGAGACAATAACAATGGTGACTAGACTGTGATTAAAATCTAGAAAGGAAAATAGGCCAGAACATAGTCAATAGTAGAGTTAATTTATTTTAAACTTGGCCCTCAAACAGTCTTATCAAACACTGTTTGATAGATCTTGGAGGTCACCTTTTCAGTAGCAGTTCCAGGTCCTTGAATAGTGCTGAAGCTTAGATCTAATTTTTAATTTAATTTAATTTTTAATTTAATTTAGACTTATAGCCCGCCCCATCTCCACGAAGGGACTCGGGGCGGGTAACAAACAGATA
>JAOYMU010000077.1:28338359-28350974 GCA_025802295.1 Psammodynastes pulverulentus
CTCCCCCGCTCTCTTTCTCTCTGAGGAAGAGGAAGAGGATAGATAATATATCTTTTTGCCAACTTTGTATCAAAAAAGGTTTTCATGATATGTGATTATCTTTTTCTTTTAATTAATAAAATTATCTAAAATAAATCAGTGTTTCTGTTTTCTAGGTAGAACTATATCAGCATTTCCCCAGCAATGGTTAGAATCTCAGATGTTCTTTTTCTCTGCCTAGCCTCCTTAATAACCAGTTCAATGATGGAATGTAAAGATTGCTATGCTACCCAGCACATCATCAATGATATCCTGCACTGCATATTAAATATTGTTGGCATTGTAGCATCAAGTAAGGTCCTAATAAGCTCCTTCTAATTTGCACTCTATCCCTTGGCTCATTTCTTTCCTCTCTAAAGAGCAGAAGGTTGCTGCATTCCTGCCATTATATGAGAAGAAAACTTCGGAATTTCTTTGGTAAACATTAAAAGATCATGGCTGGGTTAAAAACTCAATATATAATATTCCAGTTCTCTCATCTTTTGCCTTTCCCCATCCAACTGGCAAGTAATTTACTGCTTGCAATAAATAACATTTACTAAAAGAGAGGGAGAGATAAAGCCAAATGTTCCTGTGTGTTGTTCTCTTATTTATTTATTTATTTATTTATTTATTTATTTATTCACAGCACAAACCCCTGTTCTCCAACTGGTTCAAGGATACGATCAACTGAAGTACATCAGGGCACTCTAACTGCCCTTTTTGTCGAGCTGATTTATGGAGCAGCTTCCCCCTTTTTCTTCCGTAAAGTAATATGAAAGGAAATATAAAGTAGAGCCATAAAATAATTGATTTACTGGCATATACTATCAAATACGCCTTCAGTTCAGAGAGGCATAGGAGCACGATAGATGATTGTCATTTCTAACAGTGACAAATGCCAATATGCAGCTTAGAAAATGAAACTGATGCTAAACTTATTTGCACAGCAGATAGGAAATACTGTATGAGAATGCCAACAAGGAGTTCCTATTTTGAAATGCATCAATTCATTATATCTCTTCCTGGGTCCTATTATCCTTGGTTCTAATATATTCAGGTAAGGTTAGGTGCCAAGATTTTTAGGTCATGGTTTAAATGGATGAGTGCATGGTTATTGTTTGTTAAAAGAATCTGAGTCAATTCTGTTTTGCATTGTCTGATGATATCCCAGAATTAAATAGGCTTTCTTGTTTGTATTGTTGGCAATGATTGCTTTGAGGATAGGCAGGTTAAAAAAAAAGCACCATTCAAAACTTACAGCCACAACTCCTATTTCTCCAGTTTTGCTGCCAAACTTGTATCTTAAATGTGATATGGAGACATGCTGAATTAATTTAATAATTTTAATTAAGCTTAAATTAAAGATTAAAGATGAAATTGAAAAGTAGAAAGCATCAAAGTCATCAATACCTGGACCATTTCTATGATATAACACACTGCTAGAATTATTAACTTGACACAAGCTGAACTGGACAGTTTAGACCGAAAACAAGAAAGAAAATGAATATTCACTATGTAATATATCCTTGTAGTGAAACTGGCAGATTATAGCTGCCTCACAGAAATGAAGACACAGGTTTACTTCAAGTGAACCAAACTATTAAAGAAGCAAAGCATGCAAGATAGAATAAGTGTTTTAATAAACAAGTTAAAAATTGGAATGTAATGATATGCAGGAAACAAAACATAAATATCAAAATAATGTAATAAAATCAAGAACAAAATTCTGTCAAAGAAAAGCCTTACATGGTCAAAAGATTGAAGGTAAATGTATCAAGATTAAAAATTGGTGATATCTTACAATTGGAATATTAAAAATTGAAACTGAATGTTTGATTTTGACTGCTTAAGCTATAAGCGATTTGAACTAATTAAGGGCAGAACTAAAAAAATCATCAAAGATTCATAATGCAAACTGTGAAAAGAAACAGAAGAAAAAGTAGATCATATACTCAGTTTATGCAAGAAGTGATCAGAAAAACGCTATAATATATATCACCAGAATAATTCATATCTGTATAAATTATGTAATGAATAAATTGGCAGTAATGAAAAATGGTTGGGAATATAGAGTTGAAAAAATAGTCAAGAATGAGAAAGTTAAAATACTGTGGGATTCCCAAATAGAAACTGATAAAATCTTGGCTCATAACACACTAGTCTTACCTGTGCTTGAAAAGAAGAAAATGTAGATAACTGATGAGTCCATACCAGGACACATAGAAAGGAAAACAAAGAATTGGAGAAAAATACAAAGGATCAGGATGTGAAAATTGAAATTGAAAAATTATAGCATAAACCAGCCATGGTTGTTTCAGTGGTTATTAGTACAACAAATGTATAGAGATTAATATCAAGAAGCAAACAATACCCCAATCAAGAAACTGCCAAGCAAACCAACAATAAACAGCCCAACCAAAGAACCATCAAGACCATTCCCATCAACACTGATAGCACAAGCCAGTAGAATAGAAATAGAATATCAGCTGGAACTGATATTACCCAGTTTGGTAAGAAAACATCTGCAAGAAAACCACCTAGGACCTCACCGTTTAACCCTGAGTTGTAAATATTATCTTTTATGGGAAACCACACAATTTCCAACTTTGCCTGAGATAGCTTCCTTATAAGGGACTCCAATCAAGTGATTTACCAAGACTCAAAAAATCTTCCCAACTAGAAACCAGACAGAACCAGGGGTGGGATCCTACCAGTCTGGTTACTGGTTCGGTGATCGCACTCATGCGTGCGTAGCTAGGAAAAACCCCAGAGAAAGCGCCTCTTGGTTGCTTTAGCGTGGCAATCCACTCTGCCATGCCAATTAGCTGAGCGAATAAAGAGCACCAAAGAGCATGGGCGGGTGGTAGGGCCCAAAAACTGCCCAAACACTGATTGCTGGAGTTACCGCTCGTCGGAGCTACCGGTTCGCCCAATCCGGGCAGAACTGGGAAGATCCCACCCCTGGAGAGAACTGCCCTTTCTTTTTAGGGGTCATGTAACTACCTATAGATTCACAATGCTATTTTTATTTGAAAATAGCCACTCACAACTGTTAAAACAACCAAAATGATATTTCAGACAGTTTATTTCTAATAATCTATAACATGGTTTTTCAACCTTGGCAACTTTAAGTTGTGAGGACTTTTCAAGCCCTAGAATTATAAAGCTTGAAATCCATATATCTTAAAATTGCTGAGAAACACTGATCTACAGTATTTGTTTCCAGTAACTCTGGAAAATTCTGTGTCAAATGAGAGACACAGATAGTTCTCATTTAAATATCTTGTATACTGTATTTTCATGTTTCTCTGATTTTGCTTACTTTTTGTCTCATTTTTGTTTGCTAACTTTTTTTATCTTTGCTTAAGTTTAATAAATAAGCATCAAGATACTGAAGATTATTTTGGTAGCTGAACTGAACTGAATGGTGTATGTACTTACTCTGATCTGATCTGAATAGAGGGGTTGACAGTGAATGTGCGGTGTGCAAGCAAAATTGAAAATTATCCACAGTAGTTTTCCATCAAAGACAAGGGAGGGCATCTTATTTTAATAATAATTTTGGAATTATTTTTTTTTTAAAAAAACATGCTATATAAAATGAGAGCAAGGGGTGTAATACTCTAAATACAAAACTCCTGCTGCTACTTTTAAACATCAGCAATGATTCCAAGTATTATACAAAGGAATATTTAATAAACTGTTTTGATTAAAAAAAATCTTTGCTCCACTGGAGTTTGAAACTAATAAGAAATAAAGATCAGTTTAACCTCTAAATCATCACACAATTGTATACATATGCAATTTTTTTTAAAAAATGAAGAATGCCATTCATCCAGGCCATGGTTGTACCCATTATGATATATCCCAAAGCCTTTACATGTTAAAACGCTCCAAAGAATATGGGGAAATTCAAGCATGATGTCTGTTTTATTGTTAAATAAATGGTAGCTGATGTGGTGGAGCAATAAAATCATGATCTGCCAATCTGAGTTACATTTTTACCTTTAACTTGTATTACCACAACCTTCAGTAACTCAAAATATTTATACTTTGGAACATATGAAGGGTCACTGCATCTGCATTTTCAAGACATTAATTATATTCTTTGCTTCATGAGCACCCAGATTATATGTTCCTGGATCCCAAAAGAAAAATAATAACAATCTATGTATCAGGAAGACCAAAATGTAAAAGAATGTCCCAATAAACTCCACAGAGAAAGTTTAAGCACTCACTGGAAAATTAGCATTTGTTTCTTTTTCTTCCACCTTTATTATTTTTATAAAGAATTCAAGACAGTGAACAACCTAATACACCTTTCTTCTCATATTATATTCACAATAACAACTTTGTGCAGTGGGTTGGACTGAGAGAGTGACTGGTTTGATCTGACTTAGCTATGAAGTCCACTTTTTCCAACTTTTTACTGTAAATTTTAAAATGTCGTATCTTTGAAGAGGAAATATGACTTTTTACAAAGAAGCTTCTTTTTTGACAGAATTTCTTAGAATGACCATGTGATGTCCAGACATGATAGTTAAGTATCCTTGGCTTTCACTGGAAACTTGGTGCATTTATCTCCTATGAAGGGTTGTTGTTTTAATTTGGGTTATCTCTGGTTTTTTTGGTTCCTTTTTGGAACTTCATAAGAATCTTGGTACTCCCTGAAGATTTCAGCTGCTTACCACTTGTGGATGACCTTGTTCCAAATACCTGTGCATATTTCAAAACTGCTCTATGCAGCACTAGTTAGCACTATTTCAAATCAAAGGTCAAATGCTCTCATACATACGCAGTCAATTACCAGGTAGCAATGTCTGATTCAAACGAAATAGTGATATTAATAAGGTAGTAAAGCATGCAGGAATTCCAATGCCTTTATATTTCATATTTATTGGTTGATTTGGATTACAAGTCATACAACAGAACACATCTGATCACTATTACTCAATGTGTTAGGATATTTAAACTGTCAGTGTATAAAGCAAGAGTCTCTATCATCCACAATTTCATTTTCTTTTTCATACATTAATATTTATACATGAAATATACCTGGGAAGATTGTTAAGTGAGAGACATATGGATTAAAGATAGGAATCCAAGTTCTCAATACCCACACTTCAAATAATATAATTCTCTTTTAACTATCTAACTAATATCTTTTTAATGTCAATTTATTTGTGATTATAATTTTTTTTATTTAGTTTAATATTTGAAAGATTTTCATGTGAAATTCGTAAGACTGCCCAATTGTCAGACAATTTTATTAGATTTTGCATAGATTTTGCATAGATTTTAAGTTATATAAATAACTGTAACTAAACATTTAAAAATTCAATTATTTAGAAATTAATTGTTAAGTATTTCATTACAATTATTTAACTATAAACAGATTTGCATTGCAATGTTCTATATTTTGATTTTTCTGTATTTAATTTTCGGCCACCAATTGACAAAAACAAGCCCCAGAACCCAAGTTGCTTACTTTTAATTCAGATTAAACTTTAAACAAAAGTGGATATATGTACAAAGCTAATGAATAAAAATCCTGTTTGCCAATTAGTTCAATCCAATTAAAATTTAAGCTGACAATTATACAAACCTCTGAAATGAAAAAGAATGGGGGGAAATCTCACACTCAGTGTGAGCCTATAATATATACTGGCAGATATATTTATTGAAGAAATGAATTACTGTAAAATATGAAGGTGACTTGAGACTCACAGTCAACTTAACCCAATTATGGCGGTACAGCAGTGGGAATAGTTGCAAATGAAAAGAAATACATAAACAAATGTGGATTATATAGAATCATAGGACTAGAAGGCATCATGGAGATCTTCTAATCTAACCCCCTACCACAGGCAGGATTTCTCATACCATCTTGGATAAATGACTCAATCCTTTCTTGAAACTCTCCAGAAATGGAGCACCCACAATTTCAAAAGGCAAAACGTTCCATTTCTTACTGTCAGAAAATTCTTCCTTGTTTCTAACTTGGGTCTCCCTCTGACAAACGTTCACCCATTGCTTGTGTCCTATTCTCAGTTCCTATGGAAAATAAATTCCCTCTTCCCCATGGCTGAAAAGATTGAGCCATGGCTGTCTTCAGGTATTGGAAAACTGCTGTTATCTTCTCTTTGTTAAGCTAAACGTATCTAGTTCCTTTAGTTGTAAAATTCAGCATTGAGACTCCTTATCATCTTACTCTTCTCTGCACTCTTTCTAGCACCTCACCATCTGTTTTGTGTTATTATAACCCAAACTGGAGATAAGATTCCATACAGGGATGAAATTCAATTTTTTTTCCCTACTGGTTCTGTGGGCGTGGCTTGATGGTCATGTGACATAGTTAAACAAACATGATTCCTATTAATACATCTTTAGGTTTCTATGCTACATTTCATTCCATTCTTCCTTTTAAAGATAATTACCAGCATTTCAGACAAATATGTCAAAGAAATCTTTTTTCCCCTGCAACAAATTTAAACTATAGTATCAAAATAACAAAAAGAAATTCGGGATATTTAAATGAGAGTAACAGACCTACTGTTGAGAATATCAACCTACTGTTTTCAAATTAATTTTTATTAGTTCAAGGAATATGGCACCTATTTATAGGATTGGGGCATAAGGCTACCACAAAGGAACTGAAAAATCCCATTTACCCTTTCCCCTAATCCCGTGGTGGATCGGATTTTTGAATATGATACCGCAATTGAAGAAACAGAAAGTAAAATCGTTGAATATTAGTAGATCAAGTTGATAACTATGTTGTTGGTTTGAGCTCCAAGCATAAATCAACAACATAAAAGTCAATCAGCTGTCATCCCAATCATTTCTTCTGAAATCACACAAAAAACGAGAGAGGTGGACAAAGAAAAGGAACTTTCTTGTTCAGGCACCAGCCAGCCCCACCAGGGGGAGGAAAGACTTAAGGAATGACTCCGTATCATGAACTAGTTTGTCTGTGTGTGGTTCCTGTACCATCTGCAATTCTCCGGCTGTTTGAATAGGTAAAAAGTTTCTGCAACACAATGGTCAGTGAGGGTGAGTTCCAGGGGATGAGAGGAGGAGGAGGAGGAGGTAGTGCCAGTGAGATACAGAGGGTCGAAAGCGGGCAAACATGGATGTTTAGCAAGCTGCTGCCACTGGGATGATGTGAACAAACTGCAAGTTGTCCAGTTGCCATGACAATGGTGAGGATGCTCACGTCCTTGGGGCACCCGGAGCCACCAGTTTCAAGGAGGGGGAGGGGGAAAAAAGCAACATCTCCAGTTTATCCCATGGGGGTGGGTATGCATGAGACAGCCCCCATTTCTTAACTTAGGTGCTTGTCAAGAGCTATGAAGTGCTCACTACCCCTCTGCTATCTGCCAAGCCTCCTTCCCGCTGGGGATGCGAGCGCTTCTGGCAAGGAGGAAGAGAAGCACAGTGGGAGGATGTTTGGTGGGTGCTAGAGAAGTGGTGAGCTCTTCAGATTGTGCCCTCCCCTCCAGGCCAGGGAACATCTGAGAAGGGCTCCAATGCCACGATCTCTCATGCACTACCCTCCCTCCCTGCTTGCATAAGTCCATCCACTGCCAGTATCACCACTGTTGCCAACATGGGGGGGGGGTGTGACTGGACGGGCATGGGTGGGGCCAACCAGGGTGATTTTTATTGGTTCAGCAAACTAATTCAAATCATCCCTACCACCTTGCCCAAGGCAGGCTGAGGTGGTTGAATTTCATCCCTGATTCCATATCTGACAACACCAGTACTATCATTTCCATGACCATGATGCTATTCTGCTGATGCAGCCTAGGATTGCATTGGCTTTTTTGGCAGCTGCAGCACACTGCCAGCTCGTACTTAAGTGATGGTACCAAGTCACCTAGATTCGTCTCACAATTACTACTGTTGAGTCAGGTATTTTCTAACTTATATGAGTGCATCTGGTTTTTCCTGCCTAAGTGCATGACTTTGCTTATCTCACCATTGAACTGCATTTTGTTAAATATGGCCCAGTTTTTTTGTTTATTTATTTATTGAATTTGTTTGAATCACTCTGAGATGTCTCTGGGCAATTTACAGTGTTGAATACTCAACTCTGAGTAGACTGATAGACCCTAATAGAATCAAATCTTGAGTCTATCTTCCAAAATGTTAGCAATTCTCTCCAGCTAGGTATATCTGTAAATTTGATGAGTGCTCCTTCATTCTCCTCATTTAAGTCATTTGTGAACTTGTTGAAGAGCACTAGGCCCTAAATACTATGAATTACCCCTGTATATAGTTGTAGTTCCATTGAAGACTACAGTTTATCAGCCAAGTGCATATCCATGTGGCAGAGATATTATCTATGCCACATTGTTCTATAGTCAGGTTACAATTAATGTACCAATCACAAATCGAACTCCAAGGCATTCTGTTTCCCCAAAGAACAAGTTTATTTAGAAATACCATCTTGGCATGAACTGGTGAAAAGTCAGTACTAAAGATTCCTGCACTTTCCACCCCACTTTAAATAAGAGTTTCTCATAGCCTCGGTGGCACAGGGGATTGAGTGCAGTAATTGCAGGCTACTTCTGCTTACAGCCAGCTGCCTGTAATTTGACAATTAAGCAGATCGAATCTTACCAGGCTCAAGGTTGACTCAGACTTCCATCCTTCCGAGGTGGGTAAAATGGGGACCCAGATTATGGGGGCAATATGCTGATTCTGTAAACCGCTTAGAGAGGGCTGTAAAAAGCACTATAAAGCAGTATATAAGTGCTATTGTTATTGCTATTTTTCCAAAACAATATGTCACACTGTCCAACTGGGATGAGAGCTGGTTGCTTGGCGACTTCTCTCCTCCTTCTCTGGCCAGCGAATGTATCTGACTTGTCTAATTATGTCGTTTTGGCTGAAGACTCCATCTACTTCTGCTCTCCCCCTTCAGCTCCAAACTGTGTCAACCTGAATTCATGTGAGAATAACTCATGATAGAAATAACCCCACAGCCCAGTCAGATTCAGGCTCGACATCTACCTTATCAAGAAGTTGTCTCTGGTGTACTTTATCAAAAGTCTTACCAAAATCTAAGTGTATTATATCAACAGAATTTCCTTGGTCCAGTAATTTAGTGATTTTATTTAAAAAGGCAATAAGATTTGTTTGACATAACTTGTTCTTAACAAACCCATGCTGGCTTTTATTAATCATCTTGTTAATTTTTAGGTTCTCACAACTTGCTTAATTACCTTTTCCAGGATTTCTCCAGATATTCATGTCAAGTGATTAGTCTGTTAGTCAGTTAAGTTATTTCAAAGAAAATCCTACATGGAAATTGTATTTCCAAAATTTTCATGCATTCTTTGTGCTTTAGATTACCTGGATGCAGGTAATAAAATATTATCTGCATCCAGCAGGATTAAAGGATCATGTACTTTGTTTATGGCTTTTGGGTGAAAAAAATGCCAGTTTATAAACTATAGTTTGAATAGGAATCCAGGAATTTTAGATTGTAAATGATGATTTGTTGTTTAGAATGTTATATGAACCAGACCTATAGTGGCTCATTCAATGAGCCATGCTTAAGCATTGAGTGTGATGTATGAGTCTAGTTCTAGTAACTGAATTCAGTCAGTATGGTAGACATGATGGTTTATTTGTGACTTAGTGGTTTACAGTATTGTCACAAGAGTCATATTCCTTCTTTTCCCTGGTTTGTTTCCAAGCCATGAATTTTAATGAAACCCCAGCTGATGAGTGGACTTCAAATAATATTTATTATAAATATATGGGAGAATTTATAATATAGGCAATTGCAAAAAAAATTCTTTCTCATTTCTCTTTTTATAAAATGTTGTTTTTTAGAGATTAATGTTAACTTATTACAAATGTTTCCTTATCTTGGAGTGAAAGCAGATGCTTCCTTATTTATAGTTAAAGAAATGTCTCTTCATCTAGAAAAAAAACACGTATGTTTCTATAAGCATATAAAGAAAGAGGTTTACTTTATGTGGATATGCATAAGATAGATATTTTACTTTACATGAATTTTGCTATATAATGTCTCCATTGTTTCCAATGTAGAAACCAACTTTTATAAAATGTTATTACTACTGCATGTTTACTGCTGCCTATACAATTAATCCTTTAATTTAAACTTCCTGAAGAACTAAAGCTTCTTGGATGAAAAGTGAATCATTTTCAAAGGAAAAACAAAAACAAAACAAGAAAGTCTAAATTTGAAAAGCAAATTTAGGACAACCATGACCTGGATAATTGAGAATCTCCATAGAGATATTCCAACACTATGAAACTAGATATTATTATTTTAAAATAGTGTAGAGATTACTATGCCATGTGATTTCAGTTAATTATGATGCATTCAAGTTTAGTGAGATATTTGAACCCAGTAATAATGAAATGAAAAATTTAAATAAAATATTAGAAGATGAAGAGTAAAAATATACATGAGTCATGAGTCAGGCCTAAGGTAAAAATGGAAGTTCTCTATACAGGTTTCTACTTTATCAGTTTTTTATATGCTGTATTAGCCTCTTCCCAAAAAAGAGAGAGAAGAATTTGGCACGTGGCTCATTGATCAAGCCTGGAAATTGTATCTTTCTGTAGCTTAATATAAGTGACCTGCAGATAAGAACTGAAGTGCATTTAGGTGACCATTGGATAAGTGCCATGTGGTAGTGATCAGAAATTTCATAACCCTGTCTTTTACAAGGATATCCACTAAAGGCAATACTTCAATTAAAGTGATTGTTAACTATGAAGCACATTAAATCTGCATCATTTAAAACTTTACAACTAAGTAAAAATTATGAATCAGAACGCTGTGATGACAGAACCTTTTCTCAATACTACATCTGCTGAACATTTATTCAAATGGAACAGTTAATTCCCCAATTTATTTTATACCATCCATTTGGCAGCTTACCCTATCCTAAATCCCCTCTGAGGTGGGGAAATTTCAATATCAAATCACACACAAATTGGAACGAATTGGTAAATCACCATAGCATACCGTACAGAGTTAGCCAGCATATTACAATTCAGACTTGCTTTCTTATGGCAAACTCCCAAAAAGCAACAGATGCGCAGGGTGAAATTCTAAGCCAAATATATATGAAATGTCTGTTTTCATGAGTTTCCCAAGCTTGTCATTTCCTGCTATAAAAGTTGTATTTTTACAAGCTGAATAATAAGATAAGGAAACCATTGAATCTAGATTTCTAGCAGAATACAAATATATAATTTTATCTTATAAGCAACCAGCCTGGCTCTTCCTCTCACTATGGCTCTCTTTTAATGATAAGATCTGAAAGGAATAGATGTAGCAAAAGAATAAGCTAAAATTAGTAATAGTTGATTCATCAGCTGTTACAGTGGGTTCTTATTCTTTCAGAATCAGTGATCTTTTTGTGATACATTTGTGAGTAGAAAAAGACAAGCTAAATTCACCAAACACTAGAAGAAAGGGCTTTTTCACCCACTTCTTTATTTTAGTTCTCAATAGCTAATATTAGACCAGGCAGTGATTAATTATTATTTTTTTCAGATAGGTTTCAGGTGAAAGATTCATTAATCCCAGTTAAATTACTTTGAATGATTAGATTTATAATCATCCTTTTTTCAGACCTAAGATACATCCAGAACCAAGTGTAGATCTCAAATGAAGTTTAGATTGCAAACAGAAGTAACTCTATTGAACGGATGAATTATTGACCTTGCCACTACTCAGTATATATCTCAAATGATTAGCATTAGAGATGTTTTGGGTAGAAAACTTTCTAAAGTAAATGTCAAAAGTAATCAAATTGTTAGAAGCCTGAATTTTTTTGATCATCCTTGCAGATGCTCTTTCCCACTTGCATTCTCTCTCTCTCTCATACACTCACACACAATTAATTCTCCAATTCCTCCTTGCTGCTTTTCCCCACTAAACTGACACCATTTTAACAATGCAGGAGAAATGGCATCTTCTATTTACCACCTTTCTTTAACTTTTAGACTGGAAGGGGGAAAAAGGTTCACCCGTATATCTTTTATGTGAAGACTTTCAAAACAAAGAAGCAACAGAGCACAGAAGAGATATAATAATAGTCTAGTAGAGACAAGATGTTCACACAAACATTCTAATCACCTTCTGTATAAAAAAGTGTAAAATATCACACTCAGTTCATAAGGTATTCTATAATTCTGTTGCTTTAAAAAAAAAGAATTCGGTTGCACTTCCGGTCCCAGTGGCAACAGGACACTGAGAGGCGAGTTCTGCCCTCAGCGCCTGAAATCTGCCGCCTGGCAGGCCCCTTGGGGCCGGGCACCCCGGTTTGGGGATGCCCGCCATTTTAGGGTGGCCTTTGCCAGGGGCCCCCGGCTGAATTCTAGGGCTGGGGCCAATGCTGGCACGCCTGAGGCTCTCGGGGCTGAGGTGGCTTCTGGCGGTGGCCATTTCCAAGGCTGCCGCCCGTACCATTGTGCCTGGCAGACTTGGGGCTTTTTTCAAAATGTCTAGCGGCTTCTGAACCTGATCGAAGATGAGGGGGTGACCGGAGAGGAAGGAGAAGGCTGAGGTGCGGTGAGTGCGGAATCGAGCCCTGGAGC
>JAOYMU010000077.1:28369523-28381952 GCA_025802295.1 Psammodynastes pulverulentus
CAATTAAGAAGGGTTCGGTGAATGTGCATATGAAACTGGTGGGGTTCAGTACCTCCAACAAGGTTAAGAACCACTGCTTTATGGTATTGTAAAAATCTCATTTTTCCAAAATGGTCACTTTGAGAATTGCAATAAAACGTGCTGAGAGATTGAAATGCCCTTATTTTACATTGTTATTGGTTTGAATCCTGAAGTCATATTAGTGATATCCACTAATTCCTTTGCCCCATATATCTTACTGTCCCATACATACTGTCCAGAGGGACATTGCTAGTAGATGCAGCATAATATGATTTTCATTTTAGCATCATTGTCATGTTGACAGATCCCAGAAATAACAGGAAACACAAGACAATGAAAAAAAACTAGCTTTCTAATACTAAGTCTGGATCAGAGCCTTAGAGGTCCCCAGATTACTGGATTGGTTCTGGTGTTGAGGATATGGCATAATTACTTATTTATTCTTCTTACTTCTGAGAAGTTTATAAAACGAGAAGTTTCTGGCACTAAATAAAGATGCCATTACACAAAAAGACATTGAGATCGTGCCAGCTTGCTCATTTTCATATTATAGCATTCTGTGCTGGCCTTACACATAAATAGGACTTATATGCATTAAAAGTACCAGAATTTTATAAGAAGGAAATTATTCAAAATGCAGGTGGTAAATTTATCAATCACCTCAATGATTTTTTTTAATGCACTTGTTTAAAGTAGGCTTTTGTTGTTTCTCATGGTTTGCTGAAAAGAAAGCTATTTTAATAAATACATTTTTCTATTGCCAAGAATCAAAAACCTCTTTACTTTTGGATGTTATCAGAATTAATGTATAGTAGTTCAAAAGTCTTCATTAACTGGGACTGCTGATTATTGTAACACCACCCACCTTTCTTCGTTTATCACTTTTAATCACTTATTCCATAGAAAGTGGCTTTGAGGATTTTCTATTCCCTTTTTCACTCACCACCAGTCTTGGGTCACACCAAACCATTTCTGTGAAATTCAATTAGAATATCATGCCAGTTCTCCAAAAACTTCACTTTAAACATGAATGGTAAAATCTTGAAAGGAATACTCAGTAACTGCCAGACAAGGTTTATTAACACTTTTGTCAGAAAAATGTGTTTGTTTTAGACAGATCAATCAAATCTATTTGAAATGATGTCCTTGAAATCTTAATGGTTTAGGTCAAATATTCATATTATATAGAGAACAAAAGGATGAATGTCGTATTTTAGTATTTTAGTTTTAAGAAGTATGGAACACAAAAGCAAAATAATTTATTATAAGCAGTGCTTCCCTCCTTAAACCTGAGGTAAATATAGGACATTCAATTTTCATGCTATTTGCATTTTCACCTTGTTTCAAGGTACCAAAACTCTATAATGGGACAGTCTGCCATCTTTGAAATACTCTTTTTATACATAAAAAAACTTCAACCTGAGGGCATAATCAATTCTTGCTGTAAATTATATTCAAGAAAAGACAGTTGTGTTGATAACATCTGTGGAATCTTTAATCAAAATAGGAGAAGGGCTCTATAAATAAATAAATACTCAGAACGCTTTTCTCTTTCAGCTTGTCTTGAGAGACTTTTATCTCAAATCCAAATAATACACCATTTTGGGCTTATATAAGTGGCAATGTTTTCATAACATGCAACTACTCTAGGAGGAAATAGTTATTATGGAACAATACTTCTGATGAATTCTTTTTCCTTTGTTCTTCCCCCAATTCTGATTTGTAAATAAGTCATTTTGCCTATGCTGGATAAAAGAAAGAGAAGAATGAGCAGGCATCCTTTTGAAGAACTAATTGCATTTCAGATGTTTTCTAATTGCATAAGGTAGGTATCAAGATCTTGCATAAGGGTCCCCAAATAACACACAGGACAAGATAAAGTCAAAAAATGTGTTTATTATTATGGCAGCAAAGAAGTATGCCTTTTGGGGAGCATGCTAACTGCTGTTCACGTTAGCCTTTTATATAATATTCAGAGAAAGAAGGAAAATGATTGATCAAAACTTGGTATATAAGTTTGACACTTGGTCTGAAAAAGAAGAAAGAGAAGAAAGAGAAAAACCAATGCAGTTTAATTCTTCATTTTTTTTGTTCACATTTCTTAAAATATAAATATATCTAGAGTTTATTATCAAGAGATGAAAATAATAAGCTTCCCATCAAACAAATGCTAGAAAGCCATAGTTTCACCATGGCTTTTGGTCAACACTACTCCAACAGTTGTTACTTTATTCTTTTAAACAACAATTTTAATTTAACAGGGTCAACCAGTTGTACTGACCACTCTGACTCCTTTTTCTCCTCTTCCTGAGGAGGAGGTGGTGGTAGTGGTGGTGGTGGAACATATCTCCTCACTTCGCTGTGGTGGATCCACTTCTTCATCCCATCCACTTTCAGGTAGGCAAAGGTGATCGCATTCACTTTGAAAGGACCATTCCATCTGTGCTGAGCGGAGTCATCAGACCACCATTTCAGAACAACCAAATCTCCAATCTTATAAGGGTGCAGTGGGAAGTCAATCTCAGCTTCCTCTGGTGTGCTTTGCTGTAGGTAAATAGAAAGGCAAGATAGGGCAGCAGATGATGGTAGTAAATCAATTTTAAGCTTCTCCAGCTTGTGGAGCATTTTCTGGATCCCAGGAAATCTGAATTCCTGGGATGACCTACTATGGAGAATTTTAAAGGGATTTATTCCCAATCTCTTTTTTGGAGTAATGGTGGTGCTGTCTTATTAAGATTATGGGGAGACCCTGCAGCCAAGGTAATTGGGTTTTTTCACTTTAACTGGGTTTCTTTCCTAGAGACCATTTGCCCATTTAATTCTCTATTAAGATTGGGAAGGATAGGTAGAATATAGCTTTGGGCAGGTTTCCTTATTGAAAAAAATAGGTGTTAAAAGGTGACTGGCCTACTTTAATAAGTCCATACCTTTGAAATTTATCAATTATTGGTCACGTGCCTTTTCTTGTCACTATTTTAGTGAGATATTGATGGCAGTAAGGAATTAAGATATCATTCTTTAAGGGACTAGTATTGGCTCAACAAATTTTGCCCTATCAAGTTATCTGGTGGCTCATACCCAGGGAATTATTGCATCTCCATTTCCCTTATTATTATTTCTTCATTGCCAGGTTGTATTTTAATCTGGGTAGTTTTAATATATATTTGGTATTAAAACTACCCAGAGTCATCCTATAGTGGAGATGAGTGTCACAAAAAATAAAGGGATAATTGTTCTCCATGTCTCTTGTTCAGGAATTTTTATGGTTTTGATCCTTAAGTCAAAATCAACAGTTGCCTGTAATTTATTAAGTAAATTCCTAACAAATAAAAGAACTAGGGAATTGACAAATAGAGATATTTATGGATGAATTCATCTTGCCCATTCTAAGAGCCCAAAAGGGGGGCTTGTTTTTTCATCCAAAATTTTGTTTACTGATATTGTCTCAGCAGCTTGGGCATTATTTTCCTTTTAACTATTGAATGATATACCCAATATCCCCTATCCCTCGGGGGAGGGGGCAAGGATCAAAGAACTGTTAGCTCTTTTGATCCTAAATCCCATCAGTTATCTTCTTTTCTCAGATTTAAAGTTTGTCCCTGAATTTTTTTAATGAAAACTCTTTCTTCCAATGACCAAACCCTTGCAATAGACACATTGATTCTAATGTACTCCTAGCCTCTAATTTCCTCTTAATTGTCTCTTTTGACCTACAGTTCCTCTTAATTTCCTCTTAAAATCCTCGTTAAAGCTTCCTCGCACCATCTCTTACAACCTTCTCTATTTTGTTGTATGACTTGAGCAAGGAATATAGCTGCCTCTTTTCTCTCCATTTGGTCCTTTCTTAAATTTTATCTCTGTTAATATTCATTTGATAAACTATGTCTACTAATTCTGAGATTGGTTTTCCTCCTACTCCTTCCACTTTTTGTAACTTTCTCTTATGTACCAGTAGAATTTTTGCAGTTCAGGCCTGAAATGAAATGTCCTTGGTACTTTCTGAGTTGTTTTTGTTTTCTTGTAGAAGTTTCATTACCCAAATTAGTTAACATCATCAGTACTTGATGATGTTATCTAGTTTGGGTAATGAGACATCTGCAAGAAATAACTAAGTACCAAGGATCCCTCATTTCTCCTTATGTCTTCTGCACTTTAGCTTAGAAGGGAGGGGGATATTGTTTCAAAGGAAAAAAGCAAATGCTAGGGTTTCTGACCAGTTTCTTAATTTATAATGATGAGAAGGTTGTGTTTTGGGACAAACCTTTTCCTCCTCAGTGTGTGGATGGGGGGGGGGGGCTGCCAAATGATGCTTTTCATGATTAGTGTCTCGTGGATGGACTCTTAGAAGAGTGGGATATAAAAGGTCCACATGCATCCCACCAATGGTGGGAAATAAAATCCATGACTCAACCAAAGGCATTGATGATTAGCTATTACAATAATAGGGAAGGCTTCACTGAACAACTAATCCTCAAGAACCAAAACCATATGATGAAAAACTACATTAGTCATTTTTCTCTCCTTTTTGGGTCATCTATTATAGATCTTTATACACTAATGGCTTCTCGGCTACTTTCTCATTTCTCATCTTTGCTATTTCTCTTCCTGAAACCACCTTATCCTACTCCATCTATCTATCTATCTATCTATCTATCTATCTATCTATCTATCTATCTATCTATCTATCTATCTATCTATCTATCTATTACACGTAGGCTGTTTTTTTTTCAGCCTAACCATTTTTGTTTTTCATCCTTTTCCTGCTGCATTGACTCCAATAATTTAAGTGCATGTGCCACTATATCATATTTAGGCAAAAATATTTTGTTAAGGTAACAAAAATGTATTATGAAGCATACCTGGAATTGCAGTCATCCTTAAAACTTCATTGTGCATGGAGTTCCATCTTTAACTTCCAGGGATTGTTCATTTTTTATTCCTATAGTAGCTTAAATGCTAAATGTTATTTCCTCAGTGATTGCTAGTTTCCTCTTCACTGCCATTTCTCAGTGGCACACTTTTACTCTATTGTTACTCAATGAACTCCAACTCCTTTCTTTAAAGCTAGTATGGCCACCATCCAAGTTAATATTGACTCTGAGAGGTGTCACTGTAAATACTATTTAGTTGAGAGATCCTGCTGGCAATAATCGGTTGCAATGTTTGACATGTCTTGGCTGCCCTCTAGTGATCATCCATATGTATGTAGCCAACATTTGCAACCATTGGAAAATGGTTGAAGAAATGTTTTTAAAAGGAGGTCTTGCTATAAGGATTAGGAACCTGCAAATTTCCTGAACAACCTAACATGAGGAAAGATACCAAAAAAACAAACAAAAAAAAACCAGGTTTTCCCTGGAAGCAGTAGCTACTGAAAATTAGAATATCCTATCTCACAGTTTAAGGAGATAAAAGAGCACACTTTGCACTTTAAATTATAGGGAGTCCTCAACTTACAAGTACAACTGAGCCTAAAATTTATGTTGTTGTTAAGTGAGTTTTGCCCCATTTTATGACCTTTCTTGACACAATTGTTAAGTGAATCACTGTAGTTGTTAAATTAGTAACATGGTTGTTAAGTGAATCTGGTTCCCCATTGACTGTGCTTGTCAGGAGGTCGCTAAAATTGATCACATGATCCTGGGACACTGCAACCATCATAAATAGGAGCCAATTGCAAAGCGTCTGCATTTTGATTATGGGACCATGGGGATGCTGCAGTGGTCGTAAGTGTGAAAAACGATCATAATCACTTTTTTCAGTGCTGTTGTAACTTCGAATGGTCACTAAATGAATGGTTGTAACTCAAGGATATCGGTAGTTGCTTTAAGCCAAGGATAGGCTAGTCAGTTTCAGACCTTGAACTTTTGACTATTGGCCAGCAACAAAGATAATTTTGCATCTCCAGGTTGCCTGCTTTATTACTTAGTGGGTCAACAGATCAGCTGCACAAAGAGACCAACCTGGGAAAAACATGTACAACAACTAAAGCATCAGACTTTTCCATTTGTGCTTTCTGTTGTTTTTGTGAACCCAAATTTATTAAAGGTGAAGCTTGTGCCCTACAAAAGTTATATTGTCCAAGCAGTCCTTGCAATGGAGAAAAATGCCCCAGTAAAGAAGGAAGATTTCAATAAAATGTATATGTAATTTTTGTTGTTGGAAAAGGACTACAGTGGAACCTCAGTTCACGACCATAATCCATTCCAGGACTATGGTCATGATCTGATTTGGTCATGACTGGAAGTATGACCATCTGCACATGCGCAGACAAAAAATTGGTGTTGAAGGGGAAATTGCTGTGGGAAATCACTGCAGAAATTCGCTGCAGTGATTTGGTTTCTGGTCGCCACCTAAAGATGTGTTCATGACTAGAAACAAAACTTTGCCAAAAATTCTGGTCTTCACCTGATGTGGTCACAAACAGAAGCATTCACAACCTGAGGTTCCACTATATTTCAAATTTTATTCTGCCAAATGTTTCATAAAACTTTTGCTTTGCATCCAGGATCTATATGCTCTGCTGGTTATTGTTCATTTCTCTACAATACTTGTTATTCAATCAACATAGCTACTTACTTCTACAATATGTTTTTGCTTGCAATCTGATGTCACAGAGCTTCTGAATTTAACACAAAATAATTGTAATAGCCCAAGGACCCTTCTCCTGCTTTGCCTATCGAGTAAAGCAGTTAAGATCAGTGTTGGCTATTACAGAAATGTCTTCCTACCAAGAGAGTGTATTTGATTTGCACTCTAAATCTTCCTGATCCATTTAATCATCTCTCTAGTGACCTAGAGGTGAAATAGATAAGATCAGTAACATTTAACCTTTATCAGGCCCATCTGGAGAACCCAGTTTAATGTTCATCATCCCTGTTTCTAATCCCCTGTCTTTCTCAGGGCAATGTTACCTATTTAGTAGTCATTTCTTTTGCAAGAAGGGATCTCAGGGACTGTATTTTTGAGGTGGCAAGCAAAATCAAAATTTAGCATATTTTTTTTTATTTCTTGAGTGAATCTACAATTTTTACAATGGAGGACGAAGAGATCCATGGTTTTTTAAAAAAATAATAATACATAGATCTCATCTTTGTCTAGTGACCATTCAACACTGGAAAAAGTGATTTATGAAAGTTTTTCACAGTTATGACAGTTGTAGCATCCCTGTGGACATGTGATCAAAATCTTGACCCTTGAAACTGACATGCATTTATAACAATTGTCATATGATTACCTTTGTTGACCCTTTGACAAGCAAAGTTAATGGGAAACCAGATTCATTTAATAAATAGCCTTGTTACCAAATTAACAACTGCAATGGTTCACTTAACAGCTCTGATAAAGAAGGTTGCAAAATGGGGCAAAATTCACTTAACAACTGACTTGCTTAGCAACAGAAATTTTGGCTCAGTTGTAGGTATAAGCTGAGGACTATCTAAAGCAGGGTGTCAAACTTCCAGTTCGCGGGCTGGATGCATCATGCTCTGGCCATGACCATGCCTGGTTTAGCGAAGGCAAAAAAAGTCCTGATATGTCATGTGATGCTGCCGTGATGATGCAAGTTTGTCACTCCTGATCTAGAGTATACATTAACATAGCACAGGCTGCCCAGGACTGCATATTTTCTTTAATCACCAAAAGTAGAGAAAAAAGACCAAATTATTTCAATGAAGAAAGAACAGGGGGGCAGCCTTAATTTCATTCTGTTTTGTTATTTTGTTATTTTTTTAATAATAAGTTTTATTAAAATTTAGTATAGAGAGACAGTTTGGTGTAGTGGTTAAGGCACTAAGTTAAAAAGCAGAAGACCATGAGTTCAACTCCAGCCTTAACCATGAAAGCCAGCTTGGTGACCTTGGGCCACTTATTCTCTCACATCGCAATCTACCTTGCAGGGTTGTTGTATGGGAAAAGTAAGAGGAGAGAGGAGCATTAGGTATGTTTGCCGCCTTGAGTTATTTGTAAAAATAAGAAAGACAGGGTAGAGATAAATAAAATAACAAATACAAAGATAAAAGCTAATACAAATTTTCTTATTTTGCCTATTTATACTTTTTAGGGATCTGTTGCAGGTTTTGGAGGCTTTTTTCATATTTTTATATGAAAATTGGTTATTTAATATTTTGCTAACGAATTCCTATTGTATAAATGTGTTAATTGAAAGAAGATTCAGAAACAAACATCAGGGAACTCATAGACTATGAGCTCAGGGACATCCCCAGAAGGAGTTAAAAAAAATCAAGACCTCTTTTTACATATATCAGTGAATATAATCTTCAATCACAGAACTATAGCTAATATCTTGACTTTTTTGACTCCTTTGGGCATATGGTTGTGTGTTTAGGTTGCATCTTCACTGCAAAACAATTTTCCCTTACTTATTGCACTCTAAAAGTAAGTTGCATTGTCAACTTGTCTATAGAAGTCAGCTTGCAGATTAAATATTATAAATTGTAGTCTACTATATCTTGAGGGCACAAGATCAATGTGTTCTGATGTGGCTTTCATCATCTTCTTCCTCTATCTCAGAGGTAGTATTCGACCGGTTCACACTGGTTCGACTGAACTGGTAGCAGAAAAGACTGCCACTCAGGCGAGCCGGTAGAAAAAATATGGCTACCAATTCAGCCAAACCAGTAGCTAATCCACCCCCTCTGTGTGTGCACGCTTTCCTCTCCCTTCCGCGCATGTGCGCACCTACCAGCATGTACCTACTGTGCATGTGCGCGCCGATCATCTGAGAAGATTCTTTGATCCTCTCAGATGATCTGCACATGTTTTTTAGCTACCGGTTTGGCCGAACTGGCACTTTTAGCTCAAAAAAGTGCCAGTTCAGCCGAACTGGTAGCTAAAAAAAGTGTGCCGAACAGCTGAGACGATCAAAGAGTCCTCTCGGATGATCAGCCTACACATGCGTAGTAGGCACCCAGTGGTAGGCATGTGAATACGCAGAAGGGAGTGGGAGCGCGTGCACACATGCACAAAGTCAGCGAACCGCTGGCAACACTGGGAGGAAACCACCACTGCTCTATCTCATTGGTATTTTTTTTTAGAAAAATAGTCTTACGACTGAGTAATCTTCCCCAAATACCTACCTTCCAAGACCAATAGGGATTGTAATGATTATTTTTTAAACTAATTGCTGTTTAAAATAAAATCAGGATGAAAAATAAGCAAGGTAAGGAGTTGATGTTATTTGGAGTAGACATTCTAAATTTCCAATATGAATTCCTCTTCTTCTGTATTAACTTTATTCATATTTTCATTGGTCATACTTGCATGCCCTTTTATAATGTTACCTTAAATTTGGCCTCTGTCTTTTGAATGCATAATACTGCAGTTTGTGAAGTGTGTACAGTTTTAATTAAGTTAATGTTTACATGGAAGTGTTACATATTTTTATATCTTAGAGTCACAGTCAAGTTCTGCCAAATTTTCTGGTTTTACTGTACCGGTACCTTAGAATCCATGGTGAGAAGATGTCAAATCTGTCCTTTACACAAAGGGCCACACCTGTAAATTTTTTAAAAGATAAAAATTTTACTATATATGACACATATTTTATGTATAGGTACAATAAAATAATATCAGTAATAAGAAACAACAGCCAGTATAACTTTGCAATATAGGTTAATTCTTTACTCTTTCCTAAATCCACTATAAAACATGGGTAGATGACAAGAACCAAGGGTCTCACTATCCCCTTTGCTTGGTCCTAAAGACTTACAAACTCAAGGCCTAAATTGCATCCATCCCTGTGTGCGGCCCCATTAGGCAGCAGGAAGCTGGCAGCTTTCTGAGGATATGAACAGCTGCCAGTCATGTGTTGTTTAATGAGTCTGCTTATGAAGATGAAGCAGGTTTTGGAGAGCCTCATTAGGCAGAATAAGCCAATACGTTGCTGCAGCCTACAGCCCGTTGTGCCTTTGTATTGCACCTAGTCGTGAGAGGTACTTTTGTGTGCCTTCACCCAGTGCCATTGAACAAATGTCACACCAGTCACAATATAATAGTAACTTTTCTGGGTAGCCAATGTGATTAAAAACAAGGTTTTGAGGGAGTGGAAGCTTCTCCTCATGATCAGAAAGGAAACAGCCTGATATGTGAATCCAAGGACCACAATAATTAGTGCAAAAAGGGAAAAGGAAAGACTGACTAGGAATACCCTCCAGTTCCAGATATGGGCAGAGAGCATACATATAAGTAACCTGGAAGAAAAAGCATCCTCTGCAAGGAAGGATAATTTGTAGACTAAAAAGGCCTTGCAGGAACTCCACAGGGGGATTCTGCTCTGTTTATGAAACTCTGGTTGGAACCAAGAGTGGTTTAATATATGGAGCAATGGAAACAGTAAAACCCAGTGGTCATACTGTGCCCAGGGAAGGGGACAAATATACTGGGCATCTTTCATGAGAAAAGGGGTGATTATAATAGGGGAGTCTAAGCATAGTACAAATTGAGAGGGTTTAAAAAAAACTACACCCATTACTCCTTTCCTTGTTCTGCTGACCCTGTCTGTTACTTCTGAAGGCATAAGGATGACATAATTTCAATCTTCTGTTCTCTAAGGAGGAGTCTGAGGTAAAGTGGAGTGGGTATCTGAAACCTATAATTATGCTGGCACTTCCATCTGTATAACCTTCATTAATTAGAAAAGGAGCTGTATTCAGCTCTGATACAACAGATCAGGTATCTGAGAGGGAGTGTATGATCATGGAGGATGACAGCTTTAGAAGTTGCCAATTTGTAAAAAAAATCAGTTAGATTGCAGAAAATGAACTCCATCCCCCCCCCAAAAAAAACCTACCATGAAATGCTAGAAGTAGCAGGCCACACCACAGAAGTAGCTGAACTGTTCCCTTTCAAAATTGTATTATAAGCTTAGTTATACAAAACTTGTTTGCTTACTTACTTATTGTAGAAAAATTATTCCATGTTCCAAAAGCATCTTAATTCTACTTGGAATGAGTAAGAAACAAGTTATTTTTCTATAAAGGAATTGCCAGAGATTTTTGGATAATTATGGTAATTAAAGTATCCAGACTGGACAATTTTTAATTCGTTGCAAACTGAGACTTTAAAAAAGATTGTGTGAAAAGAAACAGCACAAAACTGGACTACTGCATTGTCAGGCACAACTTTCAGATTAAATTTCTCCCAGCAATTCAGCAGCTAATTGTGATATTGTCTCAAGACAATTTGGCCAATGAGCAAAATTAACCTTATTAAGAGTACTCGGGGCTCTGAGGAAACTCATAATGCATTTTACACCACATATTGAAAAAAAATGAAGCATGCGCAGCTCAGTGTTAAAAGAAAACTGAAAATGAAGTTTTATTGCGATCACATATGTAAGTAATAGAACATCATTGTTTTGTTTGTTTAGGGAGGATGAATTTGTGTCTGTTCAAGGCTGAGACAAATTCCATGCAAAAAGAAACAGGGAGCTGTTTCAGTTATATTGTCAATGTTTTAATATCGGTGAGTTTTGTATGTTTGTATAAATTTATATTTATATAAATGTATATAAAACAAAATGTCATGGTGAAAACCTCTTGAATTATGCAGGTTTGAAAATTATATTTGTCACCTTAAAAAGATGATTTGTGTGTGTGTGGGTGGGGGAGGTGGGTGCTGACCACACCCCTCAGCCACCATTTATTCTAGTGCATGTGTTTTGTGTGAATCTTATGAGAATTTAACAAAGCTGAGAAGTTTCTACTACTTTTTTATTATTTATTGTTTGAAGTGTATTTTCTTTTTATTTATTGTTCCCTTCCCAGACTTTAAAGCCCTTCTTTAGATTTTTAAAGATCTGTTATTACTGTGTCTGCCTTTTTTCTTTTTTTTTGATACATTAATTGAAGGTCACAAGGGAGGGGGGCAAAAATAGGAGACAATACAAAGCCTCCATAGAAAAACCACTGGAAGCTGACCCCCTCCCCTTCTTTTTCAGATTTTTTTTTAATGCTTTCACACACACACACATACATCAAATTTAATATTTCCATTTGCACCAAAATTTCAGGGAGTATCTCTACATGTGCAGAGTGCAAGATTGGAATCCAGGCATGAATTTGTTTAGACTACATAAAAAGAAAACAATTTATTTTCTACAGCACTGATACCATATATCTAGAAGAGAAAACATTGTGTTATAGGTGTCTCTGCTTCTGGCATCGATAGGAGAGATCCATAAAAGTGCTGCTGGAACAAAAAGGTCAAAGAGAAAAAAAATCAAAGGATTTTAAGGAAACATTCCCATTGATTGCAATGGATGTAAGTGACAGAAAGATATAGAAGGATAAGGGACTCACAAAATAATGTCTGTTTTCCCCTTCTAAGTCCTGGTTGTGATGGAAGTGGGAGAAAATAACTTTGATTATTTATGGGAGACAGAGTTTG
>JAOYMU010000077.1:28391431-28403007 GCA_025802295.1 Psammodynastes pulverulentus
TTTATAAAATTTCTTTCCCCCCATAGAAAGCTAATAAAAATGTTTAATTTTTGAATATAAGTGATATATGCCCAGAAAGGTTTTTATTAAAAAATTCAAACCAAAAATTAGATGTTTTTGCCATTAATCAGAGGTGTCAAACTCAAGGCCTGGGAGCCAGAGTCTTGGGTGCTTAGATCTGGCCTGCGGGGCCTCCCTGGAAACAGTGAAGGACTGGCCCATGGTGCCTCCGCCAGAAAAAATGGAGGTCAAAGATCCATGTGTGACCCTCCTGAGCTCCATTTTTGGCTGTGATGGCCTCCTGCAACTCTCTGCCAGTGAAAACAGAGCTCGTTTTTCATTTGGAGAGTGGTCAGACCACCACAGATACCTTCGACATGAGTGATGTTGAATTAGCCATGCCCACCCTGGCCACATCCATCTTTCCTGAGGTCAAACACACCCTGGTGTGGCCCTCAATGAAATCGAGTTTGCCACCCCTGCCATTAATTAATACATATTCTGGTCACTGAATTTAGTGCAATTTACAAAGTGAGGCCTTACTATTTTTTCTGATGTCTTTTTAAATCATATTATAGAACCTGAATACGTTTTATGCAACTCAACATATAAGTATCTTTAATTTATTTTTTACTAATGTAACAGAATGATTAATTAAGTCTTAATATTATTTGGAAAAAGGATAATACATGTGATTAAAAACACTACAGTTGCCTTAGCATACCAGGTATATTTCAATGTTCCACAAAAATTACCAGCGGGCAAGGATTGCTGATACAATGTATTCAGGTCCATTTACCAGCCTAACAAAATGATTTTGTCTCACATTAAAAGTTTATGACATTCGGAACAGAAGAACAATTTATTTGTATCTACAAGTTTTTCTAGGGAATGCTGGGATTTCTCTTTATTTTAAATATGTCCATAATACATTATTAAAAGATCAAATTCACTGTCTAAGCTATTTTTCCATGGAGGTGCACTAATGCAAATTAGACAGAATGACTTTTCCACATATAATTGGGCTGAAATGAGGTGGAAGGAACAGAAAGACAATTAACTTTAGCCTCCCCCCCTTTTTTTTTCTATTTTTTCCCGTAATCTATAGTAGTTTGGAGTAGGTTTTAGTGCCTGCTGGTAATACACTGTCAGGACTGCCAGGAAGAATTATTCAGAGGCCTTCAAGGGCTTTGTTTATCTCATTTTTCAATTAACCTCTGTGTTTTAACTTCATCATAATGCCTGCACCAATTCACACCAAACAACAAATAAAAATCCCCTTTTTCTGTCATTGTGTCAAAACTAAGGTTCCTGTTGTTTTCCATAAGAGAGGGAAATAATAATAATAAATATACATAAAAAAGAAAATCTGCATATTAGAAGAGACAAATGCAGGTCATAAAAGGTATAATAAGATTGCTTCTGCCTTGATATTCTTTTATTTTTTTTAATATGCAAAATGTATGAAAAAAATCAGTGAATTAAGATGAAGGAGACAACCAGGAAAGTTGTGTTTGGATGGGGTTAATGAGATCCTCAGGACATAAAGAGGCAAGAAGTTTAAAAAACAAAAAGCAATATATTGGCATGTGGATGTTATAGAGGCAAGAGTCATTTGTAAAAACAGAGAGGTATCAAGAAGTATGAATATTTTGGGAACTAGATTTAGCTATATTTACATTCTTATGTCATGTTTTTAATTTATTTGTTCTGCTATTTTTTATCCCATTTCTGCACTTGGCATATAACATAGCTCACCCCAAAAGGGAATAGTGTTACCAACATTTGTGTTTGTGAGTCAATTCAGTTATTTCATATTATTTATTACAATAAATATGTGTTTCCATATAATTAAAACATTAAACAAAAATTAAAATTAAGCTTCCTACAGCATTTAATACTACTATAAAACTAATATTCTAAATGGAAAATTCTTTCCCCAAACAATTTTTTTTAATTAAAAAAATGAAACAAAAGCTCTCTGCATAGGCAGACTGCATATATCTAGACATACAGTACTTTCTATGTCCTCGAAAATATCAGCTCTATGTTCAAGGCACCCCTGATAGTTTTCAGGGCTCCCAGATGCAGGAATCTTAAGGTCAAGCAGGACTCAGAGAAAAAGGAGATAAAATAAAATAAACAATGTTTTTCTCTAAATCAACAAAGCCAGCTGTGGTTCTCTTCATCACGTCCAAAAGTAAGGTTAAGTTCATCAAGGGAAAAAAATGAAAGTCATTCTCAAGGACTCTGAAAAAACCGATCTTGGAGAATTGCTGGGATAGCATATAAAATTAATACATTATTATTATTATTATTATTATTATTATTATTATTATTATTATTATTAACAGAACATCTTGAGGAGAAGACAACTTTTGGAAAAGTACAAGGGGTTTAGGAGATTCTTCATGGACTGATCAAAAACTGCAAGAGAGTGGGCACAGCATCACAAAACAATCTCCATCTTGTGCATTGGTGACACTGACAGAGGTTGATTTTATGTCACAATGCAGTTATGGCATACTGCCTTCTCAATTCCTAGCAAATAGATGGAGAAGAAATGGAGGTAGTGACAGATTTTATTTTCCTGGGCTCCAAGATCACTGCAGAGGGGGACTGCAGCCAAGAAATTAAAAGATGTTTGCTCCTGGGGAGGAAAGCTATGGCAAATCCAGACAGCATAATAAAAAGCAGAGATATCACCTTGCCAGAAACATATGTATAGTCAAGGCTATGGTTTTCCCAGTTGCAATGTATGGTTGTGAAAGTTGGAGCATAAGGAAGGCTGAGCTCCAAAAAATTGAGGCCTTTGAACTATGGTGCTGGAGAAGACTCCTGCGACTCCCTTGGACTGCAAGGCGATCAAACCGATCAGTCCTAGAGGAGATCAATCGTGACTGCTCTTTAGAAGGCCAAATCCTGAAGCTGAAACTCGAATAGTTTGGCCACCTAATGAGAAGGAAGGATTCACTGGAGAAGAGCCTAATGCTGGGAACGGTTAATGACAAAAGAAGAATGGAACGGCAGAGAAAGAGGTGGCTGGTCACTGAAGCAGTTGGCATGAGCTTAAATGGACTCCAGGGGATGGTAGAGGACAGGAAGGCCTGGAGGAACATTGTCCATAGGGTCACGATGGGTTGGATACAACCTCACGACTAACTAACAACGACAAGTCTTAGACCCATATACAGATGAACACAGCTGGAGCAGATTTTGGGAAGGCAATGACACACATTATTACAGACAGGACCTGAAGGAGCCCTAGTAGATTCCATGACAGATTTCAAGCTCTTGGGGGGGGGGGGAATGTAGCCCTCAACCAAAAACTTCTCCAGTGAAGCTACCTGCAAGATATTACTACCTGCTGATTGGTAATTATGGGTTGAAGGTTAACATATCTGGAGGACACTAGGGGTGAGGCAGACAACAATTACTGAACCAAATACACATATGCATCCTAACTATAGGCTTAACAATTGCTGTTTAGGTTTACACTATTAAAAGCAATATGCAGAAAAGGCCTGGTTATAATCTGTTAAAGAATCCTGCATTGAGCAGGAGTTGGATTAGATGACTGCCAAGTCATTTCCAACTTGATGATTCTGTGATTTTTACACACACACACACAAACACACCACACAGAGAGATGCTAAGCTTATTTTAAAACCCTTTAGCCTATAGGTCGAAGGCTACTAAACCTCTGTTAAAATATCCATTAAAATTCACTATCTTGTTTAATAGATAGATATGAATGAAGGACTCCATTTGTCCCTGAGCTTTTGGTCCTTAAAGACATTACAATTTTCACTCTAAAAACAAGCAAGATCTTGGGAGCAGATGTTTCTGCTATCTAACATAGTAGGATAAAGATCAACAGTCCTTTCTTTCTTTCTTTCTTTCTTTTTTTCTTTCTTTCTTTCTTTCTTTCTCTTTTTTTCTTTCTTTCTTTTTTGACAGGCGGTTTCTATAATAGTTATAAGTTGTTGTTAGTTGTGAAGTCATGTCTGACCTATCGAGAGATCATTAATAGTCATGAGTTCAGACTGATCTGAGCAGTCATATCTCTTGATCTGAGCAGTCATATCTCTTGGAATGTAACCTGAAAAATCCCTGAACAAGGAGGAGGAAAAGCAAATGTTGCAAAAAAAGGACAATTGCATTATGTTTACAGATAGACCTCAATTTACAATCATAATTGAGCTCAAAATTTCTAAGAGAGACAGTTGTTAAGCCCCATTTTATGACCTTCCTTGCCACAGTTGTTAAGTGAATCACTGCAGTTATTAAGTTAGTCACATGGCTGTCAAGTGAATCTGGCTTCTCCATTGACTTTGCTTGTCAGAAGATCACAAAAGATCATCACATGACCCCAGGACGCTGCAGCCATCATAAATATGAACCAGTTGACAAATATCCATGCTTTGATCACATGACCATGGGGATGCTGCAACAGTTCTTCGTGTAAAAAACAGTCATAAGTCACTTTTTCAGTGCTTTGAATGGTCACTGAATGAATGAATGCTTGTAAGTCAAGGGTTACCATTATTTTTACCATTTTAATTTAAATTGTTTTCTTGAAATGTTTTTTTTGTATTGGATTTTTCAAATGTATGAAGCTTAGATCACTGCAGGAAATAGGCAGCTATACAAACATAATACTTAGATAGATAAAAATGTAAGGACAAATGTTTAAAATCCGGTGAGCCAAAAAAGCAAATAAACTATGTTAGACGGAAAGGCTGCATCTCTGAGTTTCCTGTTCTCAGAGTGAGGGAAAGGAATATTTTTATTCCTACTGCACTTTAGGAAGTAGGCTCAAAAACAAAGCTTAAAGATATAGTTCTCCAATCAAGAGGAGGTAGAGAAAAGAAAAAATGAAGAGCAGGGAAAGAGTTTCTTTTTCTGATATCTTTATTGTTAGTGTGCTAGTAATCAATAGGATGACAATACTTCCTGTAGCTGCATCTTTTTTAATATTAGCTCCCCAAAATACTAAGAAAATTAAAGTAAAACTAAAGTTTTACAGGAAAATTGTTTAAATTCAGCTGCATAGATGGCATACTTTCAGCATATTTTATTTTGTCACTAAAACACTTTCACCTGCTCTTTCTATTATAGTTTTCTTAGCAGCTGAGAGTAAAAAAAGAATAACACCATACCCCCTCCACTTCCCAGAAGTACCAGTAGATGATCACTTAAATATAAGACAGAAGTGTATGGCAGCAGCCACCCCCCCAAAAAGAGTTAATACAATCCTTGGTTGTATAAATAGAGGCATAGAATCAAAATCACATGAAGTATTTGATTCATAACTGGGTGAACAACTACATTCAACATGTAGTCCTCAATGGAACTGCATCTACGTGGAGTATGCAGGCATGCAGTGGAGTACCCCAAAGCTCAGTTTTAGGCCCAATACTCTTCAACATCTTCGTCAATGATTTGGATGAGAGGATAGATGGAGAACTCATCTAATTTGCAGACAACACCAGGCTAGCAGGAAGAGCCAATATTCTGGAAGATAGGCTTACAATACAGAAAGAGCTTGATAGACTTGAACATTGGGTGCTATCTAACAAAATGAAATTCAATGGTGAAAAAAGTAAGGTTCTACATTTAGGCAAGAAAAACTGAATGCTCAGTTCTAATATAGGTGGTACCTCACTCAATAATAGTAACTGTGAGAGGGATCTTGGAGTCCTAGTGGACAATCACTTAAATGTGAGCCAGCAGTGTGCAGCAGCTGCCCCAAAAAACCAACACAGTTCTAGGCTGCAGAGGGATAGAATCAAGATAATATGAAGTGTTCATATCAGTTTATTATAATGCCTTGGTAAGGCCACACTTGAAATATTACCGTTTTGGTTACCACAATGTAAAAAGATGTTGAAACTCTAGAAAGAGTTCAAAGAAGAGCAACAAAGATGATTGTGGAACTGGAGGCTAAAACATATAAAGAATGGTTGCTGGAATTTCTGGGATTGCACAAAAAGAGGGAGTTAAGCTATACTCCAAAGCACCTACAGTATGTCACAGAAATGAGTACATCCATCACATTTTGTAAAAATTTAAGTATATCTTTTCATGTGACAACACTGAAGAAATGACACTTGGCTACAATGTAAAGTAGTGAGTATATAGCTTGTATAACAGTGTAGATGTGCTGTCCCCTCAAAATAACGCAACACACAGCCATTAATGTCTAAACTGCTGGCAACAAAAGTGAGTACACTCCTAAGTGATAATGTCCAAATGGGGCCCAAAGTGTCAATATTTTGTGTGGCCATCATTATTTTCCAGCACTGCCTTAACCCTCTTGGGCATAGAGTTCACCAGAGCTTCACTGGTTGCCACTGGATTCCTCTTCCACTCCTCCATGACGATGTCACGGAGCTGGTGGATGTTAGAGACCTTGTGCACCTTCACCTTCCATTTCAGGATGCCCCACAGATGATCAATAGAGTTTAGGTCTGGAGACATGCTTGGCCAGTCCATCACCTTTACCCTCAACTTCTTTAGCAAGGCAGTGGTAGTTTTGGAGGTGTGTTTGGGGTCGTTATCATGTTGGAATACTGCCCTGTGGCCCAGTCGCCAAAGGGAAGGGATCATACTCTGCTTCAGTATGTCACAGTACGTGTTGGCATTCATGGTTCCCTCAATGAACTGTAGCTTCCCAGTGCCGGCAGCACTCATGCAACTCCAGACCATGACATTCCCACCACCATGCTTGACTGTAGGCAAGACACGCTTGTCTTTGTACTCCTTACCTGGTTGCTGCCACACACGCTAGACACCATCTGAACCAAGTAAATTCATCTTGGACTTATGGGTTCCAGAAATCCATGTCCTCAGTCTGTTTGTCTGCAGCAAACCGGTTGTGGGCAGATCAAGTTGATGCAGTGTGTGGCATATGGTCTGAACACTGACAGGCTGACCCCCCACCCCAGATGTCCAGCTTTTATATGTCTATTTCCCAAAGCTAACCTCTGGATATGACGCTGAGCATGGGCACTCAACTTTGGTCGACCATGGCGAGGCCTGTTCTGAGTGGAACCTGTCCTGTTAAACCGCTGTATGATCTTAGCCACCATGTTGCATCTCAGTTTCAGGGTCTTGGCAATCTTCTTATAGCCTACTCCATCTTTATGTAGAGCAACACTTTGTTTTTTCAAATCCTCAGAGAGTTCATTGCAATGAGGTGCCATGTTGAACTTCCAGTGACCAGTATGAGAGAGTGAGAGTGATAATACCAAATTTAACACATCTGCTCCCCCTTCACACTTGAGACCTTGTACCACTAACGAGTCACATGACACCAGGGAGGGAAAATGGCTACTTGGGCCCCATTTGAATATTATCACTTAGGGGTGTACTCACTTTTATTGCCAGCAGTTTAGACATTAATGGCTGTGTGTTGCGTTATTTTGAGGGGACAGCATATTTACACTGTTATTACAAGCTGTATACTCATTACTTTACATTGTAGCCAAGTGTCATTTCCTCAGTGTTGTCACATGAAAAGATGTACTTCAATATTTACAAAATGTGAGGGGGTGTACTCATTTCGGTGACATACTGTATACTATACGTACATGTACTATACAGAGGTGGTGTTCAGCAGGTTCTGACCAGTTCTAGAGAACCGGTAGCGGAAATTTGGAGTAGTTCAGAGAACCGGTGGTAATCTTCCCCTGGAGTGGGGAGGGAATGGGACTTTGCAGTATCCTTCCCCTGCCATGCCCACCAAGCCACGCCCACAGAACCGGTAGTAAAAATGTTTGAATCCCACCACTGGTGTGGATGTGTATAACAGGAAACTTACTCCATTCTCCCAAGATAGAACAAAGGTTAGCAGCTGCCTGTTATCCTTTGTTAGCTTAGCATTACAAGCCTTATATCAGGGGTATCAAATTCACATCGTCACGGTGTCATCATGTGTTGTATCGTGACTTTTTTTCCCCTTTGCTAAACCAGGGGTGGCCAGCGTGTGATGCACAAGGCTGCGAGTTTGACAGCCTTGCCTTATATGAATGATTTAATTTCAATAAAGTACTTCCAGTAAGAGGAAAAGATAGATTGGGATCAGCATTTCTTTCAAAAATTGATTAGAATTGTTCAGTACAGTCAAAGAATCCAGGTAAGCACCAAGAAAGTATCCAACTAAGTTTCCAATATATTAAATAATGAGGTAGCCTAATTAGTCCTTCACACATTAAAATATTTACTTTGGTTAACTAATGTGATTGATGTCTCCATCTATATGTCAAAAAAAATATGGATCGTTCAAGATCTACAGAGTTTTCCCATTAAAAAAGAAAAGTAGTTAAGAATCTCCTTATTTACATTGTGTGAGCTTCAGAAAAGGGAAAGAGAAAGTCACAGAAGGCAGTGACTGCTTTTTTTATTGTAACATTCATGGAAGCTTAAAAATATATAGCTTCAGTCACAATGCCCAGTAGACAATTCATGTATGAGATAATGGAGCTAAAGGTACATTTGTATTTTCAGGTAATGCTTTAAAAATTAATTCATTGATTGATGGTTTTGAGAACAAACACTTAGCCTAACTAGGAAATTACAACTCTTAGATGGTTATTTCAAAATGATACGCAAAATCAATCCTTCTCATATCTATAGCTGCATCTAATATTTATTAACTCTTTTTAGTCAACTGTTTTCTGACTATCTCTTTTCCTAATTCAGTTGAGTGCACCAAGATGTTTTCCTCCAAACATTCTCACCATCTTGACATCTCTTTTTCTCATCCCATCTTTGGGTTTCTTGATTTAGATTAGGAGTCTCCAATTTTACAACTTGTGGACCAACTCCCAGAATTCCATTGTTGGCTGAGGAATTCTGGGAGTTGAAGTCAACAGCACTTAAAGTTGTAGACTCCTGCCTTAGAACAAGACTGCACATAGAATTACTCATTAACAAGGTCCGTTGTATATAAGGAAAATCAGTATAAGATGTTTTATTGTTGGCATTTGTCCCCAGCAAGATTGGCAAAAATGTACCCTAATCTCAATCCAAGTTGCTGGAAATGTAAATAGAGTCAGGGCACCTTCTTCCATATGTGGTGGCTATGTCCTGAAGCAAAAATATATTGGGCCAAAATACGGAGCTGACTACAAAAAGTAACGGAATGTCAAATAGAGCTTAAACTTGAATAGTTTCTTTTAGGGGTAATTAAGGGGAATTATAGTAAAAAGACAAAATATATGATTTTACATGTAACGACAACGGCGAGGATGGTATACATGCAATGATGGAAAAAATATAGTATACCGCGGGAGGAATTAGTGATTCAAAAGATATTAGAATGTGCTGAAATGGACAAACTCACTGTAGAACTAAAAGGCAAAGATGAGTCAGAGTATTACATGGTGTGGGATAAATGGTATAAATGGTTGAATAATAGGAATAAGAATAGTAGAGATAAGACTAAGAAATAGAAATGTATATATATGAAGATAAATGTATGGAGAGTGTTAAGGATGTCACACTACTGATAAGGATGTGAATAAGATATGGAAAGATGGAAAAAGCATAATCATAATAAAAAAGAGCAAGACTGCACAAACTCTTTTGTATTGAGGGCAATTGATGTAAACCTTCTAGGTCTGCATGGAGAGTGAGCCTAGGATAAGGAATGGGTAGCATCATTCAGTCTCTCTTTTTTCTTTTCTTATGTCCATATCTGTCTCCAACCCCACATCCCCCAAATCTGGCAAAGAAGAAATATATGGTTGTGATATAGTTTAAACTGATCTTTGGTGCCAGGATTCTGAAATTGTGCCCTTATTATATACAATATTTAATCTGCAAAACAAGACTTCTTAATGTCTGAGATTGCCTCATATGGTTCCCTCAGCTGGTGTAGCCTTGGGCATCTAAGTCCTCATTTTGTCAGATGAAATGTGCTGTTTGGCAAGTTAAGTTCAATTACTGCATTTATATTGACATGCTGCTGAGCTAAGATACCACACACTGAGCATAATCTAAAATAAGATTAAATTTGAGTTTGTTGTAGAAAGAAAACATCATCTAAACTGCATGTTTTTCACTTTAATCTACTTCAGAAGTACAAATGTAGAAAGAAAATTTAATATCAGTTCAGCTGCACCTTGTAATTACACCGAAGTGCAGTCATTGGGTGCAATACCAGCTAAACTGTCATTATTAAAGAAAGCTAATTCTTTTTTATTTTACTTTCATGAAGAGAAAAATTCACAAATTTAGGTAATCTATCAAATACTTCCCTAATTCTTCCTTCCTGGGAAGAAAAGAAAAAGTTATGCTTATAAAAAAGAATGAAATAGATTTTAAAATAGTAGTCAACTACAAATTGATTATGATCTGTGAATTTATTTAGTTATGCTTATCATAGCAGAAGTTGGCCTGGTATCTAATGGTTTTGTTGCTGTAAGAAAGCTTTTGTATAATCTCAAACATCCGTGTTCTACAATGTGATTATAGGAATGTAATCGTTCAATTGTCATCTCTCAGTCTGACTAGCTGCAATTCTTCAGATGTCTGGAGGGGATGTGGTAGCAAGAATATACAATTTACTATTTTACTGGGATTCAGCTTGTGCCGATTTGGTAACAAGTTGGTTTTTTTTTCTTGTGTGAGTGGAGCATTCCCACATATATATTAAAAGGTTCTGAACTTGTGAAATTAAAATTAAAAGGTTTTGCTTTGTAAGTCCTGCGAGATGCAAACAGTATTTTACTATTATATGCCAGGATGTTATTCTGTTCACATTTGCAAAATTCATTTCAATTTCTAGCATTTTGAAGGGAATATCCAACTTCAACCTTAAAGTTCTGCTTACTGCTAAAAGAACTCTTCCTCATCATAGCCCCTCCCCTCTCAAATTTTTTTTGTAAAATTGAATCTGTAAAAAGGAAATACTTCTATTTTTATTTTCAACTTGTTTAGATAGGATATATTTATTCTGACATCTTCATTTAAAAATCTGTTTCCTTGAAGTAGTTTTTTTAAAAAATCTGACTAGCACTTTAATTTTCAGTAGCCAATTTTTATTTCATTTTTTTGTCTCAATATCTAGCGTAGTCTATTTTATTTTTTTCTTTTAAAAATGTTGTTTTGGTACGATATATACTCGAGTATAAGCCGACCCGAGTATAAGCCGAAACTCCTAATTTTACCACAAAAAACTGGGAAAAAGTATTGACTCGAGTATAAGCCTAGGGTGGGAAATGCGAAATGCAGCAGCTACTGGTAAATTTCAAAAATAATAGATACCAATAAAATTACATTAAAAACACATAATATTTATTTCAAAGAGAAACAGTAAATTAGCTCTATAAGTGGAAAAGAGGGTCAACAAAAACAATATGGTATCAACAATAACTTTAAAAGTACAAAAACCTTAGCTCAAGCAGCGAACAAAGTTAAAACATAAGAGTTAAAATCCTTCAAAACTGGATTCCTCCTCATCATCTGTATGGCCAAACAGAGCTTCAGCTCTGAGGTTATCAGCATAGACATTGTCATCATCACTGAGTTCGCAGTCATCACCATCACTGCTGTCATTCTCATATAAA
>JAOYMU010000077.1:28517928-28528415 GCA_025802295.1 Psammodynastes pulverulentus
AGGCCTCTCTCATCTTTTTAAGTGGGAGAACTTGCACAATTGGTGGCTGACTAAATACTTTTTTGCCCCACTGTATGCTCTCAAACATTTGTGAAAGAAAAAACAGTACAAATTCTTAATCATTTGGCAATTGCAGAATACAAAAGGGTTGTTTTTTTGGGTGATACTATGATGGGGCAATCCTAAATAATATAGTAAGAAGTTACTATGGCTGAAATTGATAATATCTTATTTAGGAGTCAGCTTCACTGAAATTGTGGGGTTTTCTTGGAGTAAGTGTATCTGTACAGTGACTTACGTTGCTTAAAATTTTCTAGGAACCATGCATGTCAAATGTAAAAGCTGGGCTTATTACAGTTGTAAAATTAATGATATTTGCCCTGTGCCCTGGGATTTTGTTCATTGTTTCACATGGTGACAATGATATTTTCCAACTGAATATGACACAACTAATGCAATGACCTTTTACTGATGTTAGTGAGAAAGTCTATCAACCTAGGAAGATATTACTGAATATTAGATAAGAATGTTACTAGTACAAATTGTAGAATTGTGAATTGGAAAATAAAAAACAATTAGAGAAAAACTCTGGATACTTTAAAGATAGAAATAATATTGTGGTAGAACCTGAGTTAATCACAATTATAATTGATATCTTAATATCAAGTTAGTTATGATTAATTAAAATTTATTCTTATTTAAGTTTTTGTCACTATAATTTATTAATTGGAATTTAAATAGTAGTTAAGTATTCTTAAAACTAGTGCATAATTAAGGAATTTTATGCCTTTTTTCTTTGGATGGTTGGCTTTTCTATGGTATTGCAAATTTCACAATGTCCTAAATTTTAATAGTAGTCTACCATATGGTTGCCATTTGGGAAATAATACAATAAGTAAAGTCTAGAGATTCCTTTAGGTTAGAGATCTTTTTCTGTGGTTCTTGGAATCAAAACACTTAACCTTTAGCACTGTGTAACTCTATATGCTTCTAAATTTCAACAACAGTTTTAATATCTTAATACTTTTCATGCCTTCCATATTCTAATACTTTCCACAAAATATATTCTTTGCTTCGTTTAAAGTGCATTGGAGTAATATGGGCTCAGAGATAGATGTATGCCTAGCTCTGTTTATGTGAAACTTCAGAAAAGAAGGAAGGGAGGGAGGGAGGGAGGGAGGAAAAAGAGAAAAGAGAAAAAAAACCCTGACAAAAAAAGCAGAGAAAAAATGTAACAAAAAGTAATTTGATATCCAACTCTAATACCCAACTAAAAATATAGCTGAATTACTTGTAGATCTATTGGTTCTATGTTGAATATATGACAAATAGTGCAAGGAAAATATTGCTAGGTATAAGAATGAAGTTAATAGAGTCATGGAGTTGAAAGTTCAATTCAATCTACTGCTCATTGTAGGAATTCAAACTCAAGCATCCCCCAACAAATGGATATTCAACTTGTATCCAAAGCCAACCATCAATGTTGTATGTAATTCAGGAGTATCAAACTCAAGGCCTGTGGGGCGGTCTGGAAATAGGACAGGTCTGTGGTGCGTCTGGCAGCTAAAACAAACTGTGTGCGGGGGCCTCCTGTACCTCATTTTCACTCTCAATGGCCTCCTGCAGCACTCTGCCGGCTGAAAATGGGCCGAAATCTGGGACAAAAACAGGCCGAAAATGGGACAAAAACAAGATGAAACTGGCTAAAAACTGGCCGTACAGCCCATTTTTGGATGGCAAAGTGCTGCAGGAGGTCATGGAGGATGAAAACGAGGCACAGCAGGGCTGCCTATAGATCCCCAGTGCCCCGTTTTGATTGGCAGGATGCAGCAGAAGTCATCCATCCCACCCTCCGCCATCCCCTTGCCTCTCCTGCCACCAGCCCGCAGAGGAGACTACAATGCTGATCCAGCCCTTGAAGAAATCCAGTTTGGCACCCCTGATGTAATTGGTGTCATTGTCATATTTTTATTTTCAGGAGCTGCTTTCTAACATCTACTTGAAATCACATGGTCTAGATCCCTTGCAAGTAATCTTCCTGTATCTCCCTAGTTCCCTTTTAAAGCTGAGGGCACCATTTCCTGACTTCAAACAAAATAGTTTTCAAGGATTTCTCAAAAGATAATACATAAAGTTTTAGGCAGTATTTTAGTTCTTAATCAGTACTTTTGATACAGCTTATCTGGTTTAGGAAGTTGAAAACCATTCAGAGTAAATAGCTGTTCTTTGATCTTATTTCTGTCAGTCTCAACCTTCAACTCAGGCCCTTAGGTCTGTTTTTCACAGAACACATATGGTGGAACACATATGGTCTTTTCAGACCGCGCCAAAGCAAGAATTAAAGAGCTGTGTTTTTCAGTGTTTCCTGTTAGCTATTTACATTCTTTTTATTTTGAATTGTTTGGGGAAAAAACTTAAATGTTGTGAGCATTTTTTGTAATCTCATCTCATTTTTGACCTTAGTCTTTCTGACATTTCTTCTGTTCCAGGATATTTGTACATATATTTTTATTTATTATCTCTCTTGTTTTCCAAGACCTTTACATGGCCTTTATTTTGTTTTCAGATCTTCGCTAAGTTTTTAGTGCAATGACTTTGGATTCTTTTGTCTTTTATATTTTTGTCTTGCAATTGTAATTTTTTTAAAAAAACCTTGCTTTTATATTAAATTTCTTTCCCATTAGTTTTTTTCTTGCCACACAATTCTATCTATTACGGCTATAAGATTTTTTTAATACAGATTTCCTAATGCATTTAAGCCACATTCAGCATTAATTTTATTAACGTTAAATATTCTAGGACTTTATTATTACTTTCTCCCAATGTTCTAACTAAATATTTTCCATTGTTTAGTATAAAGTCAAAATTTGTTTAATTTCTTGTGCATTCCTCTACCTCTAAGAAAGACTTGTCAGCAAGACGTTTCTTGGAAACCTGAAGGTATTATGTCAACTTATATTCACTGTCATGCCTATATTTAAGTGCTGTTCTTTTTTTTAGAAAATAGGCCCGCATGGTAGAAGAAAGGGTAATAAAACCAATAGGAATATTGTTTTTAATTTTACCTACTTATTTTAACTAAAATACCACTTTACAGCATTGCCAACTTTATTTGTTAAGTTTTGTTATGATTATTTTCAACATGCACTGACATTCTTTCTCTCTTTCTTTTGCTCCTATTTTCACTTCTGTATCACCCAACCAAATTCCTATTAGATCTAGCAAATCATGTGTCTCTCTGTACTAACAACTGAAGTTTATCATTGTTAGCATTAGAATGTAAGTAATGAAGAATATGCAGTTTATGAGCCGATTTTATTTATGGATTTGTTAATCAAGTCAAATTACTTAGATCCATTTACGGTAGTATTCCCACCTTATCCTGTAATGCCCAAGATTGAATGTGTGTATCTATATAAAAGGAATTTACTTTGCAGTTTTCATTTTTGTCATCTTTTCAGATAGAGGAGGTATGCCAGCTTTGTCATGGCCCCTGCCCTCTGGAATAGCATCCCTTAGAGATGGTTGATGTCTACTCCTGAAATTCCCCAAATAAATAATCACACACACACACACACACACACACACACACACACACACCCAGATTCAGTTTAAAGCTCTTCTATGACTAGACACCCCATGCTTCAGGGAATACATTTTTCCAATCTTGTGAATTGCAACCCATCTTGTGCTCTTTAATGATACACAATAGTTCACTCCAAATATCAGAAACACACATATCACTTGTCTATATCCCTTGCAAACCAGCATCTCTATAGTATTCATCTTTCTCTTCCTGTTCTTCTATCATAGTAATAACAATGGATGTAAAATACCATCTGAGATACTAAGTTGTGTTGTACTAACAAAAGGGGATAATTGTCAGTGGACATGATAAGTCTTGGAATTTTTCTTGTCCCATTTATAATCTATATTCCTGACAAACAATACATTGAATGAATCAATCACTTTGATTATCACACCTTTATTTCTGTAACTTGATACGGGTTACTGCCAGCGTCCTAGGTATCAACCAAGTACCCTTTTAAAATATATGATGTTCCAAGTAGCGCAATTTTTTGCAGTTCCGCTGGTGTTATTTCAGGAAACTGCAATTTGTTGTGTAAAATTTTTGGACATGGTACCAAGTGCCCTGATGACAATGGGTATCACTGTCACATATTTCATCCATAATGGGATAGTTTCGATGGCCAGGTCGTGATATTTCATGATTTTTTTCTAGTTCTTTTTCTTCGACTCTGGCATCTCCTGGTACAGCGATGTCAATAAATTGTACGCTTCGGTTTTTGATGACTATGATATCTGGCGTGTTGTGTTCTAAGTGACGATCCGTCTGTATTCGAAAGTCCCACAAAATCTTCACCTTCTCATTTTCGGCAACTTTTTCCACTTTGTGTTCCCATGACTTTTTGGATACAGGTAAGTCATATTTTTTACATAATGCCCAGTGGATTAGTTTAGCAACTTGATCATGTCTAGCTTTATAATCGTTTGTGGGATTTTGCTGCACTCACATATTAAATGTGAAACAGTTTCAACTTTGTCATTGCAAAGTCGGCAGTTTGGATTGTTGGTGTTTTTTTGTATTTTCACTTTCATGGCATTAGTTTGTAGTGCTTGTTCTTGAGCAGCAAATATTAAACCTTCCATTTCTTTCTTGATGGTTCCCATCTTAAGCCATGCCCATGTCAAGTTGTTAACACATTTTCCTTCAATGTTTTTCAAATGCTGTCCATGCAAAGCTTTGGTTTTCCATCTATTTAATCTGTCATTTAGCTGTTTTTCCTTACATTCTGCCTTTGTTTCTGTTTTTCTAATAATGTTCTCTATTTTCACAGCCCGCAGCAATTTTTCTTTTTCTTTTTTTTAAGTTTTTTTTTATTTTCACAAACTTCATTGCATGACCAGCCCTGGTACCGGGTATCTTACATTTTCAAACAAATATGACCACTTTCTCCACAATTAATACAATTAATTACTTATACATTTTTTAATCAACTCATCATTCTTATTTATTTAAAATTTCATTATAATATTTTATATCTCTCCCTATCTCTCCTTATATTCTTATCTTTTTTTACTTCTAATAATATTTAAACATCATATTTGCAGTATTTCATCAGCCATCTATTTATAATAACAATTCATAGGTATTCATCATTTTCCATTTCCTCCCGTAATTAGATGCCATAGTGTTTAAAGTTATCCTTTTCCAATTTTACAACATATAATGTAATTTTCGATCCGTCTGCTCGATTTATTTGTTGGTAATCATTAAAATGCAGAAAGTTGTCGCAACGTCTTGTTCTGCTGATGCAGAAACGCTCAGATTCTGGAGCATGTCAGGCTACTAGGGAGCTCTCTTTCCGAACCCCAGAATTCGTTCTGGAATTCTTAGAGGGTTCTACCTATAACCCGACCAGACTCTCTCCTTCCCCTTTTCCCGAGGAGAAGGATCTTATACAGTCAAACAACAAAAAAAAGGCTGTTTTGTCTGTTTACAGAGATCGTGAGTGGGAGCTCTGTAGAAGAGCTTCTTCAACGTTGCGGCGCCACCTTTTATTCCTAGGAGGTCGTTCTTTTTCACTTTTTTTTTCTTCTAAATTGATAGTCCGGAGGTGGAAAAGGAATCAAAATGGCGAAGTTTTGTTATTATGACTAAGGGATTTATCTCCGAAGGGGAGAAGAAAGAAAGAAAAAAATGGCTGATATGCAGATGCACTTACAGACTGTAACAAGGGAGATCTTTACCCAGGAGTTAATTTAAAAAATCAGAAATATCTTCAAGGACTTCGCGAGGCAGACGGGGCTGGACAGATATAGAAGAGGAAATGCAGTTTCTTTATCTCAAGAATTGGCAAAGCACGACAATTATGAGGTTGAAACTTCGGCTCCTTCAGATGGGAATCTTTGTGTGAAAACCCCATCTGCTTCGGCACAGGATATGGGAAATGATTTGGAAAAAATGTTGATACCAGCCGAGGATTTACAGGAAAGAAGCTTGTTTTCGTCGATTGAAAGTTTGCAAAAGGATTCTTGTAAGGAGGAAATTCTGGTTGCTGCTTTGGGAGGGCAAAGACGAAACAAAAATGAAGAAGGAGTTTGGAATTTCCAAAGGAGCTTTGTTTCATACAGGAAGATCGAACTTATAATTAAGATAAATGTTCTGCCAGAAGTCGTTAAGAAGAATGGGGGAGATTCCTTCGCTGAAAGATGGACTGATCTCAGAGTGAAAGAGGAAGGACAAGCCAGAATAAAGTTAATACGAGATGTTATAATTTATTATGAATATGGTAAAAGTTAGCAGTGTGGTGGCTGATGCATTAATACTGGAACGGAAAAAAAGATTTAAGGAATGTTTGAGTTAGGCTGTTTTCTTTTCTTTTTGTTTTTTCCTCCCTTTTTAAACTATAAGTATTTCAATGTATAATATTATAGATGTTGAATAGATAGAAGTTTAGTGAATGATAAATATTTGATTAGAAACAAAGCTTAGAGTAATTTAAGCTTTAAGATATAAATATAAATTTAAAATGTTATTTTTGTTTTAATAGATTGAAAGTTTAAGTACTAGATACTGTTAACTTAGACAGGAACAGAAGAATTAAGAAATATTGTATGTTGGTTATATTATACCCTGTATTTGGTCTGGGAGACCGGGGGGAGGGGAGGGAGGGAGAAAATTCAAAATGTAAAACTGTTTCAATAAAAAAAAAAGAGTCAGTTGCCAGGCATCCAAATTTTGATCGTGTGACCAAGGGGAGGCTGCAATGGTTGTAAGGGTGAAAAACCGTCATAAGTCTCTTTTTTTCAGTGCCATTGTAACTTTGAACCATCATTAAATGAACTTTTTAAAGTTAAAAAAAAAAAAGAACAGGAGAGGAAAATTTTTATATTCCTTAAAGCAGGAAAGCAGTTGTTTCTTCATTGTGTGGCAAGGGTTGGTTAAAAGAACTCTGATTCCTATTAGCACCAATTGAATGGGTGGAGAGAATTGGCTGAAAAAGCTGAACTAGTTCAATATAAGTTGGCAAAGTCTGATCAGGGAACTTGGCATCCAAAATAGTTGTATGTAATTGAAGTGCCTCATTAGTGGAGAGCATTTGGGTTAATTTGTCCTTTGAACTGTACAATTTTTTGTATTTGTTCCTTGGGGATATCTTTGTAATGTATTCAAAAAAGGATAGGAAATTCAAAGCATTCAAAAAGAGAATATCAAAAAGCTTCAAAAGCAGCACTTTGAGACAGTGATCACTCTCAGGAATATTATCAACATGGAACTGGAGAATTAAGGAACATACTAATATATATTTCTTGATACAGCAATTTAATCAATCAAAGATGGTCTTGTGCTTGTCCAATGTGAGAACTGTGCTGGATAGTTAGTAGTAGAGATGCCATTCATAATTTGCAGATCCAGTCTATAAGATGTCTGCAGCATCTTAAGTCCCTGAAATTGGAATTTCTAGTAATGAAGGATGGTGTGCAAATTAGTGGAATTTTTAAAAATTTGGCAAACATTTAAACCTAGTCTGGCACTGAAGTTTCCTGCAATGATAATGCAGGCAATAATAAAGTGTATGTTTGTTGATTTGTATCTTGCCTTTATTATTTTTGCAAATAATTCAAGGTGGTGAAAATATCCAATACACCTTCTCCTCTTATTGTCCTAAGAACATACCTGTGAGCAAACTAATTGAATAGCATTGCTTTTCTCCAAGCATCTGCTTTTCTCCAAAGTTCAACAATACACGATTGAGAGATTTAAAAATCAATGGGAAGCAATTTCTTTTTAAAAATGTTGAGAATAGCTGTTTGTGTGAGGTTCTCAAATGGGTCTGTTGACATAATCTCAATATTTAGAATGGTTGAAATATGGATGCTCAGACCAGCACATTGTTTACCCTGTTCCATGCCAAGAACTTTTTGAGAGGAATAATGATTCATATCCTTCAGTAAAGAGATAATTTGTTGATCATGTCTCTTGGAATATAAGGATGCTGAGCTTATATATTCTTTCTGGCTTCCCATTATGTAATATAACAAGAGAACAAGAATAGCAATTCTGGTGTAGAACTTCCTTGTTTGTTGACAGAGGGAGTGACTGGCAATGTATTGAGGTCCGTGAATGAATGATATGGTTCATGCGGTCATTCTAGAGATGAAATGAAGTACAAAGTTCTTCAGTATCTAGGAAGACACACTGGTTGTAATTTGGCCAGCTTTTGCATTCTCATATTGCTATATGAAGCCAGGTAACTTCTGTGGTGGTTTGCCCTTAACATAGTGAACATTAGCAGATTATTTTTTCATGTCAATATAATTGGTTAGAGAGATTGTTCCACCCTGGGTGGTGATTTTCTTCATACCTCAGAGGCTGTCATTCTCATTGTTTCCTGTGATTCCTACATCAACATTTTGCCTAGAAGACTAGAGTGTATGAAATTATTGGATATGTCAAGCAAATGTCCATGTCATGTTATTAGTGCAGTTGACCACCTAATTCAGGTTGTGATTTCCAAGGTTTTACGTTTGTCGATCAGCAGCACCCAACCTCTAATTCTTTGAAGTTTCTGGATATTGTGCTCTTTCAACAGAAGCAGGATGGAGGAATTTGGATTTGCTCCAGGGCCTCAGTGTTGATGATCTGCATATCTAAATTCTATAAGTCAGAGGAGGGGATCTAAGTGCCAATAGGTCTTTTCTCAAAGTGATGGTAATTGCCTTGGTAAAATCAAATCATTTAGATGTCTGGCTACTTTATGTTTCTCAAAATTGTACATATTTTAATAATATCAGCTGTTTCTGAGTCTGATAGGGCACTAAAAGAGTTAATCAGATTCCCCCCCCCCCATAAGGACTATACAGTGTCTTGCTGTGGATAGAGCAAGACACTGACACTGATGACATCGCCTGCGGGGTGTCATCTCTTGAGGCAGAACTGATAAAGTGTCCTTGAGGTTATCTAAAGTCGAGTGGCCAAGCCAGATTGGTTTAGGAGTGGACAGAATTCTTCTGAGTAGAACACGTTTTGTAGGGTGATTTGTTTAGGCTATAGATATATTTGTGATTTAAATGTCTCTCTGCCTTAGTTGCATGCCCAATGGGGACTTGTTTCTCTCTCCCTCTAGGAAAGTCCATCTCTCTCTGATAATTGCTTTCTCTTTTCTTTGGGGTAAGGGTAATTTTGCCCATGGCTGGTTCTCAATATGTTCTACAAAGGCCTCTTTTAAGGAGTTTGATTTTAACTATGGACAAGTCAAAGATAGAATAGTTTGCACTGCAGTCTTTGTTTGTTTAGAAAGTCAGTTATATTTTTGTTCTTAAAGTTTATCAGATTTTTATTCACACCCCTCATCCTATACAGGTAGTCCTCAAGTTACAACCACAGTTGAGCCCAAAATTTATGCTGCTAAGTGAGAAATTTGTTAAGTGAGCTTTGCCCCATTTTAAGATGTTTGTTGCCACATTTGTTAAGTGAATCTGTCTTCCCCACTGACTTTGCTTGTCAGAAGGTTGCAAAAGGGGATCATATGACCCCGGCACATTGCAACTTTCATAAATGTGAGTCAGTCGTCAAACATCCGAATATAAATCAGGTGACCAGGGAATGCTGCAACTGTCATAAGTGTGAAAACTGGTTATAAGTCACTTTTTTCAGTGCTGTTGTAACTTTGAACAGTCACTAAATGAACTTTTGTAAGTCGAGGACTACCTGTAATAAGTGTGCAGCTGCTGAGCAGATTGCAGCAGAGGGGCAAAATTCTCTTCTATCGAACAGGAGATATCTACAAGTTATTGGCTATTTACTTGTAAATTCCACTCTAAAGCATCATATGCGTTGGAGGGATTTGAAGGAATAGGAATAATTAGAAGAGTTGGCTATTTGCTGGTTAGGTAACTGTCAACTTTTGAGTATTTGGTAGGCTTTGATGTCACTTGTGTTGCAGAAAATGTACGATGTCTCTTTTCCCATGATGATTAGTAATGTTCTGGAGTTTTCTTAGTTCTTTCTAAATGTTGAGGCTTTCAATAAAGCATCAGAAGGATGGTATTTAAAACAATTAAAACTAGTGTGATAAATACTTTTCTGGAGGAATTCTTTATAGTGGTTGATGCCTCTTCACCTTGCATATTTTAAAAATATTGAATAAATAAAAATAATGCAGCCCAAAAATGTTGCATTCTCATTTATGGAAACACTAATGCACAGGTGTCAAACTGACGGCATTACGTTGTGATATGTTTTTTCCCAGCGTGGAACTGGGGTGGGTGTGGCCCATGCATGATGCATTCAGCCCGCAGGCTGCCAGTTTGACATTCCTGCACTAATGGATTATCCACTCTATCTGATCACATTTTGATATTGGTTAAAGCATTTGCACATTATTTGCCTTTCAGCTCATCTCAAGAGACTATCCAGGCAGAAATTAGCGACAACAGTGTGCCATATATATGTTGGTTAA
>JAOYMU010000077.1:28592238-28604121 GCA_025802295.1 Psammodynastes pulverulentus
CGTCCTATCTTCTGCGCCACCAAGGCTCATATCATAAATTATATAATATATAATTTAATATATTAAATATATTAATATATTAATAATTCTATTAGCAAATGCAAGAAACTGCAGGATATTAGTTCTTTCATTAAAACTTAAAGTGCTCGTATTCTTTAGTGCTAATACTACCATATAATCTGTGTTCACAATGCAACACAATATTTAATTTTGATAATTTAATGTGCTCTTTTAGATAGGAAACATGTTTTAATACTTATTTTTTATTTATTAGTTAAATTTATTTGCTGCCTATCTCACCATGGAGCTACTCTGGGAGTCTACAACAATAAAACAGAAAAAAATATATTAAAAAATGTAAAAAATAACAATTACCAAATAAAACAATAAAAATAAATAGTGGAAGTACAATAATATGAAAAATGAGCAAAGGGGAGAGCAGGAAGCACAGAGGGAAGGTGGAATCAGCTAGTTAATCAAGCAACCATTTCCAGGGATTGAATGACTGAGTGTAGGGAATCCTGATCCAGGAAAGGCCGTAGCTGGTACACTAACTGAAATTGTATTTAAATGTAGTAAATACAATTAAAACAATCAACTTTCTTTTTTCACAATATGTTATACAATATGTTATACAATATGTGTACCGATAAGTTTTATTTTAAGTGAATCACCTTCTTGCTCACCTCTTAAATGATATTGAAAGAAAAAGTCTACATTACTTAAAAATAATTGCTATTAATAGAGAAACATCTGTAAAAATGTCTACCAGTTTGAAAAAAAATAAGATACTGGATAGAAGTCCATTGATATAAATTAATTTCTACGTTATAATCTAGTTTTTTAATAGCTTTATAGCATTTTATAAAATTACTTCAAAACAGTGATCAGAATTTAATGGAATCAGCCTTGGAATCACATTTGGACTATAAGAATAAGTAATGGAATCTAATGCTTTGGAATATAAGGTAACCCATAAAAAATTATAAATCTTTTATTCTTTTTGCATTAAAAGATTGTTATTCACCTAATTTGCTAAAATATTTGTTTTCCTTGTAACAAAGTAAGTTGATGACATACAACCACATTTTTAGTTCCAGAGTCATCTTATTCTTGCACAGGGATAAGTACAAAAGTCCATAAGGAGATCTTGAGCTATTGGGGACAAAATAGCTATTTCACCCAAACACTTTTATTCTCAATTTTAAGTAGCCTTGAAAATTGACATCATTCTATGTTGTGCCAGTTGTGTGCATTGCTAAGAATCTCCTGACTCCTGCTTGTCTCAACTTGGATATGGTGAACCATACTATTGATATCTTTGTCTGATTTGAGATAGGATGGCTTGAGAAATATATGGCAAAGGACTGAAGATCTATATGTATAGCCTGCTATAAAAAGTAATATCATTCCTCTTTGCTAGTCAATGTACATTTGGTAATATGGGGCACAAGTGATTTTTGCCTTTTCTGTCACTAAAAGTGGTTGTTGAAGAAACATCACATTCATTGGGCTGATTTATTTTAAATATTCCCTCTTTATAGGAAAAGTTTAAAAAATGGAAAATGCTTTACAAATAGTACATATATAAACATTACTATTATAGGCAATAATATAAATTAAAAAGCTAATATTGCTTCTGCTGAAATATTTTCTTAATAAAAATATATTATTTGAATTTCTACTTTTGAAGACTGTTATTAAAATAGGTTATTATAGAAGGCAATTGAGTTTGGGGTTAAAGAAAATGAAATATAAACCTTAATTGTCTTTCACATTTTAGTTTCGTTAATGTAGAATAATTCAATTACACTGGTGATGGGTGCACCGTTTGAGGACCTGAAGGGTCAGATTGAGGATAGATTATCTTGGAAAAGATCTGACTATTTGATTACTAAGAGTTATAGTGTGGTGATGCATAATAAAATTTCAATTCCAGTGTTTCGGTGTCTTTTGAATTATAAAAAAGCCTATAAGAAGATGGTCTGCTAGAGTGGAATGTTTATTTAAAGCATCAGTAGGGCAAATTGTCACGTGTAAATTCAGGGCTCTGAGTATGATTACTGTCAAAAATATTATAGCCATTGTTAGGCCTAACTATATAACTTGATTTTGCTCAGTTTTTTTTTTTTTTTTTTTGAAAAAAAAAGAGTGTTCAGTAGGTATTTATCTAGTTTTGCATAATGCATAATTTAGAACAGGTGATATTGTTTTCCTAGACATTTCCAGATTTTACTGGATGTTATGCAAACATTACCTGAGCAATCAGTGTTAGTTACAGTGTAATGAAATCATAATAACTTGTAAAAAAATGTGTGATATCTTTGCACAAAGGCTTTTGTAAGCAGAAACAAAGTTATATACTACTTGCATAAAGATAAAAATGGGTTTCTTAGAAGGTAGTTAGGCTAATTAAAGTAGGAAAAGGAAAAAAGATTTCCTAAGATCTTTTCTTTAGACTTTATCATGCTTTACATTCCTTACTGAAAGCAATTTGCTTTTTCCATATAGGTCAACCAAGTACTGTAGTAACATATAATTTTAATTTAAGTTAAGAGAGTATGTTTGAGACTTAATATGCAGAGTCCCCTTGGTTTCTTTTTTTTCAGATTGATTTTCAAAGCAACATACTCTGTCTTTAGTGAAAATACTCTTTTTCACAAAAGACAGAGTATGCTGCTTTGAAAACCAATCTTTAGTTGCTACAGAAAATAAAGGCAATGTATTCATTTTGTTCCTAATATTTGTCAAAGAGTTTTCAGTTTTAAGATCTTGGATTTGCCTGCCATCTGTGAAGTGTAGGCTTGCCTCTGTCCCCTTGAAACTAATGCTTAACTAGATCTTGCCCTGTACTTTTTATTTCTACTAATTGCAAAATACCTTATGTGTTAAATATAGGGTGAAGTGGATGGAATGAAAAACAAGTATCAGGTAATTGTTAAACATGTAAAATTAGATATTTATTTTCTAATTTAAGTAACAGTGATTGTTGGCATATATACATTGATTTTAGTATGAATACTTAACTGTTAAAATACTGCAAATGATTTTGCATTACAGTAGCTTTTATACCATAAGGAATACAGACCCACAAAATAATTGTATGTGCATGGCAGCATAGAACCAAAATTATAGATTGTGTTAAGCACAGCAATAATTTCAGCCAAAAAGAAGCCTGTTGCAAAGAACCAAAAAAAGCTAGAGCTAGTTCAAAACAAAGGTGAATACAGGTTTGTTCTGGCTATATTTAAGTAAATCCCTAGATTTGTGTCTAAAAGTCCTTTTGGCTTTAAGATAGAGTAAGTCCTCAAAAAGATATTTTAACCTTTCAATAAATCCTTTGAGATTCATGGGTAAACTAATGTATGTATGTACCAACAATGGCTGGATTTCTCCCTTTTGACAAACCACTTACATCTCATTAACATGTCAAATTCCGCCATTGAACCAGATTTAAATCCCCAAGTATGCTTGAAAGAATGACACTAGCTTTTTCAAATTGACATAATTCCCTTCACTGAAAAGATGCATGCTTTAATAATGTTTGAACGGCCATGTTACTTGTGGGCTAATTCACAATGCTGCTTTCATCAAGGATCCTGTGAATGTTTTAGCAGCATTGTTTACCATTCATCATGCTTTGTCAACTTTGTGCTCCTCCATACCATCTATTAAAAGAACATTGCTGTAGAGATTAAGATGATATCTAGTCTTTCTTACAGCCTACCCCTGTGATGGCACACCTATGGCACGTGTGCCAGAGGTGGCACACAGAGCCCTCTCTGTGGGCACACACCCTGTTGCCAGCTGCTCTTCTGGTTTCTGGCATGCTGCCAGCTGGTCTTTGCAGGCACCAGAGCACTGGAAAATGGCCCAAAAGACAGGCCGTTTTCCGGACCATTTTTGGCCTGAAAACAGCCCAAAAATGGGTTGAAAATGCCCCAAAATGCCTTGTAAACAGCCTGCAAACAGTCCAAAAAACAGCCTGAAAATGACCTGAAAAAACGGCCAAAAACCAGGCAATTAGTTTTCAGGTTTCCAGCGCTCTGGCACCCACACATGCACATACATGCACGCATGTTCCGGTGTGTGCACTCCATGCGAAAAGGTTCGCCATCACTGGTCTACTTCATCCAAGTAAATCTGCCCTATAGTTGCACAGTTCTTACTTTTATCATTTCCAGAAATTAATTCTGTTTCCTTACAAGTTGATTTCTGTATTTCCCTTTGGAGCAATAGACAACAAGTCTAGTCAACTTTCTTCATAATTGCTCTTAAAATATTTAAGAATATTATCTTATCTTCCCCCATTTTGTTTTCTAGATTAAGCAACTATAAATATGGAACTTATTTTTGTAATTCACCCAGAATCACAGAGTGAGTAGGCTGCCATACAAATTTTCTTAAATAAATGAAAATTTAAATCGATGTCTTTAAAAAACATCAAAATAGTCATTAGCAGTTTGATACTTTTATATGCTTTGGACTATAATTCCTAGTTATTCAATCAGAATATTTACTTGTGAGGAATGACTAAAGATGCAAGACTGGAAGTGGAGCAACTTGGAAAAAAAGGTTCTTAAATATGTAATATTCAAGTGCCTAGTCAAACTTAGTAACCTCTGCCTATTTTATCAAACCTCTAAGCTATTTATATTGATGCTTTGAACATATTATGGAGATACATCAATAGTCACTTAAGTGTTGGCCTCAAAAGAAGTTATGTTATGTTAATATACATTTTAATAGAAATAGGCACCGTGTGCGTGTGCGTGCGTGTGTGTGTGTGTGTGTGTATTTCCTGTCTTTATTACTTGTATAAATAATTCAAGAAGACAAATATAGCTAATACTCTTTGCTCCTCTTATTTTCCCACAACAACCCTGTATGGTAGGTTGCCTGAAAGAAAGTTACTCGCCCAAGGTCACCCAACTGGCTTCTATGTCTAAGACAAGACTAAAGCTTCTAGACTCCTGATTTCTAGCCTGGAGTCTTGAATCTAATATCAGTAGCACTAGACACTGTCTTAAAAAATGGACACTGTGATTCTCAGTTTTATAGTTTCAAACTGGATGTGCATCTTTTTACTGAAGAATTGTAAAGTTATCACTGTTAGAATATGAAAGAATTTATATATAATATGAAAAACTATATTTAGCAAAGAACTATAGTTGAACTTTTCCTACTCAGAAAAATCATTTAGATAATAAATTCTGCAGGAGACCCAGGATGTTTTTGGCTTCCCCAAAAGATGCTTAAATTGCTTAAAATCTGCACGCTACAGTGCAGATCAACTACTTGAGTGTATCAAATGACTATTGCCTTGGAAATATTACTTCTATTATTTCTTGTTACTAATGTAGATTTGTTATTACACATCTGGTAACATTTAATCAGCTACTGAATTTGGAAAATGAAATATACCAGACTGAGCAGTATCTGCATCAAATAAGTTTGTCTTAGAGTGAAGACCTGAGAATTAGAACATGAATAGCTTGAGTGAGCAAACTGCTGAGGAGCACATTAATTACAAAACTTTTATCACTGTGTTGGAAACATAATCCATACTGTGCGAGGATATTTGCTGTGTAGTTGATAAAGTCATATTTGCCAGTAGGCATAGTAATGAAAATAAATGGACATTCAGTCCAGTTTTTTTTCTTATTGAGAGCCATATAATTTAATTAAAAACCTATGGTGGACAGTGAATACCAAATACAACAAATTTTAGAATAATTCATCATAATTCATAACTTTGATTATATGCTGCCTTTCTTTTCACAAAAAAGATTCAGAAATATTATGTAGGCTTGTAGCAAAGAATTGCCATATTTGCTTTAAAAAGAAGATCAAAAGCATTTCAGTGTGTATAACAATTAATTAATTTTCCATATGGGTCTTTAAGCTATTGGCATAATGGAAAGCTACTTCCTGTGCTGAAGATACGGCTTTCAAATTCAAGGCAATGGAATTAAAATAAAATGTGCCTCAAGCAAATTGGTGTCAGGTGTTATGGCTTTGATGCTAAAGTCTTCAAATCCAAACACTGAGTATCTTAGAACTATTTTAGGTATCATATTAATTTTCCAATATTATGCCCTACTTTTTCCCCAAGAAATTTCAGGAATTTTATATAATCCTCTCACCAGTATTATTTTAACCATAGTTTTGTGAACTAAGTAGCTGAAGAGAGATAGTGTTAAGACCAACATTGCTCAGAGGGTTATATGGCTGAGTGAAGATTTGGATTTGAATTTCCTACCTAGTTTAATTTAACAATTGTGAAACAGTTAGGTCAAATAAATGGCATCTTCTTAAATGCTGCTGAATCTGCGCTGCTGCCTGCTACCGGTTTACCCTGCTGCAAGCCCTTTTGAATGTGAATAGACTGAATAGAGAGCTCACTAGTCCTCATGATTATTTCCATTCTAGGGCTGCTAATTTGTTCAGATCAAAATGTATTTTTAAAATGTACTTTATGTACATTTATGATTAACATGACCTAATTTTCTCATTTAGCAATAAAGATAGATCACAGTTCAAACCATTTTTCTATAAGTTGATTTTTCCATAGTTTTTGTCCTGTACACAAATTAGCAATTGGAGACTCTCTAGTTCTATTTTCCAATGTATTGATTATTTCTATATTACTGTTCCAGATGTTCATTGTTAAATTTCTATAGGGAGTAAACAACCTTACCCTAGATTGGTTCAGGGGAGATATCTATATATAATCCTCTATAGCCAATAGTACCCCTATAGTTAGACAAGCCAAACCAATTTTCTCACATTCACAGCACATTTATAGCCACTCATATGTCATGTTTGTTAGCTAAAAAGTGCATTTAGATTCATCTTTTTAAATCTGATTTGTTTTTTAAGATATGCATTATTTTACCTACAAATTGTAGCACAATTTCTTTCTGTTAACATTCTGTAATTGCAAAGTTTGGTTATTATTTACTTAATTACAAGAACCCAAATTAATTTTAAGAATAACATTGAAAAAATAGATATGACTCTTTCTGGTCAGAAAGTTTCTCATGAACTGCTAATTGCTACAAAACCTAGTGCTTACACTAATATATACAGTATTAAATATGGTTATTTAAAATGTAGGTGGTTTTGTAGTCAAATATTAGAGGAAAACGGAAAATTTGATAATTTTCAAAAGAGTAGCCCTTTAAAGTATGCTGCAAGCAATCATCAGTTACGACCTAAAATATAGTATGATGTATTAATATCAGGGCTTTTTTTCGGCCGGAACTCGGCGGTACTGCGTTCCGGCCCCTTTTTAGAGTTTGCGTCACGTGACGCGTCTCAACCAATTGCACGCTATTACTTCCGGGTTTTTTTAACGCGACGGGGGGGCGCGTTCCGGCACCTTTTGGTACCGAAAAAAAGCCCTGATTAATATAATGTTTAAAATATATTTTTAATCTCTCTCTATGGTGCTGCATGCCTAACCATTGATTCCTATGCCTGTATCATTTCCTTATTAATATTTTGTTTTATTGTATTTTAATGCTGTTTTAGTTAACTGTATAGCAGGCTATGTAGGAAGAAAAAATTGTGGCATAAATCATAGTTTATTTTATTTTCAACGTTATAGAATGGGAAAGTAATATTCCATATTTCCTAATAGATTCCTAATTCCTATATGCAGCTAATGTATTAAAGTTAATGCAGATCTACTACTACTTTTGTTCAAATTTATCAAAGATTGTAGATGCTTCAAAATCAACAAACAATTCCTCTACTGGTACAATAAGTATGGTACTAATTATTATATTCTGTTCTTCTAGTACACATGCCACGAGCACAAGAAGCACAATTACAAAATTGTGCCATATAATTGTAAAAGTAAATTAGCTACCAATTTTGGAAAACTGAAATATAAATTTAAATTATCATTTTATGCAAAATAAAAGTAGAATGCTAATGGGAGAAAAATACTTTGTGATTGGAGAGTGATTTTAGGGAAAAATAAATCATATTTATTAAATATATATAAAATTCAAACAGATTACTTGTATCCTTTGCACAATGAAAAATCTTGCTGTCTAATAGTCTATTTATAATCATGTTTTTATGGATTCAACTGGTAAACATAGAAGTTTTTGTTATAATATTCTGAAATGTAATTCTGCCATATTCACTTGCTTACTTCACTCAGTATTTAATTATTTTTTCCAGAAGTGCAATGGCTTTTGCTGTCTCTACCTAAGAAAATTTGCAGTGTTCATTTTCTGAATTTGAATTACTTCTAAGAGGATCATAATTTTTATTCATATTTGAATGCCTCATTCAGTGATTTAAATCAAATTACCCATTTTTGTTCAGTCAGAACAATATTCTGAAAAGCTTGTGCTTGTCTATTTATTATATTTACATTGTTGCAAAAGACGAATAGGATAAACGTGTATACTAGAATGTATTTATTGGAGCATGGCAGTTAAATTCTTATTTATATAGAATTTTTCTTTGTACAGTGGTGAACGTAACTTCAATTTTTTATTTTTGAGACAAAAATCAAATATTAATGAAATTTGGACAATGAATTTATGAATAAAAACCACATAAAATAAAAGGACATGTCTGATTTGAACAATCAGGTACTATTTATATGCAGAAGAACAAATTACTACATTTTTATTATTCTTGCTGTTAAAAATATTTTCTTTCCATAGATCGTTTACATATAAATATAGTTTTAAGTTTGTTAAAATTAACTCTCCCAAGTTACACAAGTATTTTGTGACTTTGTAGCTAGTTTTAAAAATATATTTTCTTCATTTTAGCTTGTCAGGTTTACAAAGTCCATTGAATGTATGTGGAATTTTGTGTACTTTGAATCTTTTGCCTTGAAGACTTTATAGTGCAACAAGCGCTATCAAACACTATACAGGTAGTCTTCAAATTATGATGGCAATTGGGACAAGAATTGCTAATGCTAACCAATGTAGTTATAAAGTACATCACCACATCACTTAGCGACTGCAATCCAGACAGTCTAGGTCATAACTTGGAGAACCACTGGTTTGTAAAACAAAGCAGACATGCAGGTAGTTCTTGACTTACAACCATTCATTTAGTGACCATTCAGTTACAATGGTATTGCATTGACTATTTTTCACACTTATGACTGTTGCTGCATCAAAATTCAGATTTTTGATAAGTGACATGTATTGCAGTGTCCCTGAGTCATATAATCACAGTTTGCGACCTTCTGATGAGCAGAGTCAATGGGGAAGCCAGATTTACTTAACAAGCATATTACCAATTTAACAACTGTGGCAAGAAAGTTTGTCGATGGGAAAAATTCACTTAACAACTGTCTTGCTTAACAACAAAAAATTGGGCTCAATTATGGTTGTAAGTCAAGGACTACATGTAGTTAAACAGGAAGCAGGTGAGGAATTTTGGATTGCCACAGGGAGGGAGCTCCTAGGAGGCCCAGCACAGGATATGCATGAATTGGAGAAGGACATGCATTGAATCTGGAATGAGACATGCGAAGGAAAGTCAAGGGAATGAGGATGCAGTATGTGTGTGTGTTGTGTGTGTGTGTGTGTGTGTGAGAGTGAGAGAGAGAGAGAGAGAGCGCCAGAGAGAGAGAGCACAAAGGAGGGACAGAACACATTGCGAGCATGGATATAAGCAAACAGGAAAGGCAGATATGGTGCATGCAAGCACAGAATGGTGGGCTGAGTCATGATTTTCCCTACCACCTCTCATTGACTTTGCTTGTTGGAAGCTGTCACAGAAAATAGAGAACATATGACCAAATAGTGGAACACTACAACAAGTGCCTGATTTTATTCACATGACTGTTGGAATTTCAAGCTCCATTCAGCAGCATTATGGCTTTGAATGTTTCTGAATGAATGGAAGTTACATGAGATTACCTACATTTGCTGTGTATATCATATTGTATTTCTCTGTTACATGCTACTAATTTACTAACAGTAACATCTGTTAGATGTTATTATTTTAAGCTATTTAAAAAAAATAAAGCTTCAGTATCAGATTAACTTAATAAGTGCTTTAAAAAAGAAATGCTTACAAGCATATATAGATGAAAAATAAAATATTTTTGCTAAACTTCAACACCTGCTTTCAAATAAGTAGTTTACTCTAAAAGTTCAAATTTCAATTATTTTAATTAACTTTGGACTGTAAATGTTGAACATTCATTATTTATACATTGAACAGATAACCCAAGGCAGAAGAGATCTAAAAATAAGCCAAAAAAATCTTGTAGAGATAACATACAAGTATATCCATTTTTCATCCAGATATTACTTTCATTGATAAAAGGAATATATGAATTATGTGATAATCTGAGAGTAGAGAATTATTTTTAAAGGGGTTTTTTTCGGGGGGGCAAAAAATCAATCTTAAAATAATCTCTTCCCTATCCCATCCCAAAATACCAGGTGTGTGTATCCTGGGAAATTATAAAATGCTTGGGAAAAAATAGAAAAGATGTTTTGGAAGGAATATTTGCTTTGTTAGAATGCTGAAGAAAAGATGTCAACACATTTTAATGTAGGTTCCACAGGAAGGTATATTAGAATTTAAACATTTAGCTATTTCTCTGTAATAATTTTAACCCAGTTTCCATCCAAGTATTGTATAATAGAAATGGATATTGTATACTGTTTAGGGCCATTTAAACATTCATAGTATTTATATATGGACTCCCCTGCTGAATCTAAACCCTGGTTTGAGAAACCAAGAGTCAGCAGCTGCAGCTCTGTATTGATGGTATGGGTCATCTGATGGAGGTAGAGCTGACAGAAGAGACAAGCTTTTCTGGCCTTCTTCGGCAGCTGGGCCTACCTGTACTTGTGGAGACTGCTGTTGGGATTTCCTGATGTTAACTGGTGAGTAGGAACTTGAAACTGTGAAATTCATGAGACATTGTAGGACTACACTGCTGCTAAATTTCCAGTGCAGCATAACAGGCTTTCTGATTACTTTTCTGGCTGCCTTCTACAATCCTCTGAATGTTCTGTAATTGGGCCTGGGAGGGTTGCTTGGGGAATTCTGGGGCTGGAAGGGAAAGTTGAGTCAGAGGCAAGTGTGTTGGTCCCTTTCCCCCAGATGAGAGCTGGGGGGAGGAGTGGCTCCCTGCTTGGTAGGTGAGAGCAACTGGACAGGGTGACATTTGTGCATTGAGTTGATGTATTCTGAGTATGTTGGGAGATAAGGGGCTGGATATGACCCCTCTGCAGCAATGAGGAAGGAGTAATGTGAATTTGAGGATGCTGAGAGCAAGTGCTATAGTGCCTGTAAGGCTCACCTTGCCCCTGATTGTCTGTCAGTGGGAGGAGGTTTTTCCCCTTTTTAAGGAAGAGTATTGGAGATGGATGGAATGGTTCACATGGAAGGCAGAGATGGATATCCTATGTCAGTGGTGACAGATAACGGGAGAGACGGGAGACAAGAGGGGGCAGGCACAGGGAACCCGATCTTGGTGTTTGGTACCGGTCTCATGTTCTGTCCCCTTGCACTCACCTCATTTACTTGGTCAGCAGATCTGTGGTGGTCCTGGTCTTAGGCTACTGCTTTTAAATGTCAGATCAGCTGATCAATAAGGCTAGGTCAGTCAGATCAATAAGACTAGCCTTATTGCTGATTTGCTCCTAGAAGAGAAGGCTGATCTGAGTTGGGACCAGAGGGAAGTGTTCCCCTCGTAGAAATGTGCTCAGTGGGTTATCGAGCATGGCACCAGTCCAGACCTCAGGGCCGGGTAGGGGGTGTGGCTGTTGTTATCAGAGAACCTCTAGTATTTATTTATTTTTATTTATTTATTTTAGATTTCTATCCCGCCCCATCTCCACAAGGGACTCGGGGCGGGTAACAAACACAAATAGA
>JAOYMU010000077.1:28604221-28618963 GCA_025802295.1 Psammodynastes pulverulentus
TCTATTTGAGCGCCACCTCGGCGGAAGGGTTGAAAAATAGAGCGCCATGGCGTTCAAATAGAGGTTTTACGGTAGTTATGGTTGTTAGATGTATTTTTGTAGTATGTTAGATGGCTCGTACGAAATATAAGCATTCTGAGATGAATTGCAATGTTTTGTTATAGGATTATAATAGGATTATATCAGGCTGTAAGATTTACAGAACTGGCAATTATCAGAGTATAATTTATATTTTGTGTTTGGAATATAAAAGTACCCTTGAAGAGCCAAAGTATGTGAAATAATAGTCTAGTCTACTCATACAGGACAAATACATCTCAAAAAAGTTCCAGTGAATTTAGCAGAGTAATATTCTACATAATTTTCAGTGTCTTTAATTTATGAAGACTGAAGAATTTTCCAGCTTTCAAACCAGCACTAGTTTTGACCTTTCAGTTACTGTGAACTCAGCAAAAGATTGCTGATTAACTTTTCTACTGAAATGGTAGCTCATTCCTTTTTTAATAAATAGATCCATTTTAATACTGCTGCTGACTTAGATATAATAAAATGTTTTTTGAATTTAGCTTCCACTGTATTAATAATTGCATCTGTATTAGCAGCTTGCAACAAATGATTTTGGAACACTCAGTTAATTTGCATTAAATCAAATACATAGCATCATCTGTTTTGTCTTATTCCTCACACTTTTCAATTGCATAGTGCAAACCTCCTTATTTACAAGTCTTAGCACATGTGTATATGCAACATATTTTGTATAACCTTTTTACAAAGACAGCATTTATTTGCAACACGTCTTTATTCTTAACAGTACAAATACAAATAAGTGTGACAACTAAAAAATATTGCTGAATGAAGAGATTTAAAATTTGTACTGTTAGCAATATCAATAGCACTTAGACTTATACACTGCTTCACAGAGCTTTACAGCCCTCTCTAAGCGGTTTACAGAATTAGCATATTGCCCCCAACAATCTGGATCCTCATTTTACCCACTTTGGAAGGATGGAAAGCTGAGTCAACCTTGAGCCAGTGAGAGCCGAACTGCCAAACTGCTGCAGTGATCAGCAGAAGTAGCCTGCAGTACTGCATTCTAACCACTGCGCCATCATGACTCTTTACTCCCCAGATGAAGGTCTGTATCCAGTTACAAAAGTTTATAAAATATTATTTTACATTATTGTCACTTATTTGTACAGCTACTTGAGAAATGATAGGATAATGTAGCATTCCTTATCTGACACTGGATGAAGAAACGATTCTTAGTACATAACAAGTACTTCAAATCCTAAATGATTGGTAGCAAAATACCAATTTTGATATATTATAAAACATTTATAGTACTTAATATGCTTGATTATTTATTTATTTAAATCTATAACACCTTATTTTTGTAAGTAACTAAGTGACTCGAGGCAGCAATCATACCTAATACTCCTTCCTCCTCCTCTTTACCTCACAAAAACAACTTAGGCAGGTTAGGCAGGCAGGTTGAGCTGAGGGACTGACCAGCCCAAAGGCACCTAGTTATTATCTTGTTTCAGAATTTCATATAATATATGGCAATCTTTAGAAATATTGCTTATGATCAATTGAAGTTTTACTATTAAAATATGTAGATTTAGGTCAAAAGGAAAATATTTTCTTTTTTAAAGTTACATCCTCTAGTGAGAATGAGAAATTACTCTATAATATTTCATAAGTCTAATGAGCATTTTCAAAACTAAATGTTATTTAGGATGGCTGCATGCCAATTCATATTTATTTACTCTCCATAGAAAGCTCCCTAAACAATATAGTGTGTAGTGGACATTATCTTACAGCATCTGTTTAATAATTCCTTCAAAAGCCTATTGGAAATACTGAAAATTGAACTGACACTTTTGCATGAACAGAATTCACACATACTACAGTATTAACATGATTAGTGAATGTTTGATCATTTAATCTTTTAATGCTGCAATACAAAATATGTCTTGAAGTTATGGGCATTTTTCTGATGAATATCTAACATATGTTACTGTAATGTATATATGTCCTAATCATTTTTTTTACAAACCTTGAAGTCATTCTAATTAAATTACCATTTAAAATCTATATAAGAAAGAAATTAAAGGACACAAACCATTATTTGATCAGGGTGATTTTGTGATAATGTATAGTAATCACAAGAGGTTTTTAAGGCACATCTTTCAGATGTATAGAACAACAAGCAGTAGAGTAGATTATAAAATTGTACTGCATTTTAAAATGAATTTTAAATTAAATTCAACAAAAAATTAAAACATTGGTACGCTTTTTTCCCCAAAAACTTTTTCATAGCTTTTCTTCCAAGAAACCGCTTTTCTGTTTTGCGGTTCTACAAACTAACCACTGTCTTTGGCTTTTCTGTTTATAAAAGTCTTTGTTTGTAACTTGGGTTTCAAATTCATTACTGCAGTCAAGTAGTTCAGAGCCTGGTGCAGGAGATAAAACCTTTGCAAATGAAGAGAGAATCCATTTTCCGTATACCTCAGGCTACATAAAATTGATTGCAGTAATAAAATGACAGCACCTTGTAATATACTGACGGATTTTTAATTTGAAAACTAGCTTGTCTGATTCAAAGCTTGTTTAAAGCTAATTTATGGCTTGTGTAATTTTCAGCTGAATCCTGAGTAGAGGATGATATATGAAAACTGATAGAGTTAACATAATATATTCAAATGTATTGTTAGAGAAAGATATTTTCTTTTATTTTTTCAAGTGCAAGTTTTTCAATGTGTGTTTAATGTTTAAATAAAACATTAGCATCTGTATGGAATACTAGAGCCACCATTCTTTAAAAGAATTATAAGTAAATATCAAGAATTATTAAAGCTAGAAGAGTAGAAATAGATTTGTTGAATCTTCATGCATAAAAAATTGAGGTAAGGGGGAGGAACAAAAGGGGAAGGGCAAAATTATCCCAATCCTTTCCTGTTCAGTCTATATCTGTGCAGTGCACCGCTTTTGACCTGTTTTTATAAAAATGCTTTTTTTTTTCTTCCACTGGAATATTATTAAAAAAGCTTTTGTAAATCTTGACTATGGCCCTCAGGATTTGAAACTTCCCTTTCCCTTTTCCTTTTCTTTCTTGCAATAGAGCTGAGCCAGGCGCAATTTTCCACTTTTAATTATTGAAGATATTTAGGAATTAAAGATTGAATTGCTTAGTTCATATTTTTTAAAATATTTGAGCGTATTTCCAAAAAGCCCAATCAGAGCCTACAATCAAGGAGATGAACTAACAGTAGCATTTCTAATCATTCCAAGGAACTGATTTTAACCAACCAACATATAGGTTTTGTGCTGATTTGTATTTTTTAGCTTTCTTTTTAATTGCCATAGCAGTGTTGCAAGATATGATCAGTTGCCAGTTGACTCAACAAAATAAGAGTAATTTCTTTCCAGGAATTATTGCTTTATCCCCAGAAAAGCTGGAGGGATATATCCTTTAGATAGAAAGAAAACATATTCATAAAGACTTTAAGCTGAATTTCATGTAGGTTTATTTCACAGATGAGATTTTGTTTCATTAGCTCGGAACAGAATTATTATCCCAATGAGAGATATGCCACGCAGAATGGAAAAATCTTGTGTTTTTCAGTGATTTGCATGTCCTTAAATATATGCTGATAGGGTGTTAGCAAGAAATATGAACATCAGTTCCTGGACATCCCTAAGCAACAGAAAAGATAACCCTATGTATAGAAATGTGAAAGGGCTATTGTGCATGATTCATTATGTTTGCAAAGTAATTGGTCGACCAAACTATTATCTTAAAACTTACTCCCATTTAAGGATTTTTTTAAAGGAAATATTGTAATTAATTTTTCTACATAGAAGAAATATTAAACATTAGAAGCCCACACTTTACATTCTGTGCAGGGGTATCTAATATAACTTGATAATGATCATTGCAACAGGCAAGAGTAGCTTAGGCAAAGATTAATATATTTGTTCAATTTTTATATAGATTAATAAATTCTGTTTTAAAGCTTATAGAGGAAGCAGAGTTGTTTTGAATTCTTATCATAAGTACAATGGAAGTTTAAACACAGAGGTTAATTAGTTACAAAATAAAATACAAAATGTGCTGAGCTATTCCTTATTATTTTGATATTCTGCTACACTTACCTTTATCTAATTTTCTTTTCCCAAAACAGAATCTAAGCTTGAATAGTTTTAGATATAGATTACCATATGAAAGAAAATTTATGTTGAAACCAACATTGAGTTATTTTTATCAGACCCCTTCCAAAAAATAAATGAAGTCAGATACCTAAAGTTAAGGTATGCATAAAATGGAAAAACTGGTTTTGATCTTGGAGCAGTGTTCCTTACCAGAAGGTTCTTTTGGAATGATTCTGGAAGACTGTAATCCAAAGGAATAAAAGTGAGTTGTGAATCACAAAACTTGAAACTTTTCTTCAAGTGTTACAGTCATAGGAAATATTTGGAAATTAGGTATGAGCCCATTACTCCCTTGCTTTTTTGCTTCGATATGCATAAGTAGATGATATAGTAATCCAAGTTGACAGCTACCTCTCCACCAATTTATAGATAAATTAAAACAAAACAGTTCTTTTACTCTTATTATTCTGAGTCACTAGAAGAGTAAAATTCCCAGAACCTTCCAGCTTCATTATAGTATATCGATTCTTGAAATCGAAAAGGAGCTATTGCTAAACCCAACTATATTGCACAATTTTTGCCTAGAATCCAAACTTCCCTGTTTAGGGAGGTTTTTGAGAACGTGATTATAAAGAAGCTTCAGGGAATCCTAAATAAAATGGATTATCTGGATACCTTTCTGTTAGATTTCAGGATTGGATAGAATTGAAACACCATTGGTCATGGTTTCTGCACTTTGACCTTTGATACCATCGACTATGGCATTGTTCTGGAACAGCTGCAGAGGGTGGATAGAATGTATTCTGCTGATGTTCCTCTTTTTTTCATGACAAGTAGAAGTATTAGTATTGTTGGGAGTAAAAGTTCTTACTTTGTGTAATGCCATAGGGTTTGTTAATTTCTCTGCTCCTGTTTAAAATATGCATAAAGCAGGTTATGTATGCTGATAATACCCAGCTATATAACTATTCCTGGTAAAGTAAGCAATGCTGTTCATGTCATTTTCTTTATCCCTCAAGACTGTAGGGGGAAAATGCAGCCTCCTGGTGTTGGACAGTACTTACCAAATTGCAATTTCATGGCTTTTCATGATTAGCCATTACCATGATGAGCTATGAACATGAACTATCTGATTGCAGAACAGTGGGCCATTGATTTAGAACTGCCAACAGATTTACCAGTTTGGTATATAAACATCTTCCTAAGTTATTCTGCATCTCTTCTCCAACCAGCCAGTTATTTGAGTGAAAAAACAATTTCAAAATTTAGAAGGGCATTATTTTTCACCAGATTCAATTACTCCCAATAAAAATTACTGTTTGAAGGATACCCTTCAAACAGAAAATATTTTCTCGGTGGAGCAATGTATATTATTTTGTATTCTCCCCTCTATGCTCTGCTAATGCTCAGAAGGAATTACCTCCATTTGTTATTAAATATCTGAATCATCCCAACTTGTTTTATCTTAAGTAGTTATTACCAGATCAATCTGATTTTACTTCTTGGACCACAGCTAAATAGTTCTATAGTATGCACAGAATACCATAACATTTATTCTAATCCTTTTTATATATTTTACAACTTTTTTATCCTGAATAATTAGGACTTCCTTGTTTTATTTGCTAATCAAAGACAATAAAAATTGCTTGATGGCTTTTAGAAAAGGTATTGTTTGTTGCCTTTTTGTTAAAATTGTCAAATAGCCATCATTTCTGACAACATAAAAGGTCACTTTGACATATTTGACCACAGATTGTTCATATTCATGCCTATCTGATGTTATGGACATAGATTGATGGTTTGAAAATATTATAATAATGTTAGTTTTTACTCTATGATTTATCTGGATAAATATATTTAGAAAGTTATGCTGAAAAGTCTGTTTGACAATCCAGTTTGACTAATAATATTGCCTTACATATCTAAACATCCAACTTATGAAGAATAAAAATATACAGTAAAAAAAATAATTTCTATAGACAAAGAATTAGCTTATAAAAGACTACTAAACTGAATTAGGGTCATTCCCTAGTAGTTATGTACAGCTGCTTCTTGTAACACCCATCTGTTACACTACTGTTTTATCAGAACGATTTTTGGTTGATTTGGGAAAGTGTTGTAAGTTATTAGTATGGATTCTACCATAGGAAAAAGCAAATCCATTAAGTGGAAAAATTGTATATCGAGAAGGAAAATTAGCAGTACTCCGCATCATTGCTAACTGAAGAGTCTGTACCTTGAATCAAATCAGGAACATGTTCTCTTTAGTTTCTATTTTTTTCTTTAACACAAGTATTCAGATAGATAGATAGATAGATAGATAGATAGATAGATAGATAGATAGATAGATAGATAGATAGATAGATGGATAGATGAGAGAGAGAGAGAGAGAGAGAGAGAGAGAGAGAGAGAGAGAGAGAGATTCCCACATATATGTTTTTACCCCATGACCTTTTTGGCAGCAAAATTATGGGTCATAGAGGTACATTGCTCTGTGTTGAGAACAGTATATGTTGATTTTTCTATACCTGCAAAGTAGTAATTTATGGTAGTACTGTATCTCCTATTGTTTGATGCTACTCCATATGTATTATGTTATTTGTTTTGGGTAATATAGTTATTGAGTGAACTGTACTTAATGTAACTCGAAAACTAGATTGAAAATAAGAAAATTGAAAATAAGAAAATGAAACACTTTCTAGCCCAAATTCTCTTTTTTTCTAGCAAAGAATTTTTTAAAAGTGGAGTTGCTTCTTATGTACATTATCCCAATCAACCTAGAATTTTTTCTTTGAAAGATGAAATGTATAAAAAAACTATACAGTAAGCACACTTTATCTGTTAGCAATATTTTATCTAATTCCTTTCTCTGTCATTATTTTCCAAAATTATAAGAATAAGTAATGCAACATCTGATGATAGACAAACATTGTGAGGTGTGGATCTTCTAGGAAATTCATAACTTTTGTATTTGATAATATTTACATTTGAAGAATGGGAGAAGGCACAAGAGGATGTATTCACCAGTAGAGAAGAGCTAGTTAAGAAAATGGAAGTAACAGGTACAATAAGATGAAATGCCCATTAGTTAAATATACTTGATTGTGATAGATAATTGATCTTTTAAAATATATTTGATACATGCACAGTAATAATAAATAGGATTTTATAGTGGAAAAAATAAATGGAAAAGTAGCCCAGAAGTAGTAGAATTTCTAAAAAGAAGAGATATTTAAAATATAATTGCAAATAATTTTGATGAGGCCAAAAAGGGAAGAGAACAAAATGCAGTGCACAAAAAACATTATGAAAATCTGTTTTAAAAAAAGAAAACAAGAAAGAGGTGAACGAAAAGTATGTGTCACCAAGAATAGTACTGATAGGTGGCACTGTATTAAAAAATTAAAGCTCTGAATGAGCTGAAATTGGAGAAGGATGATAAGAATAACATAGGTATTCAAAATAAAAGAGAAAGGAATATAAGTGCTAAGCAAAGAAAAAGCTACCAACTTCTCATCTGTCATGTCTGAAAAGGTGGGATAATTTCATTAGGTAATTCTGAACATCAGGTTGAAGGTAGATGATTGTAGTATGAAATTCTTAGGAACATACTAAGCAATTGTGAATTTTTTATTTGTAATAAATTTAAATCTTCAAGGCAAGATACTGAGGAACTTGCTGGTAGCCTGGTTGATATATTATTATCTATTAGTAATTTTGGAAAATGGGTGAAGCCCTATACAAGACGTGTCAGATGTCCCCATCTTCAGAAAAGGACTAGAATAGATCCCAAACAAATTACTTTGTAAGTATCTTAAAACAGTATGTTTACAGTATGTTTACATAGTTCAATCCCTGCTCGAGCAGGAGAGTCTATTCCAAACATTAGCCTCTACCCAGGATCGAACTCACAGCCTCCTGATTATGAAGCGAGAGCTCCACTTCTAGGCTACCTCACCCTCAAGTCTTGACAATATCTTACTTTTATCATTGTGTAATCCTTAAGAGATTATGGAAATAATTTTCTTACAACAAATACTTCCAGTCTAGTAAGATCTGGAAGAATTGGTTAAACAATGTCACACAGGAAGTATGCCTTCTCTGTTGTAATAACTGCTATCTGGAATGTTATCCCTCCAAATATCCATGCAGTTATTACCTATCCTCAAAAACATGACCATTTTCCCAATCTTCTTGTATAGCCTAAGCCATGTTGGGGAATATGACTGAGTTATTTGTTTATTCTGGTATAAACAGCTCAAGAGTCACTCTGATTTCTAAATCTGATCTATCAATAAATAACTTTCAGGTTGCTCTATGATTTTCTGATAAATAAGTAACAGTCATTAGATATGGTCTGGATAGGATGATAATTAAATGAAAATATTATAGTTATATCCAAAGATATGTGCTAATTAAGTGTTCCTCATCAAACTGGAATGAAGTATTAAACTAGAAAGTTCAGACTTGGTGCCTGCAGTTTGCCAAAATTGTATTAATCACGTAGATGAAAAGAAAGAGAAAATGTTTATCAGATTTGCAGGTTTGCAAAATACCTCATAAGACAGAAATAAAAGTAAAAACAAGCTTGTTAGTTATTGTTTTTTAATTCTGTATAGGTCAGATCCCCCTTCTCCATCATAAGTAACTATATCCAGTTCTAGCATCACACTTTGAAAAATTGGAACAGATTCAAAGAAAAGCAGCAATCATGATCAGGTGATTAAAAATTAACTCTTATCAAGAGAGATTGAAGAAACTGGAACGATTTAGCCTTCTGAAAAGAGGGCGTAGAGGAAGATATGGTAGCAGTTTTTATATTTCTAAAAAATGATCACACAGCAGGTCAAGACTTTTTAATATCACTGAGTATAAAACCCCAACTTTTGTGGATTAAAAAATGTAAACTCTGTAAATTTAGAAATTTTCCCAACATCAAGGATGGGCGAAAAACAGAACCAGATATGCTTCACTTACTTTCACTTAGTGTCTGCAAATAGAAGCTGGAAACTAATCAGGTATTGTAATTTGGATTACAGAACTGAACAGAGTGTTGGATTCGGTGTCAAATGTTTTTAATGTCATTAAAAAAAATTAACCAAAAAACCATTAATCATAAAATAATGTACTCTGTAAAAATACAGTTATTAACACAGTGTTCATTTAAATAGGAGTCTCCTCTAGGTGCTATTGTTATACCACCTAGTTGAACAAACCTGCTTTCAGTTGTTAGACTCCAGTTCTTTTTTTCAGGAAGATTAATCATGTACATCTTTCACAAAATAAATTTCCTTTCTGTTCCATTCATAATGCTGTTATTTTTTTAAAAAACTATTAAAAGCAAGTTTGTTTTATAACAACCATTTAATAGCAGTTTATAAGAACACAATATTGTCCTGCAACTTAATTTATGATTATATATGTTAAAACAGATATAGCTGAATGAGAAGGATGTTCGTTTTAATGTAAATTTAAATATAAATTCAAACCCAAAACATTTTTCTTTATTTTACTTTTTCATAATACTTATTTTTCATTAAAGTACACTTAGACCTCTATTTTGTTTCTTGAAAAAGTATTTAATACACAACTTAGTGTCATTTGTATTATACCAGAAGATTAACTTTACAAGCAGTGCTATTAATCTAAGTAGCTCTACATATTGACCTATGAAAGAACATAATTGTTAGCTCTTAATTAAGTCAATTGTCAGAGTTTGATGAATTTATTATTACAAGAAAATTAAAGGCAATGAGAAATCAGCATTTACCTGGTCAGAATAATATTTTATGGAATTTTATAGTGTCTTATATTTAAATTATGTAAGCATCTATTGTAGAACAACTAAAATAGGTAATTAAATAATAAAAACTAAAATGAATTGTTTATTCTGATTAATAATTTTACAAAATTAGAAAAAAATTATCTAGATGATTTTAGGCTACAAGGACAACAATTATTCATCTTTTGTAATAGGAATTTATAGATACAGTCAATTTAGGACAACAGAGGCTAGTTCACTTTCAGATAGAATAGATGGATGCTTTGTTACTGACCATGCCCACAACACCTATGCTGTCAAATTTCATATATTCTCAGCTCCAAAATACTCCTGGAATAAATGTTGATAAAATTAAATATGAAAAAGCGAAGCATTGTGAGTTGTCCCCTTCACTTCTTGCTCTTTCTAGAAACATTGGAATTCAAGGCTATCTAATAATATTGTAAGCAGAAAAAGGCTACTATTGCATGTCATATTCTTTTTTAGGGAATAGTGAAAGCATGTCGTGCTCATCAGTTTTGTTGAAGTATATTTAGCTACTTTTGGTAAAGAATGCTAAAGAAAAAGTTGATTGTCTTTTCTAGCGTAGTTCTTTACATCCTTATTGATCTATTCCTGGACTACTTCTGTGACTTAACTTGCCATTGTCTTAATAAGATACAATTGGAACTTCTGGAAAGTTCATCTTCAATTAACCAGATTCAAAACCAGCAAAATAAGATTTCTGCTTTAACTTATTATAAAAAGAACATGCCAGGTATTGGGCAGGCACAAGTAAGTAATGTGGAGCAGAATGATCACAATTCCTATTTTCATTTCATACTTTGACACTTTTTCCATTCAGGTGTAAATAGGGAAAGTATCAGTAGGAAGACATCCATTTTAACTTTTAATGAACTCATAGGCAGCATTTTATGTGCATTATGAAGCTCTTGTTTTTTTTTCATTTTATTTTACTGAATATTCCTTTATATTATAAAATTATTGTCATTTTGTTGCTTAATAACCTTTATATTCTCAATTAAAAACTGGCATATATTTGTGTGTGGTATGCCTCTGTATCACCTCTCTCTCTCTCTCTCTCTCTCACACACACACACACACACACACACACACAAAAGAGGGAGTCTCGGACACCACATACACACACACACAAATTTTTTCCCCATTTTTCTGAAGTAGAAGATACAGACAAAATAGATTTAAAGTGTCAGTTATAATTCATTGCTTGCAAAGAACTGCTTTATTCTGATACTGCATGGAAAAGGAAAAAAACTATCTAAATCATTTCGGTGGCAAGCTTATAACCAAGATAGCATCAGCATTTTCCTCCTTGGAAAATATATCTGCCATAAATTAAATGAAATCTTCAGTATTAAAATGTCTCGTACAAGTTTAACCCAACCATTGCTGTATGAGGGGGTTTTTTTAGTAGCAAAGTATTTCTGTATAGTTTTAAAAGAAAGGATAAATGAAAGTTAAAATAGATTTGTCTTGGGATTTCCACCTGCATGGATACAATAATGTAGCAAATATAGCTAGAATCTGAATTTAAAGAAGGAACTACAGTAGATAAAGCACAGAATCCTTTTCTTAACCAGCTGTGGACCTATGATAACTTCTTTCTTACTGCACATGAACTTTCTTAGACCTTGGGTTATCTTTTATATATTGTTGGTTTTTAAATGAAATATATCAGTGTTACAGTCTAGCCCAAACTGTGCTGTTGGTCATAGAAAATCTGTCTCCTAATCCGATGTTATAAAGACTGACTCTAGTATAAGAGAAAACAGAATTACTGAGTTGGAATCCTTTCCTTGCAGGTCTTCTAGGCCCAGCAGGACACTTTATATCAGGGGTGTCAAACTTGCGATGATACAGCGTCACCATGTCACATATCACAATTTTTTTACCCTTCACTAAATTGGGGGTGGGCATGGCCAGCATGTGATGTATCCGGCCTGTGGGCCATGAGTTTGACATCTCTGCTCTAAACTATTTCAGACAAATGGATGTCCAGTGCACCCACAACTTCTGGAGGCAAATCATTCCACTGATTAATTGTTCTCACTGCCAGGAAATTTCTCCTTAGTTCTAGGTTGCATCTTTCCTTGATTAGTTTCTATCCATTGTTTCTCATCCTGTTTTCAGGTGCTTTGGAGAATAGGTTGTCCCTCTCTTTCTGTGGTACCCATTAGATATTGGAACATTGCTATCATATAACCAATCCTTCTTTTCATTTCAATCTCAATTCTTGTAATTGTCTTTATAACTGTTCTTTATATGTTTTAGCTATCTTTGTTACTCTTTTCTGTACTCTTTCTAACATATTTTTATATTGTAGGGACCAAAACTGGATGCTGTATTCCAAGTGTAATCTTACCAAAGCAGCAGCAGCAGCAGCAGCAGCAGCAGCATCATCATCATCATTATTAACACTTCACATGAACTTGATTTTGTCCCTTTGCTAATACAGTCTAGCATTATATTGGCTTTTTTGGCGCCTCCAGCATACTGCTGACTGATATTTAAGTGATTATCCACTAAAACTCCAAGATCCCTCTCGCAGTTACTACTATTAAGCCAGGTACCACTTACACTACATGTGTGCATTTTGTCCAGTTTTTCCTCCTATTTTTCCCACAACAACAATCTTGTGAGGTGAGTTGGACCAAGAGAGAGACCGACTACCCCAAAGCCACCAAGCTGGCTTTCATGGCTTAATGCTCATGATTGGGTCCATCAGAACTTGGCTGATAAGTGATACAATTGCCAAGTGAAGTATCATGTGATTGCAACTTTGCTTACAGTTGGAATGCTCACCCTGACCCTAGGACAATAAGCCAGAAGAGAATTAATGTTTGTATTTACGTTCATTGCAGAGGAAGGGCTTACAGTAGAGTAAGCATGTGCACACAGGAGAATATTGGTGAGACTATTCATGTAAAGGTAAAAAATAAAGGTTTCTCTGCCATTTGTGTCTAATTCTAGGGCACAGTACTCATTTCCGTTTCTTGTCTGAGGGAGCCCACATAGTTCTGTGGCGCAATGGTTAGAATGCAGTACTACAGGCTACTTCTGCTGCCTGCTGGCTGCCTGCAATTTAGCAGTTTGAATCTCACCAGACTCAAGGTTGAGCCTTCCATCCTTCCAAGGTCGGTAAAATGAGGACCCAGATTGTTGGCAGCAGTATACTGACTCTTTAAATCGCTTAGAGGGCGCTGTAAAGCACTGTGAAGAGCATATAAGTCTAAGTGCTATTGCTATTGTCCAAAGACAATTTCCATGGTCATATGGTCAACACGGCTTTATGCCAAAGGCGCATGGCTTTATGCCAAAGGCACATATTATCTCCCCACCAAAGTTGTACCTATTAATCTACTTTCATTTGCATGCTTTCGAACTGTTAGGTGGGCAAGAGCTGGGGCAGAAATGGGACTTCACCCCATTGTGCGGCGCTCAGGTCTCGAACCCAGGCTGTAAGCTTTCCAGCTGGGAAGCTCAACATGTTTAATCACTGAACCACCATGCCCATGTACAAATAATTAATTCATAGTCTGGCTTTTATGTGAGGAAAAAACACCCCAAAGAGAAAAATGTCCTTATATAAACAAAATAAATTTACATTGATGGTGTTTTCTGATCTTGATATCCAGCTTGCGGACATTTTATTACCCCACTAGGTAATATGATCAGTGCAATATTAGAGAAGTGAAGTTTGGTGGTAGTAGAGGTTTATTTCCTTTGTTCATTAATTTCTTGTTGATTACTTTTTTGCTTGACTGATAGAGTACAGATCCTATCTTATTCCTATATTGGTTGTTCCTCTGGGTCATTATTTTCTTGTCATTGTTGTCTATTGTTGGTTTGAAATTACTGGGCTGATATTGGTCCAATTTGTATAGATGTTTAGTTGATTGCTAGAGAAAAATGTTAGGTATTGAACTTGATGTGTGTTATAGGCTCATAACGGTTCAAATATGTATGTGCATATATTCATATACTTTTCAATTCAACTTATTCTAAAACTTTGCCTTTTTGTAGTTCAAGCTGCAAAATAACATCTGTCCTTATGACTATCCTATTAATTGTAACATAATAATCCTGACCTAACCCATATTTGCTATCATTATGACTTGATGAATTGAAAACTACATAAGCTGTAAATTTTCAGACATGAACTGTCTCTTAGTTTAGTGGCACTACAATACATATATCTAAATAATGAATAGTAAAAATCCATCAAGATGTACATAGAGAAATTATGAACTTCAAACAAAATAAGAGTCAAGTTGTGCTGATATTTTTGTGGTTTTTTGTTAGTGTCAAATTAAGTAAACACCCTTTTGTTACATTGCTATTTCAAAGCAGTCCATAGAGATAGATGAAGTAAGACTATTTTGCTTGCTTATAATATTGGGTAGATTATAAAGATATGTGAGAAAAGCTGCTGCAGCCAAGCAAGACAGTAAACACTTCTGCAGTAAAATAGCATTAGCAATTGAGCACTGTATTATATATATGTTTATCAGAATTTCACCTGTTCATTTTTTTTCCTTTCTCTTCAATTTCATTCCTTTGCAACAGTGCTCTGTTGATTTCTTAAAATTCTTTTTTGGCATGTTTATATGCAAGTGAGATACAAAAGTTTTATTTACAAAAGTACAAGTAAAATTAAATGTACAGTCAGGTCCATAAATATTGGGACATTGACACAATTCTAACATTTTTGGTTCTATATACCACCACAATGGAGTTGGAATGAAACAAACACAATGTGCTTTAACTGCAGACTGTCAGCTTTA
>JAOYMU010000077.1:28646947-28662228 GCA_025802295.1 Psammodynastes pulverulentus
CTCTGCCTCCCAAGTCCCAGCTGATTGGCTGGATCTTCTTTTGTTGCCCTACACAGGAGAACAAAGCTGGAAATCAGCTTAGTGGGGTGGGGAGGGGAGGGAATGGAGATTTTACAGTATCCTTCCCTTGCCACCAAGCTACACCACACCCACCAAGCTACGCCCACATAACTGGTAGTACAAAAAAATTGAATCCCACCACTGAAGGAAAGCCTTCATCCAGGGTAAGTTATATTCACACCAGAAGGTGAAGACCTGAACTCTTCTATATAAATCTCTCCACAAGGGGATAATCTTGTTATGCTTTCTGAAATGCCATGGCATATCTTACATTCTGCTTTGGCTCAGTTTATACTTTGAATTTATCCTTTCTTGCACTGATTTTTTCTGATTTTTTAATGTGGAAGTAGATATCTTCCTGTCAGTTGATCATTCTGTTGTATTTTTTATTAATTTAACATTGATGAATATTAATTCAGTATGTTTTAATTGGCAAAGCTTTTGATCTGTCTTTTGAGTCTTAATATTAAGATCAACATAGAATAGTTGTTTGGTGTTGTTAGTTTATTTATTTTTTTAATCAATGAAATAAAAAGAGTAGCCTCAATATATTTTATTGACAAATTTGTGGCTCTTCATAAATTGATTTGAAAAACAGTTTACCCAACATAAAAAGTTAATCCTGAATTGTTTATTCTGACTTCTGTCTTTATTCTGGGTCCTTGCCAAAACCCTATATTCTCACTGCTTTAACCTGCTTCTGCATCAGACTAAAAAAACTAACACTCACTGACACAAAATTAAATAGGTTTCACACTATGAAAAAGTAAAGGTTGATTAGAAAGCAACCTAGAAAGATTGTATGACTTAAAGTAATACTTTATCAACTTTGGCAATCTTAAAATGTATGAACTTCAACTTCCAACATTCCCCAACCAATATGCTGGCTGTGGAATTCTGGGAGTTGAAGTTTACACATCTTAAAGCTGCAAAGGTTGAGAAACACTGACTTAACACGATTTTGGCACTCCATGGAGTGAGAAAGTTCTACCTATCCAAATTACTCTGGTACTTCATCCTTCATGCCTATTTCTCCATGGTGGGTTCAGGATGGATTCTGTGGTGTGATATTTGACAAAAAGAAGCAGAATGAAAGCAGGCATGATTCTGTTGTCTCAGAACAATTAAATTCCTTGTTATAAAGCCAAGTATGAGCAACCTTTTAAAACCATTGAACCATAAAAGCCATTTTCTTAAGGGTTTTAAATTTGGAAACAGACTCATGAAATTTATAGCTCTGATGAGATTCTGTTTGCCTGCAGTCAAAATGAGAACCAGATCATTGGTTTCTCAGCATGATACTATGTATTCTTGTATGCAGTAGATATCATTAGGCTCATAATAACATAGCTATCATCACATAATGTCAGAAAACGTTCATGCTTGATACTTAATTTAAAACTCCAATTTACACTTCCAGAATGCTAACTGGATTTTTTTTTTTAAAAAAAAGTATGGAATATTTTATAATAAGGCAAAGGTATCTAAGGTCAAAAATGGTTTAATGCGTTGTCTAGGTTTTATTTTCTTTGATCTTGTCTTTTCACAAAAATACTTCACTAAATATGTCATTAATGAACAGAACACTTTTTAAAAGTTTAGTTCATTGTTCAGTGTTGCATACCTGATGTCTGGGGCAGAAATTTTAACCTGATGTTTGGGGAAGAATTTTTTTTTTCTGTCTTTTCCATATCCAGTCAAAATTATCAAATCCTGTACCTGTTAACAGCGGTGTCCCCCAAGACAATGTTCTAGGACCAACTCTTTTAATACTCTACATAAGTAGAGTTTGGAATGACCTCCCCCCGGATATTCGTACAACTACCGACCTCACCCTTTTCCGCAAAAAACTAAAAACTTTTTTATTTACTCAGGCTGGTTTGGCCTGAGCGGTCCCGGTCCAGTCCCCAGGGTTTTTATTGTCGTTTTAGTATAGGGTTGTACATTTTATCTTTTTATCTTTTATTGTATTTTACTGTATGTTTTCTAGTTTCCTGCTTTGGTTGTTACCCGCCCCGAGTCCCTTTGTGGAGAGGGGCGGGCTATAAATCGAAGAAATAAATAAAGTGACGTTTGCGATCATATTAAAAGCAACTATGTTCTATTTGCTGATTATATAAAACTATTCTACACCACAGACAATACTGCTACCCTTCAAAAAGACCTCAATTATGTGTCAGAATGGTCAAACAAATGGCAACTTCAAATCTAAACAAACAAATGCTTTGTCCTACATATTGGCAAAAAAAATCAAAAAAATAAAATACAAGTTGAATAGTCATGACCTTGTAGATGACCCCTATTATGTCAAAGACCTTGGAGACTCATCACTAAAGATCTAAGTGCTAAATCTCACTGCAGCAACATAGCCAAAAAAGCACTAAGAGTTGTTAACTTAATCCTGCATAGCTTTTCTCCAGTAATATTGACACATTAACTAGAGCATACAAAACATTTGCTAGACCAATTCTCGAATACAGCTCATCTGTCTGGAACCTGCATTGTATATTGGATATAAATACAGTTGAGAAAGTCCAGCGATATTTCACAAGAAGAGTCCTCCACTCCTACTTGCAACAGAATACCATATTGAAATATTGGGCTTAGAAAACCTAGAACTATGCCGTCTTCGATCCAACCTAAGTGTAGTACATAAAATAATCTATTGCAATATACTACCTGTCAATAACTACTTCAGCTTCAACCACAACAATACAAGAGCACACAATACATATAAAATATGACTTCAGCAATAGAGTAGTTAATGTCTGGAATATACTGACTTTGTGATTTCTTCCCCAAACCCTAAAAACTTTAACCTTAGACTATCTATTATTGACCTCACCCCTTTCTTAAGAGGTCTATAAGGGACGGCATAAGTGCACCAATATGCCTACCGTCTCTTGTTCTAATGTTTTCTCTTATTTGTATTCATTTTATATATTCATAATTATGTTTATACCTATATGTATTATCCAATGTATGCTTGACAAATAAACAAACAATCAAACAGCTATCTGGGTTGTTGAAGAGGCATAGGAACGTACATCAAATCATCTCTTAACTTTGATGTTGTGAATAGGACTTTCAATGAAAAGACATTTAATTCCCACTTAGCACCAAATTCTGGGTGTTCTTCCTACACTAGCAAAGGATGAGGAATTCCAGATTTATTGTGACCCTGCATCTAATTTGTTACCACTGCATCCTGGGAACAACTGTTCTCATACTGTGTAGATTGTTTAAAAATTCTAAGAGTACTAATTAAATAATTCAAGTGCTTCTCTAACAGATATTAAATTGAGGTTAAATGACTTCCATCATAAACTTCCCATCCTAGTCTGATTTTACTTAATTTGTCTCTAATTTAATATAACAAAATGAGATGAATTTTTTTTCTAATGAAGCAATGTAAATGAAATCAAATTGTCTAACTAAAGGTATATAAAGATATAAACCTCTATTTGCTTATTTCAATTAATATATATTTTAAATAGTGTTGGCAAAGTTATAGTTGCATATTTAAACATCATTTGGAAAATGTTTGGAATAGAGTAATTTGAATTTGAATTTTTTTCTTCTATGAGTTTTTCATTCTAGTATGTAATAAAATACAAGTTTCATAAAAGGGTTGATTTGATCTGAATTTCATCAATATATTTACAGGAATTCATTCCACTTATAAAGAAAAGAGGAGAAGAAAATATATGGAAATTAATGAGTTACTTTCTAGGAGATAGTATGGAATTTCACTCCAGAATGTTTTTCAGATGTTAACTGTTCTATAACACAAAATATTTAAAATGTTCTGAGCTTAAACATTTTAAATTACTCTAGCATTCACTTCAAAAAAAATTTAAATAGCTGCCATGCTAAAAGATCTTCTTTTTCTACTTTGATTAGCAAATATGTACAGTATGACATTGATTAAGCTTAATGTATACTATTTTCAAAAGAAGCATTATTGATGGAGGAAAAATGCCTTAGCCTTCATAGTAATATTGCTGAGCCTTGACAGTCAATACAGACATAAATGTTGAAAAGTTATGCCACCTCTCTTTAAATACAATTATTCCTAAGATAGGGAATAATTGCAAAAATAACTTTTAAAATACAGGTAAAACCCTGTAGAGAATATAAATAAAAACTAATTTAAAAAATCTGGCTACGATTGAATGTCATGCTAAAGAGTAGTTTAGTTCCAGCTCTTTTATGTTGAAACTTAACTGAGATCAGCAATTGTTTTATGAGGACAAGATATCACAGATTGAAATCATGATTCAAAGATAGCCTTTGAATCATGCTTCCATTGGGTTTCATCATCATAGTCAAATTCAGAATTCAAGTCTAATTCTAGTTGACATTGCTTATTTTATGGAGAAACATGAATGGCTTAAAAATGAAATCACATATGCTGATGACTTTAGACTCTTTTCCATTCATGCTCATTAAACAGGGCCTTTCCTTCTTCTCCAGACTAAGGCGGAAAACAAGTATTCAAAGGAGCCATTTACTTTTAATGAGGGATGTATGATAACATTAAGCTAGACTAATAATTGAAGAGAGATAATTGCATATGTTCACCCAAGCCATCACTATTTCTATACACTCATTCTTCCTCAAAACTATTTATCCAAATATCCTCCTGTTCTAATTATTTTAATTGTTAACTGCAAAAGGCTTCTCTAAAGAGAAATTACCACTTGAAAAAACTACACTTGGACTTCTTTGTTTGGGGAGCCATGATTACTCTACAACAATCAAACTGAATTATGGAACCATCCCAATGTCTTCTCTTGTTTTTCTCAAAGGGATGGGGGAAAAATTTCCCCACACTTTGTCCCAAAGGCACTTTTCCAAAAGTCAAATGGATTTTCTTGAGTTTTTTTTCTTCTTGAAAACATTGCTCATACAAGAAACTTCTTCAGTTCTGACTGAATGGTGGTGAATGGAAGGATTTATATTATTTTCAGTCATCTGGTCATTAGCACTGAGAGACATTAAGGCCACTTGGGGATTTATCTGTATATTTATCTGTACATTTCAGTACAAATGTGCATGTGGAACCTTTTTGGGACTGCTGAGAGGATTGATAAATAAGCCAAAGGTGGTATCATATCCCTTCCCCTTTGTTGAAAGAAGGATGTTCAATCCCTCTCTCAACAAATTATGTTGAGAGAGAAAGCAACTGTCCAAGAGTCAGAAATAGACTCATAGCTAAGACAGGACTTGAACTCACCATCTCCTAGTTTCCAGTCTGCTGCCTTAATCACTAGCCAATTGGCTGTCTAGGAAACAAGTTTTGAAATGAAGTTGCAAATATAAATTATTCAAAGATACATGAAGCTACTTTGAAGAGCACAACAAATAATCTTGCTAGTGATCATTTATAGGGAACATATAATTCTCAACCAATGAAAATAGTATTGTTATTCTGGCTTTATGCTTAGCCGTAATTACTAGATTATATATCCTGTGCATATGCACTATTGTATCTATTTTTGGGGGGGCACTGCCTGGAATGACAGTATCACAATTAGACACCTGGAATCTGTGATGCCTTGTCTGTGACTGTCTTCTCACAGCAGTGGTTTTGTCTCGAAACAAATCTGAGGTGTTTCATGCTTCAACTGTAATTTACTCCAGATTTTGTTAACACATAAGGTAGTTTAGGGCTAGTGTCAGATGATCCAGATCATAAGTTCTACAGAGCTTTTGGTGCCTTTTGAAAATCATTTGATTTATGCACTTATTAAGAAGAAATTATTCCTTATTTGAGATGATAAATTGCTTGCATTAGTTCATGCTACCATACTCACTCCTTCCTACACAGGGAAGATTTACTGTGACATTGTTCTAAGGGTATGAAGTAAATATGATAAAATGTCCAGTCCTGCCAGTTAAATGCACAAAGATACAAATGTACTCTTTGCATCCCCAAAGACGGCTTCCGGTAATTACTTCCTCTTTTATTTTATTTTTATAATGCCATGTCTGCATTTAACATTAATCACAAGCAGTGGTAAGCAGGATTCACTGCACAAATTGCTGACAGAGAAACTCTGCCTTGAGAATAATTTATCTTTTTACCTTCATTTGCACAATAGCCATTTAGAGAAAGTAGGAAAACAGGAAGTATGTGGGACTCCACTGCAGAAAAGCTTTTTTTTTTTTTTTTTTTGGCTAAGTGGGATGGGTAGGTGGGAATGAAACGTGACTAACCCCATTGCAAGCGTTTAAAATGTTATTTATGTCTATGCATGTATATATGGATTTGAGTAACAGCAAGAACAGATAAGAGAAGCAAAATAGGGGGAAAATACTAAACGTTAACCTGGCTACTACAATGAGATTTTAAAATTATGTTTAATTTTTACACAGAAATACAAAGCTGGAAACCTAAAAAAGCTTTTTATTTGCAAACTTCTGTTTAAGAATACAGCCCTATGTCTATTTGAAAAGGAAGTGCTATTTTAGAACTTGGTAAATCAAAGTAAAATTAGGCTATATACTATATTTTAAAGACTTTTATTTAATAGAATAAAATATAAAAGAAAATGAACAATAACTGTATACTGTCAGACTACAGCCATGTCATAAACAAATAGCTGACAGAATTTGAATTCTTGATTTCTGGTGACAGATACCTTCTTTCACAGCAATAACTTGATCTTTTGTCATTTAAACAAATGCAGGAACATAAAGTGATATTGAATTTTAAGTTTCCTTCACATATTCCTTTAGAGCCATTGAGGCTCATCAGCTTGTCAAGTTCATTGCCCTATCTACAGTAGTTTTCATAGCCTGCAAGAGGCAAAAGACTGTCTTGTTATATTTATTTACTTATTTATTAATCAAATTTATATGGCTGCCCAACTCACAGAAAATTCATTGTGCTTCTTTCTTTATTTACTTAGTGATTTATATCCCTTTGAAATGAATAGGGTAGGCTACAAGTTTAAAACAATCACACAAATATAGAACCCATGTTAAAAAAAACATACAAACCCCTTTAGTTAAGACAAGGAAGTAGACATCATTCTCATAACCTCCCTTGATTTTGCTTGCTCCATACTCATTATGTTTCACATGTTGGTGTGTGTGTGCGTGCGCGCTCCTGGGAGGTGTTAGTTATGTTTGTACATAAGCACTGTGTTCAGTCTCACCCATCCCAGGAGTCAGAATGATTTTTTTTTAAAGGGCACTCTGTCAATCATCTATAGTTAAAAACTATAGGCTGTCACCTTCTTCTTTGATGTGGCAGTCGCTTTATTTATGGAAATTGTAATAGACAGATAATTCACCCTGATGGGATCTTAAGATTTGTAGGCTTACCCAGTGCTAAATTTGCATAAGGTAACTTCTGGATGGATTACCTTATTAATATTTTTTGATTGGGTGAAGAAATCCTTATTTCAGCAACACTGTTTGCTTAGCTGTAAGCTTTTCAGTAAATCATTACTATACCAGAACAGCTCAGCAAATCTTGAATATCAGAGTAACAATTAAAAATGTCACTGCACTTCATGCTTATTAGTCCTAAAAATTAAATGGTTAACTTAGTGTGTTTAAAAAGGTTGACAATGAAGAGTTGCCTAGAATACCTTAATTAGCCCTTTGGGTTGCTATGCACTGCTGCCCACCTCAACCACCCAGGAAGAGAAACGTGAAATGCAATTGCCTTCTGGTTATCTAGATTTTCAAAATTTATTTTCTCTTTGTGAACACAAAACTGTTGGAAAGATAAATTAATTTAACTATCATGACTTATGGTTCCCTTATGAGTTACATCACAGAGTTGGGTTTCTTTTTCTTTAACAGCATCATTTTATCTGCACTCTGTAGAAACAACTACTTCTAATTTTAGTCAGATTTCTCAACTGGGAGCTTTGTCTCCTGATACTTTTAATCCAGTTTCATCAGTATTCACATTGATATTTCCCAAATGGTATTTATCAATTAATTAACTCTATAGATGCAGTGACTTGTTTAATAAACTGTGAAAGATGAAAAATATTTATAAATTTCCAATCTCTCCCTTTCCCTTTCCCTCTCCCCTCTCTCTCCTCTCTCTCTCCACCCTTCTCTCTCTCTCACTCACACACACACACATATTACATGCAAACAGCCATAGTTATGAGGAGTAGAAGGTAGATTTATCATGAATTGCAGTTGATGAGTAACATTTTCACAAAAGTGGAAATTATCTCACCCTTCTTATCTTTCCACTAGATAATTTCAGATGAAAGACCAGCATGCTTTGATCAGAGGCAGACGTTTCTTTGTCCTGTGAGAAGTCCATAAGCACAACAAGAATGCAGATATTCATATGCCCATATGGTATTAAGAGAAGAACAGGAGTGAAGAGATGGTATTACCTATGACTTGTTGGTTAATTTCCCATGAGTGGATGCTCAAACAGTAGGAAAGCAGAATGTTGTTACTAAATGGGCCTTTGATCTGTTCCAATATGGCTTATTATACAACTCATTATACAGCATCACACAGAGTTCAAAATACAGAGGAATTATGTGTGAATAAAATCCTGCAATCCGCATATAAAATGATTCAGATAAAACCATGTTGCTGTGCTCAGTTGTTGAGCTGGATATGTGGAGGGGAAGAACTGGGTAGAAAAGAAAGCTACTTTTTCTCCTGTACCTCCAAGATTTCACCTGGATTGCATATTACCCATAGAGAATCTGCTGCATAAGACTATAATTAACGCAACTGAATTCTTTATAGAATGCTCTGGTCAATTGCAACCAACAGCAGATTGATATCAGTTATCCTCTCTTACAAATGATGACATATATTTTTTTAAAAAATCAGATCTAACATTGGTTAATGGAGTTACATTTCCTTTTGCTGTCAGTGAAGGCAATTATCCTCAAATGTCTCTCCCCAATTATTTTGACAAACCTTAAAGCAAAGTATGGGCTACACTAAAGTTGATAACAGCTTAAAATAGACCATGCCATTTTTGGACTGCAGGTAGGGAAGAAGATTATTTTTGAATGACTATTGAGACAACAATATTTCTGGGTGAAAAGTTGAAGGTTAACCTATCCTGGTTATCTCAGCTAGTTTCTTTTGATATGTGGGCATATGAGGAGATATTGTCTCATAGAAGAACATTCAGCAGCATGATATTGCATTTGTAATGGGATCATCTTTTCTAGCACTTCTGAATTTTGTGCTGTCATCCATGCTTCATTCCTATGTATACAAGTGACCCTGTAACAATCCCACTCACCCTCTGTCAGATAAGGTGCATTTCAGTAATCAAATGGAAAAGTCCTCTGGAGCATGCAGGTATATAAATATGAAACTAACATCTGTCAGCAGTGCTTTAAAGCAGTTGTGCCTTTTCCCAGGATTGCATAGCTTTCCACACATGGGGAAAAGTGGCTCTGGGAAAAGATGGATCTGCTTAAAGAGTTGCAAACAAATACTAATTTGCACATTGCACCCTTGAAACATCTTCTGGAAGTGAATCAGAAACACTGCATCACTTTCCCATCTAGAAACAAACATTTTAGGCTCCTCAGCACTTTCCTCTGGGGGGGAGAAGATTTGGAAACATGAGTGGCTATGTACATAGCAACTCTAACTTAAACCAAATGTGTTCACCACCCCCAGACCATTGTGCAATTGCAGAAGGCAACCAGGTGATCCTGCAGATGAAAAATGCTGGTACTCTAAGGAAGTGCCAACAGGTGCTATGTGAGCACTCCTGTGTATTTTCAATTCTTTTTTGCATCCAAGCACCACATTGCTTATAATGTATAATCTCTTTCCACTGACTTTAATGTTTTTATAAACAATTGTCATTGCTGTCCTGTAAAATAAACAATAGGTGATGTAAACAGGTTGCCTTGTTGTACATGTCAACCTTTACGTGTTCTTTTTCTGGAGAAGGACAAAAAGAGATCTTTTATCTAATTTGTTACAGTACAGTTTTCCCATTGAAGTTTGAAGTCACAGGCACACAATATACTCAGAAACACCCATGTGAAACGTAAAACAGATAGTAATTTATCAGCGGAAAGAAGTTTTCTCTTAACTTGTAACCTTTTGAACTCCAGTCCAGAAGTGGGATTCATTGCTGCTCTCCCTAGATTGGAGAAATTGGAAGATTTCTATTGCAGCCATCTCTGTGGAGTTCCTGAAGTGAGAGAAAACTGATACACGACTGCCATTTTTAGATGTGTAGCTTATCTCTGGGGTGAATTGATTACCTCATGAAGTGGATACCTCTATATTCCTAACCCCCGAGTCCAGAGCGTAGTGATTTATGTCAATGCAGGTAATAGAAGTGAACATTAAGAGTGCAGAAGAGAAGCCACAACTACGATAACTTACAAGACACACTATAAATGCCCTGAGAAACCAAAAAGAAAAGGAAAGGGGGGCCCGCTTCAAGATCAGAACAATCGACCACTCTTCAAAGGATGACCTGCTGCAGTGTGGCAAGCATCAGAGCCATTCTAGTGACAGATGATGATACAACCATCTTGTTTTGCCTTTCTAAATGAGTCTGCATCTGTGTCCTGTGATCCAGCTGATTGATGGCGACACTACAAGCCAAGGCAGAGTAATTCTGAGGAATTGTGAGGTCATGTATCTTTGGGCCAGCCTGAGTTAGCATGCCTCTTCTTTAATCTCAATGGAAAGCCATCCCCAGAGACTGGAACTTTGTTTAAATTAAATTGAAACATAAATTCCCTTGTTTTTCAGAACTGAATTGGAGGCATAACCCCTGCAAATTTACTGCTACCTTCTTGAAAACTGAAGCTTGGAAAATGAGAGGTATGTTTTCAGTTGCTAACATCTACTGTGATGCACATTTTGAGAATGATGGACTGGGATCATGAATGGATTTGGATCTGCCCTTGCTACATCCAAACTTCTTAATTTTGGATGATATTTTTGCAGGTGGGATTTGGTAGAAATCAGTAGAGAGTTGGAAGGGGAGGAGAGTTCTCTTCCATTCTTAATTTGAGCCCTGTTGCAAATAACCTTAAAAGCATGTATATCTACACATATATTTCAGCCATAGACCAGCATAATAAAACATCAAAATATTTATATTCTAATGCCTACAATTTCACTATGACTGTTGCAAAATTCAAATTAAGCACTATCAATAGTGAATTGTCATTGTATACCTAATGGCATATTATATTCAATTCATGATGAGATGATGGAATTTATCGTAGAAGATGGCAAAGAAATAATGGGCAGTAGAGATAAAGCAGAACTGCTTAATTTATACTTTGCATCTGTCTTCACGCAAAAAAAAAAAAAACAGTACTCAATTTACCAACAACAGAACTATAAATGATAGGTTAGGAATGCAAATTCAAATAGGTAAAACTAAGGTAAGGGAACACCTGTCAGTTCTAGATTCAAATTACCAGATCCTGACTGACTATATCCCAGAGTTCTGACGGAACTGAGAGACATGATTGCAGAACAATTGAAACATATCTTTCAAAGTTCTTGAATCACTAGGGAGCTACTCTAGAACTGGAAAAGAGCTGATATGGTCTTCAACTTCAAAAAAAGAAAAATAACAGATCTGTAAAATTACAGACCAATCAACTTGACATCAATACTTGGAAAGATCTTGGAAAAGATAATCAAGCAACAAATCTGGGAAACAAACAAGATTCTAACCAGAAGCCAACATGGATTCATAAAAAGCAGATTATGCCAAACAAATCTTATATCATTCTTTAACAAAGTGACCAAATTAATAGATCAGTGAAACCCTGTGGACATAGTATACTTAGATTTCAGTAAAGCATTTGTTAAAGAAGACCGCAATCTACTTCTTGGCAAGCTAGTAAAATGTGGGATAGAAAGCACCACCACCAGGTGGATTTGTAACTGACAAATCATATGCAATATGTAGTCCTCAATCAAACTACATCCACATGGAAGGAAGTAAACAGTGGGGGACTTCAAGATTCTGATTTAGGCCTGGTAATCTTAAATTTCTTCATAAGTGATCCAGATAAGGGAATTGAAGGGGAATTCATCAAGATAGCCAACACCATAGAAATTAAGCTCAAATTCTAAAAAGATCTTGACAGATTTGAATACAGTGAACCCTAGGGTTGCAACCGTAATCCGCAACCGTAATCCATTCCAGGACTATAGTTGCAACCCAATTTGGTCATGACCAAAACCACAACTGACTGGGCATCCATGGACTACACATGAGCAGAAGGGGAAATCAGCGCAGAAAGGGAATCTGCTGTGGCCGGGTTTGTTCTCCATCTGATTTTGAATCATGACCCAATTTAAACAAATGGGTGGATTTTTTGGTTGGAACCCAATTTGGTCATGAACAGAAACATTCACAACCCAAGGTTCCACTGTACTGGGTCTTATCTATCAAAATGAAATTCAATGTAGATAGACAAGAAAAACCAACTGTATAGGTATAGATTAGGTGAAACTTGACTTAATGCCAATAATTCTGAGAGGGATTTTGGAGCCCAAGTGCATCATCATTTAAATATGAGCCAACAGTATGAGGCAGCAGCAAAAAAGCCAACGCAATCCTAGGCTGCATTCATAGAAGGATCGACTCAAGATTGTGTGAAGTTCTATTATTGGTTTAAAAAGTCTTAGTAAGGACACATTTGGAATAATGCATCCAGTTCTGGTCACAACAATATTAAAAAAGATACTGAGACTCTGGAAAGAGTGCAGACAAGAGCAACAAAAATGATAACGGGGCTAGAGGCTAAAACATATGAGGAATGATTACAGGATTTGGGTATATTTAGTCTAATGAAAAGATCTGGGAGTGACATGACAGCACTGTTCCAATATCTGAGGAACTCTTATAAAGATGAGGGGTCAAACTATTTTCCAAAGGACCAAAAGGCACAACAAGAAACAATGGATGGAAACTAACCAAGCAGAGAAGCAACCTAGAAGTAAGGTGAGAGCAATTAACCAATGGAATAGCTTGCCTTCAAAAGTTGTGAGAGGGTTGGAGGCTTTCAAAAAGAGAAAGGGGCATTTGTCTGAAATGGTATAGGGTCTCCTCCTAAAGCAGGAGGTTGGTCCCTTCCAACTCTATTATTCTATGTTCTATGGACAGAGCTGACTATAAAATCTCTATGTCAAATTACAAGTGTAGTGTAAACTTTCGAAGTGCAAAACCCTTCATATTAAACTCTACTATTTAATTAATGTATTGCCACATTCTAATAGAACAATGCTTAATCTTGGAACTGATTATGTTGACAGATAATAAAGACAGACACAGAATATCTCAATTTAAATATAAGATAGTTTTCTTAAGTAGATTGTGTGACATAATACATCCTAATTTCAACAGAGCATTTGGTGAAATACCCTGTGATTTTTTGATCAGCAACTTGGCTACAAATGACCATTATATTCCTATTTTCTGGAGAATAATTACTCAAAGACTACTTATATCAATAACTTGTTATCACATTGGAGAAAACTATCAAGTTTTCTTAGTACTAGTTCCTGAGTTTTTGAATACTTTACCAGTAACATAAGGAAACTTTAAGAAAATGGGTAGGGAATAATAAAACAAAATCTAAGGAGCAAATGCAAAGATCTTAATTTAAAAAATATCAAGACTGGTACAAAATGAGACAAACCTGGCTTAGCTTTATATGCCCATAGAGGACATTGGACTTGTGATAAGTAAAAAAAACTAATATGAATCAGCACTTTAATCTGGCTGCCAAAGGGGGGGGGCAGAAAAAGGTATTCTATCCAGGTTTACTTATTTACATTTTAAGAAATAAAAATGAAATAAAATGGACCTCATTCAAAAGAGGAGAGCCAACATGATCAGCAGATTAGAATATAGGCCTTTGACAAGCGATTGAAAGAACTGTTCATGTCAACTTTGCGAACAGAAGGTTGAGCAGCATGATAGCATTTTAAAAGTATCTGACAGGTTGTCAAACAGAATAAGGCTGATATCTATTCTTTTTAGCCCAAAGCTTAGAAGGTTATAATGCACTGAAGTTTTAAGAAGGCAGATTTCACATGAACATCAGGGAAAAATTTCTAACACCAAGAGTGATTTGACAGTATAGTCCAGGGAAGTGCTGAGTTCTTTGTTACCAGATGTGTCACACAAAGGCCAGACAGCCACCTAAACTGTCAGGAATGTTTTAAACTAGATTCTTAAAACAAGCAGTAGATTGTTATCAACAGTCTGTATGGTCCTTCCAACTCTATGACTTCATGAAATAGAACAGCTTGCACCTCATCAGCTATATGCTAATATGTATGTGTGTATGTGTGTGTGTGTGTGTGTATGGATGGATAGATAGATAGATAGATAGATAGATAGATAGATAGATAGATAGATAGATATAGATATAGATATATAGATATATAGATATATAGATATATAGATATATAGATATATAGATATGTGTGTGTGTGTGTGTGTGTGTGTGTGTGTGCTGAATATTTCAGAAAATTATTCATTTCCTTTAAAGTGGAATGCAAACTGAATCTAAAAATTGCATGAAAGACGAGAAGTTTCTATATTCTAACAGTCTGCTGCTATTTTTGTTTTGCTGTTTTGTAATTAGGCTTTGGGGGGAAAAAACGGAGAAACTTTATAGTTTGATTGTACACATAAGAAACTTGAACACGTTAATTAAAGATGCTAATTTAGATGTATTTATTTCTACATAATCAGGATTTCCTCCCTTTTGCTGTTTCCACAGATAATTATTTCTACTGCAAATTATATTTATTCCTACCCTAAAACCTAAATTAAACTAACTGCATCATCACGATCTTTAAGGCTAGTCCAATAGGATGAGGGTAGATATTGCTCTCTGCTTCACATACAATGTGATAATTTTTCACACTCAGTTCTACCTAGGTGAATACTGTAACTTTTGCAGACCCTCCTCATATGTTTTCATCAACTGCCTCAGGGGGGCAGGGGGGAAAGGTGGGGAAAGGAGAGGAACAGGAGGAAAAGGAGATAATACAACTGCCCCTCGACTTACAACTCACTTTACAATTCACCTTACAATTCACTTTGTGTCCCTTCAATTTACAACAGCCCTGAGAAAAAGTTATTTATAACCAGTCCTTGAACTTACAGCATCTTCATATTTATTTATTTATTTATTTATTTATTTATTTATTTATTTATTTATTTATTTATTTATTTATTTATTTATTTA
>JAOYMU010000077.1:28878833-28902971 GCA_025802295.1 Psammodynastes pulverulentus
TGGATGGAAACTAATCAAGGAGAGAAGCAACCTGAAATTAAGGAGAAACTTCCTAACAGTGAGGACAATTAACCAGTAGAATAGCTTCCCCTCAGAAGTTGTGGGTGCTTCATCACTGGAGGTTTTAAAGAAGAGACTGGACAGTCACTTGTCTGAAATGGTATAGGATCTCCTGCTTAAGCAGAGGGCCAGACTAGACAATCTCCACGGTCCCTTCCAGCTCTATTCCGATACTGGCATCTTCTTTCTCCCTACCTCTAGCAAATGGATAAACACTTGTTTTCTTTTCTTGTAAATGTCCTAAAACAATTAGAGCTCATAAGCATAGGATGATTTAAAAATAAATAAATGGAGGAAATATATTGTCAAGATCTATGATTTAATTAAGTTCCAGTAATTTGAACTTGACTCTACTGAAAAGATAAGGATAAAGGACTCCCTGTGGATTTTACTCCTGTAGTCATTGCCAACTAGAAGTCCAGTGCTCATTTGTTTCAAGGCTACTGAGTCAGTACTATTCAAAGATATTTCCATAGTCATGTGGTCAGCATGATGTCATGGAGCACTGTTACCTTCCCACTGGAGTGTTACCTATTTATCTACTTGCATTTACTTTCGAACTACTGGGTTGGCAGGAGCTGGAGCAAGGACTACAGTTCACCCTGTTGCGTGGCCCTGAAATCGGGTCTTGAACTTGGGCTGCTGACTTTTCAGTGGATAAGCGCAACATCTTAACCATTGAGCCATCGCACCGTCATTCTGAAAAGGTTTAAGTGAATTAATAAAAGCAAATTCCTGAAGGTGGGATAAATGTGGATCTTAAGGAAAGGTTCAATAAAAGCCAGATAGATTATGGACATGACAGTTGATGAAAAGTATTGATCAGAAATCATTTTGTCAAGCCTCTAACAGCAGAGTATAAGGTCCAAAAATTCACAATGGTTTCATTAGCTCGATTTATTGTCAAGGTAAGGCATTAGTACAGAGAATCTTGAAATTGAACAAGCCAATGCAAAGCATTCATTTATTAGTGATTTCATTGTGGTGGAATTCTAAAAGCCATTTGAACCTTTCCCTCCTCCCCTAGAATGATGCCTAACCAATCTTTAACCAGACACAATTGACCTACAATATCCATCTGTTTGTTGCTTTTAACATTCTGAGATGTTCCTACATTTATTTCATAGCCCTTGTGTCAACCTAGAAATCTCTTTTAAACATTATAACCTTGAAACTTCACCATGCTGAACAACTCTGTTTTCAGTGTTCTGTTTGCACTGTGATTGGTCTTTTTTATGTCCTGTGATTGAGTTGTGGTTTCTTTCCAAGAGTTTCTTTCACAGCAGGGTCCATTCAGGGAAGTAAGCATTCCTGCTGCTATTGGTTTAGATTAGATTGGATGAATTAGTAAAGAAGCAATTTCACATTGGATCTGACAGAAAGCTGCTCATAGTTGCAGACCTACACTTTTACACCTTTACACTATTGAGGTAATTTTATTTTAGTGAACTGCATATGTGTTATTTTCCTTCTGTATGAATGCAGGACTATGCTTTACACAATTGCTACTAACACTTTTGCTTTGATTTAAATACAATGCCAGTTTATAGCATCTTGTTGAGGCTTTGGCATATGCATGTTTTTACGGATTTTAAGGTTATAGAGCAGTGTTTCTCAGTCCCAGTGACTTTAAGACATGTGGATTTCAACTCCTAGAATTCCCCAGCCAACAGTTTGAGGGTTGAAGTCCACAAGTCTTCAAGTCTCTGAGACTGAGCAACATTGTTCAAGAGTATACTTAAAAATGCAAATACTCATTAATATGGAATGTGCATAGAGCACACCATGCATGGATTTGCATCCTGCTGTATTATTAGTATTATTCACAAAATCAAGCCACTCCATTAGCGTTGACTGAAAACCTCTTAAACACTTTTTTGCATGAAATTAAAAAAAAAAGGACTTACAATCTCTCATTTTGATGATTAGGAAAAAATCTTTAGATAATAGAAAAGAATGAGCTTTTATTCTAATCATTATTCTAATTATTCTAAAAGATAATTTTATAATTTTACTTATATTTGCTGCAAAGGAAATCAAAATTCTTCTATTTCTTTTTTATTCTTTCTACACTTTTCTTTCTTCTTCCTTTCTTTTTTGCTTCTACCCTTGGTTTATGTTAGTTTTTATGTTTCTTGTAAAAATTTAATAAACCATTAGTTTAAAATATAAAATTGAACCATTCTAGTAATCTTTTTAAAAAAAAATATGGCTCTCTTCCAATATTTAAACAGTAGCACAGAAATTTTTCTTAGGCTTGGCAATAAAGCAAAAACAAGAAAAAATATTCCTTTTGTTAACTGGTAGATAGGATAGTAATGTCTATAGAAAAATAGAATATTTTTTTAAAAAAAATATTAAGAAAACCATACAAAAATGGAAGAAAATATTATTGGCATTTGCCAGTGTTTGTTTGTTTTCCATGCTGTGGGAAACGGAATGAATAAATTTTGTCTTTTTTGCCTTTTCTGCTGTTACCTCAACACTTTTTGAAACCTTGAGATGAAAGTCAAGAGGACAAGAGACTTTTTAATGATTCAAATTGTTTCCATAGCAGGAACAATCAAAACAGTTATTTTGTTCTGGCCCATTCAAATTATTTTGTGCTTGTTCTATTACGACATTCTAAGTGAGGCCATTTATTTACTGTAGAGAAGGGAGTTTTTCTGATTTGAATCATTTACTTTTAAAATATGGACATCTTAGATTTCCTGAATATCAGAAGTGGATGCAGTTGATTTTTTTTTTCTGTTTAACATTTCTTCTACATTGAAGATTGTCTACCTTTAGTATGAATTTATTTATTTCAGTATTTTAAACAATCAATGCAGTAAAGTCAATTTGAAGGAATTGCTACCAGACCCACCATAGATGGCTATGCAATTATCTTAATTCCTTATTTATCGGTATTCATAAAAAGGAGGTTGACTTCTAAGTTCTAATGGTACAAGAATTTAGTTGCTATTTTCATCTTAAGTGTTCATTTATTACAAACTTCCAAATTAGTTCTATATGTATCACAGCTTTTATTGCACTAAATGCCATTTTGTTTGTAGGAGTGAATCCATCTGCCTTATCTGTTCGGTCTCTGAAATTAAAAGAAATCAAAACAAAACAAGAACTCAGCACATTTAATAATTGACAGTTTTCCCATCTGCTGAGTAACTGATAATCTATCAGGTAGTTGTGTAATTAGTGTTTTGGTGATAGAAGTGGACAGCGTAGATCATTAAACCTGCATAAAATGATGTTTAACTCATTTAGCTATAATGTCTGCATGCCATAAAACAATTTTTAAAATAATATTTGCATTACTGAGATGCAATAGGATGTACTGTCACTAATTTAACCTGCAAAATGTATAATGTAATTCTATGCTGAAAGATAATGAAACTAAATTTTTTTTTTAAAAAAACATGTCATTAAACTAATAGCTACTGTGTCATAAATATGTAATTGATGCATTAGCTATATTATGATTCATCTGCCTTAAGAAATATCTAAGCAATTATAAGTGACATTCTATTGCATTAGACATCTTTATCACTTCCTAAATACAAACCATATATTTGTACAATTACTACTCCTTTGTCTGAAGCATATAGTCAGAAAATTGTTCTAGGATGAAGTGTGTGTGTGTGTGTAAAAGTACTTGCCACTACAATATAGTGTGGCATTTTCCCAGTGTACATATTTTTCACTGAAACTTACAACCTGGATCAGGTACTTAAAGCCAAGCAATCTCATTTTTCTTTATGTATTTGCTTCTACTTTGTAGACTCTGAGAGATGACAAAGAAATACACAAATGGGTTTTCTTTTGTAATCAAATTCTCTCACTGACCTTCCAGATGGAATATATACTTTCAAAAAGGTTAAAATTCAGTGTGATAACTCAACAACCACTGAGAATATCAAGTTAAAGAGAAATATTATTGAACACACTTTGTTATCATTAACAAGAATTTGATGTTAAGTATTTGATGTTGATAAGATGTTTGAGGAAAGCTATTGGAATGACTAGAAGAGCTAAAATCAGAAATGAGATCATAAGAGAAAGAATTAGCATAGAACCTTAAATTACATACAAAAACAGAAAATAAAGTGGTTTGTTCACCTGGAGAGAATGTCTTGGGATTCTGTACTGTACAAGGCATGGAATCCTACAAAGAGAAAAGGTCAAAGAGCAAGAGACAAGTACAGAAGATGGACAGAAAAAAATCAAAGATACACAGCAGCTTCAAATAATGATGGTTGAGACCACCAGAAGAGTAAGAACCAAAAGTTTGTATCTCTCTTGATACTCAAAGTGGTAAAAGAAGAACAACAACTACTATTGGCCCATAAAGCTGTATTCAGCGCCAGTGGAAGGCTTCTAATTTGACTAAAGCTTTATATGAAATTCTCTCTGCTTTTAAAAAGCAAAAGTGCTGTATTTCATATCTAACCCTACCAATGAACTTCTATAAACATGGAAAAACTCAGGTGGAGTGCTATCAAGGCCCTGGACAAGTTGAATAGTGTTTCTGCACAGTGTGAGCAACTGACTAAAAGCAAATTGTAGTCAGCTCATCCAGATCTATTAGATAATCATGTAAAGATACAATAAAAAACAAAACATATTTAATATTGACAAATGCTTGCTATAAAGAAACCAGATTTTGATTTCTTAAATTTTCTTTTTACTCAGTATGAGAATGTGAGATTTTCTAAACATTTCTATGTACATAACTGGGCATTTTTTTAACAATTTCTACTTGTTGAGTGCTTTTAACATTTTGCTTATCAACACTGACTAGTATATTGTAACAAGATGGTATTTTTTTTCAGATTAATAGCCATTGAAAGAAGTTATACAATATTACTGAAGTATCACAATTTGACCATTTCTATTATGTTCAAATTAATTATTATTGCAATTAATTATGTTCAAATTAATTCCAGAATGCGAAGTTACACCAATGTTTTCAAAAATTATTTCTAATTATTGAGTTGCATTTTTATTTCATTTATATTAGCATTTGTTTTTCAGGGTATACTATAAGAAACAAGCCAACAAATTAGAAAGCACTTTCCAAAGAGTTTCTTTAATGTGTTCTTTAATGTGTTTCTTTTTCAGTCTGGACTATATATGTATACTTTTTTTAAGAATCACAATACAGGACTGTCCAATGTTACATTCAAAGCACACACTCATAACAAAAGAAAATGCAATAGATATATGCAATAGTAGCAGAAACAAAAGGTAATAATCTATTAAAAAAAATAAAGTGTCATTACTTTCAGGTGGGTTGCCTAGTAATTTAGAGGTTATAAATTGATTTCCTTATGTCAATATTTATTTGCCAAGTGCTTTCAATAAATAAACATCTATACATAAGCTATTTCAGAGGTTCACTGAGATTTAAAAAAAATCTTAGTTGGTCCTTGTCTAAAAATTCTCATCCCAATATTTCTTTTTTAATTTGACAATAAAAATTGAGATTTTTTTTCAAGATTTCTTTGATAAAAGGTAAAAGGCAATATTCCTTCTTCCTCCTGGTGCTTGAACCTCTAGACTAACTGTTCTTTTTCTTTTCTTTTTCTTCTTTTTTTCTTTTCTTTTTTCTTTAATTTTCTTTGGGAACTTTAATGAGGAACCTTATTTTCAGCAAGGGCTTTGTTTTCTCAAATGAATTTTAAGAGTCTAAATAATATGAACATGATATGCCAAAGAAATTCAACTGAATTTGTATAATTTATCATGTCATATACACCATTGACTGCTAAGGGAGGCTTATCTCTCTGAATGCATATGTATAATGCAACTGATTAGCCTATCAAATGAGTAGTGTAACAATGAGCCACAAACAATGTCAACAGCTCTTCTAATGAGTTTGCAAGGCCATCACTCATGGCAATGAATATGGATACCACATTGGAAGCAAACAGAAAGAGGAATTAATTAATTGTGCAGAACTGCTTCTTGAATAATTTGTTTCAAGGTGGTTGAAACAAATGGGTTATTTTAACTTTATATACTTGGATGATTTTCAGTACAAATAAAGAAATGTATCTATAAAAAAAATATCAGAGCAGGAGACCAAATGTGAAAGTTCAGATACATTCCCCATGGTTTAAAACAACTTATGTAATCAATTATTCTGTCTGGAGCACTTGCTAATGAATCTCCATGAATAACCATATGTGAGATCCAGCTGACCACAATTTCCATTCATCAAATTTAAATATATTATAGAGACTCTCAGAGAAAATTAGTGGAAACCTGTCTACAAAAAAAAATTTGCTAGCCAACCAATACAATAATGCTGAGAATTGTAGATTTTCAAAATATGTTATTTTGCGGAATCAATATGAATTCCTTACAATAAGGAACACAAAAATATAACAGAGCGAAATGTAATTCAAAAACATTCATATTATACAGGGATTGGATTTTGTTTATCAAGCACAGGCACTATATTTTGGTTTTAAATAGAGGTTAAATCCATAAAATTATGCCTTAACAACAATAAAACTTGTTGGCAAATAACTAATTTCTCACATGCTTTAAACTCAAACTCCAGCTATCATCAATACAGTACCTGATCAACAGTACCAAAGTGATAAAAGCAGAACTCTGAAAAAGTCCCATACTTCATCTGATAGTTTTCAGTGTTGTTTAAGTTTAATAGGAGTTCACAGGCAAACAAAGAAATGAATTTCCCAGTTAAAACCAGTGTTCACCCATGGATTTCCCAAATATAGCCCACATTAAAACTAGCCACATGCATATTGTTTGTGATATCTGTACTAGATGACTAGATGAATTATCACCCTGGATTGTGGTGACTCATTAAAATAAGGGATTTTTTTATAAGACCTCTTTGGATAGAGTTGCTATGAGCACACAACATTCATGATATTCAGCTTGAGCTACCAGTGTTACTATCTACACAGGATTTCTTTCATCAAGTCACTTCAAGTCACTATTTGAGAACTTTCCACAATATCCTATTTTACAACCTTTTCCACCTGGGTGTTTTTCACATATGCTAAGTTTGCTAGATTTCCTCATCTTTGGTGCTGCTAGTTTTGGAATACCCCTGAAAAGCACAAGGTAAGTGGAAGCTGCTGTCCTGGATGCACCAGGAAACTGATGTTTACTTAGTGTTGATTATCCTGATCAGCTGCAGCTACTTGGTTAGTTACAGGATAAACCAGCAGGGGCACATCAGCTGAAGCTTAAGTCTACTTTGTTTGCTGAGTATTAGGATATGAAAGATAAACCTTCCCATTTAATGCTCTTAAAACTTGCCATATAAATAAAACGTACAGTGGAACAGAAAGGGAGCTATTTTACTACTACTACTACTACTACTACTACTACTACTACTACTACTACTATGTAACAGAACAGTATACACAGCAAACAAGATAATCATGCTGGATTTCGTATCACTAATCATTAGTTGAACACTTCCCAAGTGTCTAGGACTGCATGATATATCGGCGGATTATGTGAGCAGATCCCAGTAGGGTGGCTTTCTGCAGCTGACCAATGGAGATTTTAAAAGCGCCAATTGTTTTTAAGTGCTTGCTTAGGTCTTTAGCACCCAGTGTAGTAATAGTAGTAGTAGTAGTAGTAGTAGTAGTAGTAGTAGTAGTAGTAGAAAGAGCAACATATTCAATATCTATATAGACAGTGTGTTGTTTGGTTACAACTCCTTTGAACAATACACAGCATCATAATAGTGATGATAATCTTTAGCAATAATCTTATAGTACCAGTGCTTTTCCTTCATAATATTAATACATATTAATTATTAATACTAATTAGAATAATAGCTTACAGTAGTCATCCATAATGATAAAATTAATCTTTCTCTTGTAATTTTAAAAGTTCTAACTTCTGTTTCTCTTATTTAACCATTGATAGAACAAATCCCATATCTCAAAATATTCAGTCTTCCTTTTCTTTAATTTCAAGAATTAGTCTACTCATTTCTGCACATTCTAAGTTTTTTTTTTATCATCTTCTCTTCTGTAGGAATCTGCTCGCCCTTCCAATGTTGTGCAAACATGATTCTGGCTGCTGTTAACACATGTACTATTAAATACACATTCCTTTTACTGTCTTTTTCTGGTATAATGCCCAACAGAAATATTTCCAGTTTTAGATCTAGATGTTTCTTTTTTCTATCCAGGTGTGTATTTTTGTCCAATATTTTTTTGCTTTTGGACATGTCCACATGTCTGGTTGCACTTCCTACACTTGGTGGACATATCTTTAAACATCCTGGCTAATCTTGCTGAAAGGAAGTGCCTTCTATAAAACATTTTGTATATATTTTCTTTATATGCAGTGAACATTGTTAGTTTATAGTTTCTTTACCACAACTTTTGCCATTTATCCAATTCTATAGAGTGCCCTAAGTTTTTGGCCCACACAATCATGGTTTCCTTTACTTGCTCTTCTTCTATTCTAATACTCAATAAATAATTATAGAATTTTTAAATTAGTTTCTCCTCTGGTCCTGTTAAAATTTGATTCAGTTCTGATTGTTCTTTATGAAAACCATATATTTGAACATCTTTTTGATATCTAGATTGTATTTGTACATACAGCCATCATATTAAGTCTATCCCTTGTCTATTCAATTCCTGGTTGTTTTTCAATTCCCCTTTTCATTCAAAATATCCTTATATTTTACGAAATTCCAAATCCATCACATTTGGGTATGTTAGTGCCGCCATCGTGGAGAGCCAGACTAGTATTTTCAAATGTTGTTTCTCCTTGATTTTTGCCCATACTGAAAACAAAGTGTTTCTAATATATTGTTCTTGAAAATATTTGTGTGTTTTATTTTTTCCATACCATAGGAAGGCATGCCATCCCAGTTGCCCCTCCCTCCAATGTCCCTCCAATGTTAATAGTTGTCTATGTCTCAGAGTTATCCATTCTTTTAACCAAGTAAGAGCAGCTGCCTGATAGTTTAATTCCCAGTTTGGAAATCCAAAGCCTCCTCTATTAGTAGAGTCTTGTAGTAGTTTCAGACTTATTCTTGCCTTTCTACCTTGCCAAACAAATTTTGATACAGTTCTATTTCATTCCTGGAAGTATTTCTTTTCCAGCTTTATTGGAATTGTTTGGAATAAGTATAACAGTCTTGGTAAGACATTCATTTTGGTGGCTATACTTCCTAACAGTGATAGTTAGGATAGCATGTTTTTCCACTTTTCCAAATCCAGTTTAGTTTGCTGTATTAATTTTAAATAATTATCTTTTTTTATGGCTATACATCTCACTGAAAGGTAAGTTCCTAAATATTTTACTTGTTTTACTATCTGAATATCTATCTTTTCCATTAAATCTTTTTTCTGTTTGTCGGTAAGGTTTTTGACTAAAAAGTTTTCTCTTTATTTTCAGTCCTGCCACATCACCATAATCTTCTATTTTCTTTATTAATTTGGGTCCCATTTCTCAGGAGTCCATTATAATAAAAACCAAATAATTTGTGAAAGCTTGTAACTTGTATGTTTCCTTTTTTATCTCCATCCATTTTATGAATGGCCATGATTCATTCAAATGAAGCTAATTCAAATCATGCTCATTATGAACAGCCTTATTTTACCAGGAAACCAGGAATGATCCTAATGCTTATTTCTGTCTTGCATGAACAAATTATCCAGCCTAAAGAATGGAAAGAAATCCATATAACTATATTCTGTTTTTATAGAAGTTTACATTTATTTTGGTTTGGATTTAATTCTCTCCCTCCAAGAACTACTCAAACTAGACTTATTTTACAGCACACTTTGAAAAATAGGGAGGAAATCTAATTAACATTTTGATAATTAAAACATTACATTCTGCATACAAGAACAAAAATATATATTTAATAAGAAAAAGATAATTTCTCATTGAACTAATAGAATTTAATGATCCTTTTTAATTATCAACTTTTCATTTATTCTAAATAATGCACCCAGGTGTTAATGTCTGCTCACAGTGATGTTTTTCAAAGCCAAGGCAACTAATTTGCACCAGGTCCAATTACTTATTTTTATTCTCACCTTTCAAAACAAATTACACAAAAGGAACTCATATATTTTATTTCCAAAATGATACAAGAATGAGAAAATATGTCTCATTTCACAGTTTTGCCCCCATAAACCGAGGTGATTCCAATGCGGCAAACGCATTTCCATTACCATATAAACCACAGCACGATACAAAAGGAGGAAGGATTATACACAGAGGGTTTCCACCCAAGAGAAATCGAAAACAGTAAATCTTCAAAACTCACAGAAGCCAGAGAAAAATAGCAAAAGTAAGAAATGAAATGTGCCCAATCATTGCTTCCCATAGCAACCTAAGAACTAGCCAAAGGACCTGATCAGTTTGGGAAAAAATAAGTCACAGAGTACAAAATTATATAATAAATAAACTTATCTATATCAAACTATCCAGAAGGTACATTTAAGATTTTGTGTTTTAAAAAAAATATCTAAAAGCTCAGTATTTCTTTTGTTTTTAATTTTCCAGTGAAAATGGAGATTATAGGGTTTTTTATTATTTCCATAGTATCATTTATACATTGGTGAACTGAATTTCAGAAAGACCTTTGTTCTTTCAAATGAATGTTAAGATTCTAAATAATATGAAAAAGACATGCCAAAGAAATTCAGTTGAAAGTGTACAATTTATCTTATATCATATTCACCGTTAATAGTAAAGCAGGCTTTTCCCCCCGATAAATACAATGAGAAAGCATAGGTAACTAGATAAATAAGCATAGGTAAATCAATAATATTCTATGGATTGTAAGTCACTGTGACAGCCTCTTTGACACGTGTTAGGATTTAGATGTTTCATTAAAATCTTTAAAGTTCCAAATAGAATTCCAGGAATTCTTTAAGCACATTATAAATACAGGCAGTCCTCAACGTACGACCAAAATGGAGCCTAACATTTGTGCAGCTAAGCGACACATTTGTTAAATGAATTTTGCTCCATTTTACAACCTTTCTTGCCACAGATGTTAAGTGAATCACTACAGTTATTAAGTTAGTAACACAGTTGTAAAGTGAATCTGGCTTCCCCACTGATTTTGCTTGTCAGAAGAACACAAAAGGGGATACTGCACACAAAACCCAGGATACTGCAATTGTCATAATTATGAGTTGGTTGCCAAGCATCCAAATTTTGATCATGTGATCTTGGGGCTGCTGCAACAATTATAAGTATGAAAAATAGTCATAAGTCATTGTAATTTTGAATGTTCAACGTTGTAAATGGAGGACTACCTGAATATGGTTCTAATTATTCTAAATATTGTATACAGTTCTAAAACTTCCTTATTTATTTGTTAGCACTATTCAGGGCGCCGAAAGGTGCCGGAACGCGCCCTCCTGTCGCACTAAAAAACCCGGAAGTGATAGCGCACGATTGGTGGAGACGGAGCACGTGATACGGGCTCCGAAAAGGTTCCAGAACGGCGTTCCGCCGAGTTCCGGCTCAAAAAAAGCCCTGGCACTATTACATTTAGATTTCAATAACCATACCTGCATTTGAGATTTGTCATCACAACATTGCTTTAAATACACATCTTCACTGGAAGTTTTGAAATACACAACCAATCACTTTTTGTTTCTGTTGTGAATTTACCCAGTAAACACAGCATTGTGTTCTATGTGGTGACTGAAAAAAATCCCATCTAAAAGATCATAAATGATCTATTGCATTTCTATTCATTCTTCCACATGATTTATCTGCCAATATAAAAGCGGCATATCTCAAAATATATCAGTTTCAGCTATATCCATTTCTGTTTGACATTTATGACTAGGTTTACAGATGACTTTTTTTTTTCAGCTAACTTAAAAAGTGCTGTAGAAATAATCTCAGGTAGGCCTGGCATTCATGTTACAAGCAAAGGGGATGGGAGGGAGGATCTATTGAATTGCCTGTGGTAGAGAGGAAGATCAAATGTTGATTTGTCAGGTGCATAACATAGCGGTTCTTTCATTTCTGTCACGGTTCAGCAGATTTAATCAGGTCAGCAAGTCATTTCAGTCATTTTGTTGAACTTCCAGGTCCGAAACTTGGATTGTGGTATTGCTGCACGGATGGCATCAAGCCACACTTTTTCTGAAAGAAAGGCTGTGGTTTTTTTTTTTAATCGGTACATGGTGTCAACAGCAAGCAACTGCTGTGGCAGCCTGGCATTAAACCTGAAGAATCTGCACTTATAGAGTGTTTTTTGTTATTGTTCAGGAACACCAACGCAAAGTGATGCATTTTTTATTCCTGAGGGTATAAAGATATCTGACTTATTGTTGATTTATAATCTATTCTAAAACAGAAAGCTGTTCAAAAGCTGGTCCACCATTCAAAACTAGACAATTGATTTATTAGGAAGTTTGGGCAACAAGAATTGTAAAACAATGCCTAGCTTCTCACTGGCTGTGCATTTGCAATGCAACAACAATTAAAGCATAACCTGTATTCTGCTGTTGAAGAAGGAGAAAGGACAAGAAGTGAAGTTTTATGGTATAGCTAGTAAAAACATTTTTATCTTAATGTATGAGTTAAGTCAATGATTTAAAGGTTAATGTTCAATTGTAGTCAAGCATCATGAGGAAACAGATTTTAAGAATGTAACGATATATTCATTTGACATGCGCATGCCCACTGATTAACATGGTTGCTCACTCTGCTATCTTTCATCTATCTGCTTCAGCAATTTAAAAGTCAGTGGCTTTTCTGTAACGTAGCACACTAGTTTTACTTAGCACTAATCAGCTTCAGCAGTAGAAAACCAACAGTGGCACTTAAGCATCAAGCGTAGGATAGAGAAAGGAGATGGTAACTTTAATAACAGGAATAGGAGGGAGCCCATTGGTCTTTGACTCTTTGCAACATCAAAGGCAACCGAATGCAAGATATCTCTTTGCCCCTATCACTAAACATGGATTTCAAGGGAGCATTAAAGGAATCCTGCTCCCATACCACCTTGTCAATACATTGACCAATCAGATCAATACCTAATACCTTGTCAGTAATGTTGCTTTGCACCCTCCAATAAGCCTGTAGTGGAAACCAGAAATCTGGTTTCAAGAGGAATGTAGTTACTCTATTCCAAATTATGCTATTCAGCATGGCTCATATTTTCATGCCACTAAGTGGAGAAGCACTGGTTTTATACTATATGGACAAGAAGGAAGTTAGTTGTATTCCCTTCATCCTAAAGAACCTTGTAAATCTCTGGGAAAGGGAGAAATGTGAATGCTTTTGGTTGGTGTGTGTGTGTGTGTGTGTGTGTGTGTGTGTGTGTGTATGTTTTCTATAACCAAATACCCTCATATAGCTTGTGCCTGTTATAGAAAAACAGTAGAACATGTTTATTCATTTTCTATACAAATCTCAATTATATTATTTGCCATTTCTTTCAAATAGGAAACCAGATACAGTCTGTAGAAAGATTCCAGAGGAATTCTTTCGACTATTGATCTACAGTACAAGGTCAACGTTATAAAGCAGATCAGCAGGAAAGATACTCATTGGTTATCATTACATATGCCTATCAGTACATGCCAACTAAACTGTCAACATACTTGTATAAAATGCAATCTTACAATTTTCAGCTTTAATATGGAAAGTGCATCTTGAAGGACATTATATGCTGTTCTGAAGGACACTCCAAAACTGTTTTGTTCTTGTCTAATGCAAGACACGCAGAGATCTGACCATCTGTGCATACTATGTCACTGTGTCTGATCTTATTATTATCAATGTGCTATAGCTGTTCAGCACCTTTCTGAATGTCAATCATATTCCCAAATCTTTGAATTAAGTATGGGACATGGGGAGGGGTTGTAAATTACAAAAGTACAGATGATGCAAATTAGTAAAGGGGAATTTGGATATGTGGCTCTTGAACTTAATTTCTCAGCTTAATTTCTGCATCAAGCAAGAGTGTGGATAATTTTTCTGTAATTACTCCTGTTTATAGTGATGGATGTGTGATGGAACTAGAGAATAAATTGAAAGAATTGAACAGTTCTAAAGATTTCTTCCAACTTTAGTTCTAGTCTCATTCACTGTCAACTGTTGACTCTTCTCATAAGTTAATCTTGGTGTTACATATTTAGCATGAAGTCTGATATCTGTAGGCTAATAACAGAAAACAATGCATCAGTCCATTCCAACTATAGGGAACCTGTGGCGCTTCAGATGCTGCTGAACGACAATACTTTGCCACTGGACAAGCTGACTGCATTTGCAGAAGTTATATTTTAGTATCATCTAGAGCAGGGGTATCAAACTCGTGTTCTCACGGCAGTGTCATGTGATGTATCATAACTTTTCCCCCCTTCAGTAAACCAGCACATGATGCATCTTGGCCCACAGGCTGTGAGTTTAACAGCCCTGATCTAGAGAGCCCTTGTCTACCCCTCACTCAGTGTAATAGAGTCATTCAGCATGTTGGATGACAAACTCAGTTCCTATCTTCAACTTCTTCAAAACACTCCATCTTATCCTGGGATCAGGCCTCTGTGTACCTTTTTTTGGTTTTGAATCCAAAGGACAATCCAGCCCAATAATGATGCTTTCTCAAACAGTAAACAATATCATCATGTATGCATAGATCTAATGAATCTATTTCAATAAATCCAGCACCAATAAATAAAGGACTGTGCAATCAACTTCTCATAAATTGCCTGATTTAGCTGTGATTGTATGTAATGATCCCATTGTTTTGAATGTGCACACTCCTGCCAAAAATGCAGCATTCAACACCCACGTGGACAGTAATCCTTGCTTCCAGACAAGGCTGTGATCAAGATCCCACAGCTCTAATTCAAGACACTTGAGTTTCAGCATTCCTGTGAGAACCCAATTATATGTATTGTTGGCTTTATTAATTGTAAACATACATAAAATACCTCTATGGAAGTATAATAAAGGCAAAGGAGAAGAGGAGGCAAGTGGAATTCTGCCCCTAACACAGAACCCAGTTAACTGAATTCAAATTGAACATAGACAAGCTATGAGAAGATGTGATGATACTTGAAAGCAAGGGAAAACACTGGCGGGCCTCTGTTCCATTCAACTCTGAAGCTGGTGATGATCATGTTCTTCCTTTTCTTGAAAGCCAACATTTACATTCAAGAATGTCCATAGCATATAGATTTTAAAAGTCCACAACATACAGCATACACTATAAGTGATTAATGTAGAATATTGGATTTTCTCATTAATGAAAGCCTAATGTATCCAGTAAAACCTGTTACTTGTCTTATGCAACTAGAAGTCCTTACTTTTATAGCTTTCATCTTGGTTCAGTGACGGCTTCTCCTGTTGGAGGGGCTACATAGCAATAGTCTTCCCAGAGTATCTTTCTATTTGTGGATGATGGACAAATTGAAACTATTGAACATGTCCTTCTCTTGGCTTATTCTATAGGGCCATATGTAATATACATTCTCTCTTTACTCTCTAGACTGTTAGGCTATACAAATACCGTAAAACCTCTATTTGAACGCCATGGCGCTCTATTTTTCAACCCTTCCGCCGAGGTGGCGCTCAAATAGAGGTGGCGTTCAAATAGAGGGTGGCGCTCTATTCTTCAACCCTTTCGCCGAGGTGGCGCTCAAATAGAGGTGGTGTTCAAATAGAGGTGGCGTTCAAATAGAGGTTTTACGGTATATTTCTCTCTTAATTTGTGATAATAATCCTGCCATAAACTACAGTGTGATAAAAGTTCTATGTAGCAGTGTGTAAAATTCAATGGAACTGATGGATAGTAAGTACTAATCTGGTCTGACACAATCTATTATTGTATTTTGGCTTCAATTCTTTTATATTTAGTTTAATCATTTATAATGTAGCTTGCTTTTTAGTTTTATAGAAGGCATAGAATACCATCTTTGTAATATTTTATTAAAGTGCTTTTAGAGTTACTTTAAATATTGTGTGAGAGATCTTATAGTTTAAAATTATATTTATAGTTTCCGTATTATTATGTTACCATTAACCTTTCTAATTATTGTCTACATGGTTTATACATATTGATTACTTTAAAGCTGTAGGCTGTTAATTTAGCAGCCAATTTTGTATTTTTTAGGCTTTACCCTACGGTGAGCAAACATTAAAATAAAGGAAATGACTGATTGATTGATTAGTTGGAAACTTCACAGAGTAACAAATCTGCTGTGTATATAAAACAATGTCTTTCCTTTTAAAACATCACAATTATTGTAATAAAGGGCAATCATTTTTGGCAATCATATTATATAGCAATCCACTCTTAGTAGGTTTACAAACAGCAGATTTAGATTTTTCAATATCTATTAATTCTGTAATTCAGTTGCTTTAGCCTAACATCATTTGGCTGATGTTTTATGGAAATATCACTGTGGTAACAGACAATTCACTCAAGAAAGATAATGAAGGGGCAACTATTTTCATGTGTCATTTCCCTGGAACATGACCTGCAGATTCATGCCTGGAGGATGAACTAAATTGAATCCATTAAAAACATTTTTGAATTCCATGAAATTATAATATTAACTCCCTTGAGAAAACTGAGGCAGAATGCTCAATAAAGCTGCCAGTTAGTAGCATTTAATTCTTAGTAAAGAAGAACTTATTTGGGAAAAAGGAAAGATGATACAATTTTGTGACAGAGACATATGTACAATCTGATGAATTTTGAAAGTAAGAATTTCTTTTTCATTCTAAAACTATATTTCCTAAATTTCTGAAATTATGTTCTGGCTTTTCTACCAAAGTTGTCAAATGTGATCTTTTTATTATTGTTTCTTTAAATTTGTTTATTATTTTGCTATTTTTGTATAAAATAACATCTAGCTTACAAAAAAAAAAACCTAACAAAGTCAGAATGTTCTAATGTAATATTTGGGTTCATTCTAGGAAAGGTTTTATATCCTGTTAACATTTTCCCTCATTTCATTCAAATAACTCATCCATATCTTCTTTCTAAAGAAATTCATCCATTTTAAATCTTTATTATTTTTTTCCAGGTCTTCTTCATTGTAAAATGATAAATTATCTGTGACATTTTAAAGTAATAAAATTGGCTCTTGGGGGAAAACTTAATCAAATAATGGGAACAATCCTTTTTTTCCATAAACCTCAATTAGGTGGTACCGAGGACAGTATTAGGTGGCTATCTTTTGAAGAAATAGACTGGAATGGCATAGTGCATTTGGTAGATTTTATTCATCATCACTTTCCATGCTGAAACTATTTTCTCTCAGTTTTATTCAGCTGGGTCGCTAGCTGTCTGAGCAAAATTGCAAAAAAAAAAAAAATCTATTTGAAAAAAAAAATGGCAAATACGCTATCTTTATTAAATCTCACCTTTCTGGTGCCCAAGTTTATATTTAGGTCAGATATGAAACTATAGAACCAATATGTATAGACGACTGTTTTATGTAAGTTTAGAATTTGGCTTGGATAGTACATCATACCCACAGGAATTGTAAGACTACAGGTTGTGATGAAATGGAAAAAAACAGAAGTGCAATGGCAAACCATGGTTGTATCTTTATCCAAGAGAATTTCATGATTGTGTCCCTTAATGGTTGTGCAACAATTTAGGTAAGATCCTGCATTACACAATTGCACATAGGAAAAGTCATTAATAGTTTAAAATGTTGCAAAGTGGTATTAGGGAATTCAAAGCAGTTTTTTGGAAATGAATCCAAAAGTGTTGCATATGATTCAGAGATCTCCGCTTTGGTAAAAGAAGTCAACATCGCATTCATGAACAGCACAATGGAAGCTCTACTTGGTTTTGATATGTAAATGCCATGTAAACAGACAGACCTTCATTTGCATTGTTGCGGTTTCTGTCTTTTTTTTTAATCACATCCTTTGGACAACCCCAACATCTCTGGGTGTCCATACAGTTATCAGAGTTCAACTGGGGGGGGGGGTCAGTATGGTTCACTGCATATAGCCAATGGAGATAAATTATATATTTGAAAAGAAAATAATACTATGATACAGAAGGGAAATTTTTATTGGCACTCTCTTCTCTCCTTTGATTTCTTATGGCTCTCAAATATGCAGAAAGGACAATGATGTTTTGCCTAAGCTAATAGGATTTAAGATGATGAACCAAAAACCTGACACAGAGTCAACCATCAGATTTCAGGGATATCAAGCAAGGGAAAGGGAATTTCCCCAGACCTGTCCTAGGTCAGTCCATTCATCTATCAGTGCCTTTTTATTATTTGTGGTGATGACAGTATGAACAATAATGACACTCTTTTTTCTCCTTTGCCTCCCTAGTGAGCAAGCTGCTGCCTTCCCATTCAGCTATGTCATGCAAAGTGGTTTATCAGTACAGGCTGCAGCTGTCTACCACCTTTAATTAGATTATTTCCCCTAGGTGAGTGTGGCAGTAAACTGAACCAATCCTACATTGCCCTTAGGGCTGCTCTCTCTGCTTCAGGGCCTTCATTAGCTCTGTAATCCCAAAGGAAGGCCTGACTGGCTGAGCTCTTTGCTACTCTCAGATTCCAGCATTGCAATGTGGGCAGCATTCATCTGCATAGCATTTTTCCTGACCAGGTATCCTGGCATTTTGCCATTAGTATGCCATCCGAGGGCCATATATGGAGGATTAAGATGAAGAATACTCCAAGTGGGGTAAACATGTATGTGTTTAAGATGAGACTTTTCAACAGAGGGGCAAGAGCAAATGTGTGAAGGCATGAAGGTGACTAGATGGCTGATGATAGCAAAACACACACAAAAAAGGCAATCAGCTTGTCCATAACAAAAATCAAGGTCAATCCATAATGGTGTTAGGACTGGCAAATAGGTACAAAAGGCTATTTAACCTTTCAAGAACTTTTCTATCCAGCATTTACAAAAAGGATACAGGAGCAAAGGGCTTTTATGGATCCATATGAGAAGAGAGGGGAGAGACTTTCTTCTAATCCATTTATGTCTAAATGGTAATTCCTAAGAATTATGGTGCATGATACAAGAATAAGAAATAGACACAAAAAGTATAGATTCTCCACTATTACTATAATTGTTTGTGGCTTAACACACATCCAGCATTAAATTCTGATATGGAAGACATCTAATAAAAGTTCCTGCAATAGTAATTGTACACTTTTATATACTTGTTATAGAAGTTACAACTATAATACTCATAGTAATAGCAAAAAAAATGGATAGTTTACACTTGTTAAAGGGCCGAAGTCATGTATTCAACAACTTATTAGTGGATAACTAGTTGTCTATAATCTTATATGCCAGAAGATGAATGTTCTTTAAATATTGAAGCCATGTGCATCAAATTAATTTGTATGAGTCTTTTAACAACAAATCAGTACCTCCTTTCTGACAGCATGCTAAACAGGTGAGAAATATTCCCATGAATTTATATACACACATTCCCCAATAACGTGTCAAATTTACATTGATAAATATGTGTGTAAAACACAGAGAGGGGTCCAGCATGGTCTGATACTGATCTAAAGAGATAATACACAGCATATTAAAATGGTCAGCTCAACAACAGCTGCTGTTTTCAATAAGCTCACAGCTAGGCCCTCCCCATCTCCCAGAAAACAGTGCCTCCACCATGCCAGACACATGCCTCATCCTTTGTTCCAACTGTCTACTGCTGAAGTTAAATATCATTTGCTGATAATCAGCACCTCTCCCCCCTCAGCTTGTTTGCAAACCTTCCCATTTTCAACTCCTTGTTGCTAAGTTAAAGAACAGTGGATGTACAGTAAATACTAGCACTGTCATTATCAGCAACCCCAAGAGATTTCTCAACAAATTTTATTACAATGCAATTTTGAAATTTAGATATCTAGCATCTGGCTCCTCTTATTACATCCAGATGTATGAATATAATTCAGGGGATCCCCCCAGATATTTAATCTTTCTGTGATTTTTAAATGTGGTTCTTGGGATTACCCTAGATTACTGTTTCATTTTGTATTTTTATACATGCACACACACATATACGCGCACACACACACACACATACATACGTATATATATGTGTGTGTGTGTGTGTGTGTGTACACATACACACACATGTATATATACATACACAACACACACAGGTTCATTATTGCAAAATTTTTGGATTAATCAAGATCAGTAGTTTTCAACATTTAGAATTATGATACCAAATAATCACAATTTCATCTTGCAAATAATGGATTTGGGTAAAATATCTCTCCTACCTAACTGCATTGTTTCCTGATTCTATAATATACTTATCCAACTATCCTTCCATATGAGATAAACTAGATTATCAAAGCATCAAATTGAGCTATGTTGACAAGCAGCATCCACTATGCTCAATGTAACTTGCCCCTCCCTCAAATTAATTATGTAATTAAGAGTCAATTTAGATTTGTCAGTATCCTCAGTGAGGGCTAACACCATCTTCAGTAAAGCTGACCTCCATAACTATAGTACTTCTTCCTTATCCAATCATGTAAGCTGATATTTGACTCATTATGAGCTGAGCTCACTTTCTGAAGTATTTATTGGTTAATAAATCAATCCCAATGACACACCCTAAAAGGTTGATGCTAAGTCAACAACTGGATGTACAATTGTAGAGTCATGGATGTCTAGTTTCTATATGTATACAATTAAAACACTCATTTGGTGATATGATACAGATGTACAGAATGCATCCAAAATCTGGGACCCATGACTCCAAAGGGAATTAAATTTGGGAAGCTGTGGCTACTTCAGTTCTGCTGGGCTACTACTGAAATCATATGATGCTCCTTTTGAATATTCAGTGATTGTTTCAATGGGAAGAGAAGGGAAAGGAAGAGCACTTTTACTTTTCAAGGACACATGGGATGCTGAATTTAAAGGTCCTTTAGATTCCAGAGCCCTGGGATGCTGCTGAGTGTTCCAGTTCCAGTAGCAGTACTACTAGGAGTGCTATGTAAGGATCCATTCTTTACTACTTCTTCTCAGCAGCTCTAAGGGTAAGCATTCATTTCCAATGCAACAGTGGCTAACAGTAGCATCCAATCATGGAACAATACACTTTGTGGTCTGAGTATGGACATTTCTCCCAATTTATTAAACCACATTCTTGTTTTGTCAGCTCTGCATGATTCAGCTTGGCACCTCACAGGCATCCTGCCATCAAAGGTTAGAAGGAAGGGGAGGAAGGATGAAAGGACAATAAAGCTGTGTGTGTGAGCATGATGGGAAATCAAGAGGGGGGATGACAAGTGATGCAGAACAGATGTTTTTATCAGCATCCCAAGGCTAGGCACCCTTAGAAAATATGCAGATTATTCCCAAACATCTCAGTGTTCTCAAAACATTCCTGCTCCAGCTGGTGGGAAATGGACTGATCTATAGGGGATGAATGGGCTGTGGGCGACCTTTTTTGTATTTTTTGAACACAGGAAAACCTCAGAGCTAATCTGACTTTACTGCAACCAACACCTTTGCTTTAATCGAATGGAGTTGAGGGTCTTTCTTTCCTAAGGGATCAGATTGGGGCAGATCTGACATATTTGTAGAATCAAATAAGGAAACAGTTTAATTTCCAAACTTTATTTTGACATGCTAAATCCCTTTAGCTCAACTCAGGTTTGAGTTGCTGAATGATGCAAACATATGAAATGAGGCCTCATAGACATAAGTTACACTGATTTTTTATCATTTAATATAATATTTCATTAGATCAGGGATAAGTAGTGTTTGCTTGGAGGTACAATCTGCTCTCCCAAAAGCTGGATACCACTGGCAAATTTCTGATGACTTAGTGATGTTAGCAGAATGGAGGACATTGTTTTGGGAGTTTGGTGGAGTGGTTGGATTGGTCATGGGTGGGAATAGAAGACACAGATCTCACTGAGCCTTTTTCAATAAAATCAGCCCAAACAATTCCAAATCATGTTTTTCCCCCATTGGCAGGGAGATTTTGGGGGTGGAAAAGAAAAGTTCACCATTCCTTTCCCAACCTTTTGTATAAAGCTCCATGAAGCTATGAGTTGCCAGTCCCTTCACTGGATGAACAATTGCTGTTTGTATTTGCAATATCCATTTCATAACCCAACTATTTTAAATATTTCAATGGTCATCTATATAACTTGTAGCAGATTATGGAAGATGCTCTCATGCATACTTATCAAAACAAACATTCCATATATGAAAATATTAACATAAAAGGTCAGTAGATCTTTGGTGGAAGGCCAAAATCAGTCAAGATATGTAGTCTTAGACCTTCATCATATGATGACCATCTTTTAGATTCTAACATACATCATCACCTAAAATGATGATAATTTCCAGTCACATCCTATAAGTCTTCACTGTGCTTCATTTAAAAGTATGAGCACTCAATTCTCTGAAGAAGGGCTGACCTGTAGGAAAGACTAATGTCCAAAGCTTACAAGAACACTAAATTTGATTTTTAAAAAAAGATAAGTGTAATATAAATTAATATGATTACTTCCCATAGGTTTATTAATATTTTACCTCTGCCATATTAAAAAATACAAGAGGAGGGATATATTTAAAGTTTTTGGTGGCTTCAAATTGTGGACTTCTGCTTACAGTGAGATGTTGGTTCAGCAAGACAGTTTTGCATTTTGGAAGCCTGATACAAGGAAGAGCATTATTGAGCTGTAGTGTTTAACTTAATGAAGTCAGATTCATACCATGTTCTTGACTATTTTCCTAGCATGTTGCTACAAAAGACCATCTTGAAGTTATAAAACAAGGGAAGGTATTGGATATTCACATGGTTGACATGATGCACTTTATATATCATGTGATGTGGATAAAATACTTCAAGCAGGGGAAAGTTTTGCACTTTTTTCCATTCCAAGTTTAACAAGGGTTACATCCTCAACTTATTACCACAATCTTGGGGACAGGATTGCTGTTATAAATTGGTGTGATTATAAAGTGAGACATTGTACGACCATGACGGCAATCTCAGCACTCACTGTTACAGTCAATATTTGAGAATTGCAGGTCATTAAGAGAGCACCCAACCCAATCCAAGCTATTACAAGTTTAGTCTCTCCTGGCCTAAGCCTCAGTAAAGGAAAGGATAGTCTCCAACTTCTCCCATTCACTTATCGCCCTATCTCTGCCCTTTCTCTGCCTTACACCTTGCCTTGTGGGACAGACAGCAGCCATAGACGTGTGTAGATCTGGAGCTGCTTGCCAGGCTCCTGGGAAGCCTCAGTCATCCCAAGCCCACCCAGTAGTCCCTAGTAACATTTATTCACCTAGGTGTCTTCTTTTCCAGTTAACCACACTAACTTTTTGCCTTTTGGGCCTATCCACCAGGACTGAAATAGAAGTGCCTCAGAAGTGCTTTTTGGATCCAGCCTGAAGCAGAAACCTTTCTGACCCATCTCCTCCTATTTTCTTTATATCTGGCTCTCTGATGCTTCAGAATGCTACACCATCTTCGTAAAGCTGCACTATCTTTACAAAAGTTTTCCAAAAGCAGCACAGCTTTCCAAAGGCAACACAGCATTCTGAAAGCTCAGGGAACTATGTTTAGGAAACGTGAGAAAAGCCGAGTCAAGAGAGCAAGACAAAGAAGTGCTTCTGCTTTGGCCTGTAGTGCAAAAAATGAAAGACTGGTTCAAGGAATTGGGAGAAAAGACAGATGAGTGAATGAATATTTGCTGGCACTTACTGGGGCTTTGTGGGTATGCTGCCTGGCAGGCTGGAGAATTATGTGTAGGAAGTCAGAGAAGTTGGAGTATTCAGAGTAGGATGGTGACCTCAGGTCCAAAAAAGAAACAGCAGAAATACCCAAGTGTTATGAGCAGATCTAGAGTCATGCAATTCTTGGCCTGCTTGTCACCCCACAAGGTAGGCAGGGTGGGATTCAAAAAATTTACTACCAGTTCTGTGGGTGTGGCTTAGTGGGCGTGGCATGGCTTGTTGGGCATGGCTTGGTGGTCATGGCAGAGAAGGATACTGTAAAATCTTCATTTCCATTCCACTCCTGGGGGAAGGTTACCACCGGTTCTCCGAACTATTCAAAATTTCCGCTACCGGTTCTCCAGAACTGGTCAG
>JAOYMU010000077.1:28903558-28916539 GCA_025802295.1 Psammodynastes pulverulentus
GGTTCTCCAGAACTGGTCAGAACCTGCTGAATACCACCTCTGAAGGTAGGGTATGGGGCGCCCCAAACACCATAGATGGAAGGAAGATAAACGGGGGGGGGAGTTAAAGTGGTCTTGTTGTTGTAAGCATGGGTGGGCAGCTAAGTGCTCAAATTTTGATCACATGATTATGTAGACACTGCAATGGCCATAACTTTGGGAACAGATTTTAAGTCCCTTTTTTTTCAGCACCATCATAACTTCGAACAGCTACTGAACAAATAGTTATAGGTTGAGGGCTACCTATACAGATAGTCAGTATCCAGGTATGAATGTAGGCTTTGGTGCTTCATTTTCCTAAAATTCCAAAGATCAATCTTCTAGAGGTTGTTCGAAAGCTATTCAGATTGAATAATCATAATATGAAAATGCACACAAGGAAGATTTTACAAGCACTCACAGTGGAGAGCAGGGAACAGTAGGAAAATAATTCCAACTTCCTATAATTTATAAAAGTTGTACAGAACAGAAATAGGGATTTATAATTCAAATATTAATTACTTTCTATCTCCAAATGTTTCCTTGCTCTCTAATGAAGCAAAATGTATATTGTAAAACACTTGACTTATTCTATGACATATTGCAATATGGATAACGATTATCACTGGAATAAACTTAACTACCCTATGACTATTAACATTTGTCAATTTATTGTATTTAATATCAGCCACTGAATTTAAAAAAACAGTAAAAAATTGCAAGGAAACATTTACCCCACAGAATTATTGTGGTGCAGACAAAGAATCAATACTCCTTTAAATTCACAGGTGTTAAACGTATGGCTTTGGAACTCTACAAAAGTAGATATAAGTAGCAATATACACTTCATGAAGTGTTAACCTGTGATGCCTGACTTTGATGGACAGTAAACATTCTCTTGGATTAATCAATAATGCAATACATGAAAATAATGTAAGGTCCCTTTTATATTTGTACTGTGGTCACTAGACCACTGATCTTTCAAAATCCAGATTCCTCTCCCAAAAAATATGACAGATTTCCACCCACCCCTTTTCAAATTTCTTACTGGGAAAGCCTGAATCATTTGAAGCAGAATCATCTTCATTCTCTTCTTTGAACAGCTGGATAGATGTAACTATTAAACTGCAAGGTATTGTTATAGCTGTATATTTAACTGTCTCTTTGTCCCTCAAATAGCAAGACACGCACACACACACACTGTACACATTTCTGCAAACCTTTGTATCATTTCAAATAGCATAGCTCTATTGCAAACAAGTCCTTCCAAATGCAATGGTTTTTCTTCTCGTAAGCAGGCAAAGGATTGAAATTGTAATATATGACTATTTTTGCTACTGCTGCTAAATTTCAAGAACAAATCTTTTGAAAAAGTATGATTATCTTTCAATTTACTTTTTTTTTTACACTCTAGGAGACAGTTGCTGATTTTTTTTTCTTTTTGGCAAGTCGGCTGATCTTTTGAATGTTAAGACACACTCAGCTGCTGTGTCTTGAGACACAAAGTAGTTTATATGGTCTTAAGAAACACATCTTTGCTGCCATTTAAAAGGTTATACATTCATGCAGCAGATTCATATGTAAAAAAAAGCACCAATTTTTACTAAAAAGTTGAGAACTAGAAAAGAGTTCGCTGTCTAAAATCAGACACATTACTCCAGAAAAATCATCTGCCTGGTTTGATATTAAACCCACTTAGCTTATTTTTGCCATGAACATTTTTCAGTTATGAAATGTGGGCAGCTTTAGGGATTATTTCCTTCAATCCATCATCAGTTTCTGCACATGCCATATCCCATCCCACCCACCTAACTTTAAAGAATCCATAACTCCTAAAATACAGACTTCAAACCACATCTCAAATGCATGCAATTTTCCTGGCTCCTCTTTGTGGTATTTTGGGGACATTCTTATGGTGCCCACAATTGTTGGCTGTGATCCCATTTTCCCCTTGCTTCTCAAACATTCCACGGTCCCTCTCTTTCTATAAGATTATAGAAGCAAGGGACCTTTAAGCAGCCTGTTATCCTGCCAGGAGACATGCATAAGCTGATACCCCCAGGAATAACCCAAAGGACAGTGCACGCACACTTCCCCGATTCACTTACCTGTCTTCCACAAATACACTGAAGTTTCCAATTCACTTTGTGCCGTAGCAACCCAGATCGCAAACCAGAGAAGTGCAAGGACCTCCAGGCACTTGCTTGGGTGAGCTGAGACCACCACACCACCAAGGAAAGCTATATACTGCTCTGCCATCTCCATGCCTGCCAGGAACCTGCTCACTCTTCAAACCAGCAGCACAATGGAGAACCCTTGCCTGAAGGGTTTCTCCCACCCGCCCCTCTGGTCAGGATTTCTTTAGAGGGCAGGGAGACTGGAAATGGCTTTCCAGCTATTGTGCATTTCAGTTGGAAAGGAAGAAAACTGTTTAAGACTTGGGAACAATAGAGCTCTTGCTTCTTGCTGCTGCTGCTGCTGCTGCTTCCGCCACCACCGCTGGAGCTGCAGCTGCTGGTCCTGTAGTTTTACTTCACTCTCCCCCATTCAGTGGTTACTAGCAGTTTCCATCAGCTGAGAGCGAGGGAGAGACAGCTGTCCACAGGGGGCTTCAGCTGACTGAGCAGGTTCTCTTGGTCTTTGAGGCCACAGCAGTCATTTACACCAGCTGGAGAGAGAGAAAGGGGATGTGGAGGGAAGGGGAGGGGGAGAAGAGGAGAAAGGAGGGGGAGAACAAACACCAATAACCAAATGCTGCAATCACAAGGATCCAACCCTCTCTGGTGCATCCCTCAGAAGAACAATCCATCACCAGTGTGTATTATTGAGCAAGTGTGAACAACTGATAAACCCCAGTGATTTCTCTCCTCTTTTAAAGCAAGTTGTCAGCAAGCTAACTCACACCTAGTTCTATCCACACCAGAATAGTCAGAATGTAACAGCAAAGAGAAACATCTTTTTTAAAAAAGAGAGAGACAGCCTGTGAAAACTGCTTGTGGATCATTTTGATCTCTGATGCCCAGTAAAGATTAATAGACCTACTTGGTCATGCAGCTTTGATGTCTCTTTATTTTTGAGAAAGCAAATAAATACAGTCAATACCTGGAAAAAACCCCACAACCTTATGCCCAATATTTTACACTTGTTTTATACCTTCCCTTCTCATGTTGAATGCAGAGAAGAAATGGCTGAAATAATCTTGCTGAGGGGGCAGGGGGAGGGGGAACAGGGGAGGGGGGATTACAGGCATTTTAAGTCATCTTGTAAGAGTGTATCTTTGACAGGCAGCAGATCTAACATTATTACTTGTCAAAAGTGCTTTCCTGACAATGTGTGGGAGCGCATGTTAGATTCTCATCTCTGCTGCCAGCCTGAATAATTTATTTGTTCACAAAATATAAACCGCTAGTCAAGTCACACTGATTTTGAGGTGCAATCCCCATGGAAAGGCTGTTTGCAAAGCATAAAATTAAGGGGCACTGAAGATGTTCCTGATCTCAGTAGAGAATACTGGGCTAGACAAAGAACACAGGACGGGGCAAAAAGACAACAACGGTCGGACTTTATGTTAAGCAGAAGACATTATTTTAAATTCACCCCAATGAACTGGAACAAAAGGCAGGGCTGCCTGGTGTTCTGCAGAACTAGAAATGAAAATACACGGAAGACACAGAATAGCTCTGAGAAAAGCTATTGTAAGACTTTATAGGAAAAGAAAATCTAGCGGAAAGGCCCTATTCTAGTAGTAGAGCAACCAAAGAGGTTTAAAAAATGAGGATGCAATGGTTGAAAAAGACAAGCTTCAGGAAGTATCTCTTGGGAAAGCTGTCATTTTTCAGAAGCTTCATAGCCTCACTCATTTTCCCAAGTGCTGGACTTAAAAACATCTCCAATCAAACAATTCCCAGGTCTTCATCTGTTTAAATATTCTGACATCAGAGCAAATTAGCAATGTGAAGGCTGCAAATTTGTCTTTGTTTACTTTCTACTCTAGTCTGCCTCTAAGAGGGAATTAAAGGCTCAGGATGACCTGGTGCAGGGAGGCTGTGATTAAGAGAGGTAAGCAAGGGTAGATTACTGCTCCTCAGCTGTGGAAAAAAGCAGCAGCAGTCAGGAGATTATTAGATATACAGAAAATCTGAGTTCAACAAATGTATGGCATTCTAATGGAGGTCACAAAGGATCAGAAAGTATAACAAAACTACCAGATATGGGCTGCAGAAATCCAGATGACTACCAGATGGCAACAGTTTCAGAACCTTCCAGTTGCTGCCATCTTGTGATTGTTTGGATTTCTATAACCCAAACATGGTAGCTCTAAGGTGCAATCAAAGTAAGAAGGTATAGTTTCATATCATGCTTGATCATTTTACAGCCAGAAAATTTAGCCCTCCCCATATTCAAGGAACTTTTTTACATCCAAGGATTGATGGGCAAATACTCATTTGTGCACTCCACTGGCATTGGGGCCATCTGAAATAAAAAACACACTAAATGAAAATAACATTTTTTGACTATTTAAATGGTTTCAACTTAAATAAAGGCTCTCTTGTATTCACAAATCAAATTTCAACTCTGAAATTCATGAATTTTCAAAGCTGAGGCTTGCTCTGTGACTATTCCAGCCTTATGCCGCTTTGAATCAGAAAGACCTCTTGAATGTGAGAGTAAAGATGTGTCTCAGCAGGGAACTTCAAATTAGAGGCCGGCTGTCAGCATTCAAGGACTTGTACAGGATAGAGAAGCAAAGGTGGGAAAGATTTGAATAATCAAAGGCAATAGATAACCATTTTTAACTCCATGCTGCCGTGGCTCTGATCCAAATGGATCAACTTCATAGAGGTCTGCATTTCTCTTTTCTTGAAAAAGCAATCCACCATAAAAAAAACAACAGCTTCCCAAACTGGGGTAATCTTTCCAGTTCTAATGAAATCTGAGAAAGAGGAGAGGAAAGGGTGATTTATCAAGATGGGCAAAGAGACATTTAAATAATCAAAGGGGTACAATCAGAATCAACCTTATGTTTCCCATATGTTGGGATACAACATCCAGTCAACATGGCTGAAAGACTCGAGATCTATAGTCCAATACATCAAAAGCAAATTAGAAAAAAAGATAATTCCATTATTAAAAGAGCATTCATATCTTTAATTCTATTTTTTTAAAGAAAGAAATATAAGCCATAATGCTTTGCCAAAAATACTAACTGGAAGCTTTATTGAATGCACAAATATACATTGCCCAAACAGAAAAAGTCAGAGAGCTGATATAGGTATTCTGATAACCAGTCAAATAGCATGCAAATGATTTGCCTAATTTTATTCTTCCAAAACTCACAAAATGGCTAAACTAGAATAATATTTTTCAGTACATAAAGAGAAATATTGGTTGTATTGCTGTTCATGTCTTGAGTTGGTTTGCTCTCCAGGTTAATTTTCTTAATAGGTGTTGTTTGATAAAATGTATCACTTAAATAGAATTTTATGAGTTAATACATCTATATTGACTAATAAAGGTAAGCAAAGGAAATAAGACAAAACTTGCTGCTTTTGCTGCTCAGCTGAATAGGCATTATAAACACTCTTCTAGGCCCTATTCTACATCAAAAACTGGGGATCATATGGAATAAATCTATGAAATACCTTTTCTTCTGTCCAACATTCTTTGAGTCTTAACATTCTAAAAAGTTGGTGCCCCATATTGTTGTTATCCCATATAATAGAAAAGTTCTAACATTGTAGAACAACTATTAGAACGATGCATATTGACTCCCATGCTGTAAAGAAACATTACTAACTTTTTTTACTGCAATACCAGCAGTAGCAATAACATCAGCAAAAGGAATAATTATACAAACTTAATCTTTTTCATCTCCCAATATTTATTGACTAGACCAATGCCGTGATTGCCTGAAATGGGAATGGGGCAAGAAAACAATATTTAATCAGTCCAAAGCTGAGCAAACAATTGATCACAATAGTTTGCATGATTCTTTACTGGCCTATGATTTTACTGATTTAAATTTTCTCCCCTCCCCTCCCCCTTTTTTTCTTTTTTCCTAGCTTAGAGTTTGTCACAAGATTCTATTGGTTTTGCTGCAACCATTGTAACATGTTTACCCTGTTGAAAACATTCTCAGTATGTTTCTCCTGAGAACTTCTACTTTTTAGCTACTTTCTTAAATAAGTGAGCAAAAATATTGCTTGTTCTGCTCTCCATGATAAATCAAGCATGGGAAATCAGTGTTCCAATGTACACTGCTTATAGAGAGAGTATATTGATCCTGGAAGCATCAAAAACCTCTATTTCTACTTTATAATCTGATTGCAACCCACCTAGCACTCATCAGAAGTAAGACACAGAATGAGTGCCTTATGTTATCTGTTAATTATAGCTAGAATTGCTTCTGAAACTAATGAAAAAGTTTGCATTATAGAACTGTAATACAATCATTCTAATAAAATCTACTGTACTTCTCAACAAATCTGTTTACAAGTCATGCTTAGATAACAGAATGTTATAATAAGAATTCTCACATTAAGATTCAGGCCAAATTGTTTAGAGTACTGTGGTAGAAACTGATATAGTTTAAATGTAAGATACTGTCAAAACACAAACTATAGATTATGAGGAAGTATTGTCATGTAATTTGAATGTCCCAATATTAAATAAGCTACTGTTTAAGATCAGCAAATGGACTGATTTCTAAAATATTGTATGTTTCTTTTTGCTGTATAAAGTTAAAATTTAAAAACTTACACTTTCCATGATTCTTCAATCATGTAAATTAAAACCAACATAACTCCATATTTTCCCTATAGTTCCCAGTTGATTAACGAGTTTTCTTTCTTTGAATTACACACACGAACTAGGATAACTCATACTGGTAGTAGTGCCGAGACAATCTTGACTGGTTTACATTTCATTATGACATCACAATGCCTTTTTGCCTCATTGGTTACCTGACTACCAATATTCTTTCAATTCCATGAGCTTTTTATGCTTGTCTAAATCTACAAAAAGTTATGGCACCCTCACATATATTATATGAAAATCCACATACTGATTAGCTCAGATTACTTACAGGATTATGGGTTATATCTGAACCCATTTTTAAAATCTATTTTTTGTATGATAGCATCCCTGAAAAACTCTTCTGTATTACTCTTTCTCCAAACTGGCTTAGTTTCTCCATGATGCTATGATACACAATATTATCTTAAAAAATGGTTTCAGAAATAACCATAGTAAACATATTGAAATTATTATGAATAATTTAATTCCTGTTGTTTTGCTAAATATAATCATATTTCAGTCAAGTTCTGAGATATCATTTAACTCAGTAACCTCAGTTTTCTGAGATTATTCACTAATGAAAGATGCAGTAACTTGAAGGGGGAGCACTGGTGCAACAAATAGAATTTTACGAATATTCTCATGATGCAAGTTTTTTCCAAGAACAGTTTCTCTAAAGATGGACTATCTTCAATTCCTCCCCTAAAAATAGCAATATAGTGTCCTGCCACAAATTGACTTTTTCCCAATTGAATTTAATTTTACTTGATCAGTGTAATATTAATCTCTTGGTTCATTTCATCTTTCCATGAATTATTAAAGCGAGCATCCAACACTACTTATTCGGCTTGTTATTTGGAGTTAGTCTTCTCCCATTCTGTAGAGGGAGATGTGATATCAGAGTATGAGATTCTTAAAACCAACATAGTTAGGTTTGTTCCTCAGTATGTGTATACAGAAACCCAATGAATCGTTTGCTTTCTCTGGTTGGAATATCAGCTTGGACCCTGTTAAAATTTTAAGTAGTATCTCCAAGTGATGACTTGGAATATTGTCATTATTATCAGCAACAATTTAAGATGAAGGAAAGAAAGAAAAAGTATATTCTCATAATATATTTTAAACTGGAAAGTATAATTTCTCTAACAAAATCTTTAATCAATATGCTAAACATACTTAACTGTCCTCTAAAATGACTAAAATAGACAAATCAATAAAAGGCATGTTTGCAGAGATGCGGTGTGTGTGGCCTCTAGGTGTCATACTTGACCACATTCAGGTCATCAAATTCAATAGGTTCTGTGGTTATTTTGTGTCCAGTAGAAGATTATTGATTGAAGATTCAAGTATTTCAATTTTACCTTCATCAGTTAGAGATAAAGGGGTGTTTTTTCCTGCAGAGTTAGAACAATCCTAGTAAATATTATGCATACTAATATATTAAAAATAGATGGGGGATTTCTCTTAATCTTTTCTTCCTTTGAGCACAGAACAGACCAAACCAAAGATCATAGAATGGTGACAAGAAAATTTAATTATTTATGAATGAACCATATCAACAGGATACCTTTCGAGCTCTCTTGAGACTGCATTTTAGGAAAACAGCAAATACTAACAAGTAAATTTTTAAAAGGTCGTGTCATTCTTCTCCTCACTATTCCAAATGAGGTTCTGGAACATAATCTCATATTGTTTACTATCAAATGGCATCTGATTGTATATTTGAAATCAAAAATCTCTTACCAATCTTCTTCAAGGGTCATTCTCTGTAAGGGCTAGTCCATATTTCTCATGATCCCCAGCATGAATAATGGGGTCTGTAGTACAAGATAATTGGAATGAATTTGATTGGAGAAAGAAAATCTGCTGCTGGAGAATATACTGTAGCCAATATTATATAATTAATCATTTCTGCTTTGTCTTTTGGGATTCCTTGAAATACCATGTTCCATTTTCAGGCATTTCCAAATCCCTTCCATCTGCCTCAATGCCAGCACCTTCTAACTCTCTCTAACCTTCCTACCTTGTATTCTCATTTCCTATTTCAAGCTTCAAAAATCCTCTTTGTTTTTTCACAGGATGATCAAATTGACTGCTTTTATTAGAGATAGGACATTGTCTAAATTTACTGATGATTGGAAAAGCCTTGCTGACTTTTTGCAAGAAACAAGAAGAAAATAATATATAGTTTGGAGGATTAGAATAAAAATAATTGATAACAGAAAGATGTAAATAATGTTGAAATCATAGAATAAAATATTGTTTTGTATTTATATTTTTAACTCCTGTGAAAGTAAATCAGAAGTCACTTCTATATTTGATTTCTTTATTTGATTTCTGCACTTTTGTTCTTTTCATCCGTCTTTCCATTTCATTTTCCATTCTAAATATTAGTTGTTATTTTTTATTCTGTATTAACATTATAATAAAATTCTATAAAAGGTAACCCACGGAGAGAGACAAGAACAGCTTGAAAAACCCCTACTTAGAAGGATTTGTACAACTCCAAACTACACATACCGTAATTTTCCCTTTTTTTCTGCACATCATCAAAGCAATGACTTTCCATCTTATTTTTTCTTCTTATAGAGAGAAGGCCATGTGGCCTAATTACAGTGCATGCATGTGGCTTTCATTACAACATACCAAATACTGCAATCTATATAGGACATCCTCGTTGAAAGACCGTTTATTCAACAACCATCCAATATTAAGACAATGCTGAACAAGAGATGTTTACAATGGAAGTTCAAAATTGTGGCTGTTTCAGCACACACACAATTGATTTGGGCACTTGGAAACCAGATTGCAATTGCAATGTCACAGTATCCCACATCATATAGTCACCATTTGAATTCTTCTCTCCTGACATCTGACAAACAAAGTCAATGGGGAAGCTAGTAGAAGATTGCAAATGATGAGTATATGATTGCACCTTAGAGATTCATCCAATGATGGCAACTGGATCTGTCACAACAGCTGTTGTAAATTGGCATGGTCATATGACATTATGCTTTGCAGCTGTGTCACTAGAGCTCTGGTCCCAATTACCATAGTTAAGGACTACCTTTAATCAAAGAAGTAATATCTAAAACAAAGTTTTGAAATATTATATTAGCCTCAGCACAAATCAAATTAAATTTAAGAAGACACTTGAAATGATGCAAATTATTTTGGACTCCTGTAACAAGGGCAGACATCATTGCTTTGCTAGTTATGCTGAAAATGGAAATTTTGAATGGGTTAATGGTAGTGGCTTTGACATTGTAGGAAGTTTTCAGATATGAAAGATAACCTTGGTTGGGAAGTGCTTTTGACTGTTTTCTAGAGATTATAAATTCATTCCCCTTGATACCATTCAATGAAATGAATGGTTTCTCCACTGCAGACTGAAAGAGTGATGAATGTTCATTATAATCATAGTGCAACTCAAATAATACTTAAATGTGCTGAGCAGCAAATGCAGATGCTCCTGGCCTTAACACTGCCAGCTAGTTAAAAAAAATGAATGGCAAAAGAAAGAGAAATAAATATGAATGGTTACCCTGACAATTTGTCATGGCACTAATGTAGAAACTAACATGGAAACTATATTAGAGAAGACTTCAGATTTTTATCAAAGTACAAATATCAATCAAAGTTAAAACTAATTTTTGGGACATTTTGACAGGAGCATATCCTGTCCTGTGCTGTTTCAAGAAGCTTCTTTAGATATAGTCAGAATATTTTAACCTAAAGAGAAGTATCACATTTTCTGCTTAATCTTTTCTGTTTTAAATATCCACTACCCAGTTACTTGATCATCTCAGAACTATGCACCTACTTCCCTCATATTCTAAAATATCCTAGGATCGTAAGAGACTACATAGAAAGGCAAGTCAAAGTGGGCAAGAAAATGGTAAGAGAATACCTATCGACTTTAGAGGAGTTTAAATTGCCATGACCAGATAGATTATATCCCAAGTTCTGAAGGAGCTGGCAGACATGATCTCAGAACCACTGAACTATATTTTTCAAAGGACTTGGAGCACTGAGGAAATATCAGAAGACTAGAAAATAACCAATGTGGTTTCCACATTGTACAAAAAGAAGGTAAAGGTGGATCCAGGAAACTACAGACCAAGCAGCCTGATATCAATACCTGGGAAGATTTTGGAAAAAGATAATCAAGCAATGCATTTGTGAGCAACTAGAAATGAACAAAGAAATTAATACAAGTCAGCATTGGTTTGTCAAAACAAATTATGCCAGACAAATTGTATTGCTGTCTTTGATAAAGCAATTAAATTAGTAGCTAAGGGAAATGCTGTAGGCATTCTTTACTCCATAAGGCATTTGACAAAGTAACCCATACCCTACTACTTGTAAGATAGAGCAATGTGTGATAGTCAATACCACCAGATGGATTCACAACTGGCTGACCAACAACAGTCAGTAGCTAATCCTCAATGGAACTACCTCTAATTGGGAAGCATGAAATGGGGTACCTCAAGCTTCTGTCTTAGACCCAGTACTCTTCAACTTCTTCCTGTCAGAACAAAAGGAAAACACATCCAATTTTTAGATAACACCAAGCTGGGAGGGGGGGGGATAGCACAGATGATAAATTCAAGATTCAGAAGGATCTTGACGGACTTGAACACTGGGCTCTATCCAACAAAATATAATTCAGTGATAAGAAAAATAAGGTCCTTCACACAAGCAAGAAAAAACCAATACTATCAACTATGAGTGAGAGCTAGGTGTCCTAGCAGACAACCTTAGCTATAAGCTAGTAATGCACTACGTCTGCCAAAAAGACTAATGCAGTCCTACATTTCATTAATAGAAGGATAGTTTCAAGATCACATGAAGTATCATTTATACTGCACTGGCAAGACCACATTTGGAATACTGCATCCAGTTCTGGTCACCACAATATAAAAAAGCATGTTGAGACCCTAGAAATAGTGCAGAGAAGAGCAACAAAGATGATAAACCATATGATAAACAACTGAGGGAATTAACTACGGTATGTCTAGTCTAACAAAGAGAATGAATAGGGGTCATATGAAAGCAGTCTCCCAATACTTGGGAGCTGTCACAGAGAAGAGGTCAACTCATTCTCCAAAGTACCTGAAGGCAGGACAGGAAGTAACACATTGAAGGTCAATAAAGAGAGATCCAACCTAGGACTAAGCAAACATTTCCTGACAGTTGATGATGATGTTATCTATCAATCGAGTCTGACTCTTGGCAATTCTATCAACAAAGGCTCCCCACATCTTCCAATCTGGCATTATTTCTTTGAATTTTTCTATTCTATGTCAGTTGTCAATTCTGATAGTGACTTCCAGTCATCATGTTCTTTGACAGCCTGATTTCCTTTTACGTTAATTCTTCTGAACAAAATTGCTTTTCCTGACAGTTAGAACAATTAATCAGTGGAATGGAAAGTTTTGCTCCATCACTAGAGCTTTTCAAGATGAGACTGGATAGCCATTTCATATAGGATCTCCTGCCATGGGCAAGGGGTTGGACTAGAATACCCCAAGGTCCCTTCAAACCCTTCCAAATTCTATGTTCCTCTCACACAAAATCTTTCACACATAAAAATATTTCTTTTAAATATATCAATTGAATTATTATAAGAAATAAAGAATGTATATCAATTCAAAACAAGTGTTTTGTTGTCCACAATACAATACAGTATTTGTATTGTGTTTTTCACAATACAATATAGTATTTGTAACCTTTGCTGAAGACTGCACTTGTAACAGTGGTGGAATTCAAATAATTTAACAACTGGTTTTCTGTCCTAATAATCAGCTGGGTAGGCATGGTTGGATGATCATGTGACTGGGTGGAGCTCAGGCAACAGTAAGTCTGGGTGTACTGCTAAAAACTTTTAGCTTTTATATGGGTTAACCAAGAGGCAATTTCTGTAAGCAGGGCAGTAAAGATTAGGCTAGAATCAACATCAGAATAGTTCCTTCATGGCTTCCGGCGGCTCCGCAGCCCTTCGAAGGTGCTTCTTTTGAAGCGTCCATTTTCCTCTTTCCGTAATCGCGAAGGGACAGCGCAAATCAGCTGTCCCGAGAGTCGCAAAAGTCCGGCTTCGGGAAAAGAAGCTGGCCTGAGTTGGCAGAGCTAAGGTAGAGGTCTCGGGCAGTTTTGGGGGTTTTACCC
>JAOYMU010000077.1:28983417-28995083 GCA_025802295.1 Psammodynastes pulverulentus
AAAGTTGCAGGTGCTTAGCTTTGCATTTGGCCTTACCAGGAGCCTTAGTGGCTGCTCTGTGGGAGGCCTGAATGCGCTTAGTGGGCTGCTTGGGGGGAATTAACCTCCTCCCCTCCTTGGCTCCTTAAATCTGCCATCCTGTTCTCCTATATCAGATTTCACTCACAGCCCACTGTCTGCACAATAGCTCCTCTTCCCTCTTCTAGCCCAGGAAGAGAGCTCCAAACAATTCTCCAAGCTGGAGAGCGATCAACAGCAGACCAGCAACTCCGCCCACTCACCAGCAGCTGATCCGATCTGATAACTTCGGAGAAAGCCCGGAAGCCTCCGGCACGATCTCCAACAAAGCCGCTGTGTTCTTTGGGCTCACGAAGTTAGCAAAGGCATTCCCAGCAGGCTGGAGAAGCTGGAGCACGCCCTCCAGAGAAAAAGCGGCTGGAAAATGGCTACAGAGTGCCCGGCAGACCGGGAGACATCGCGAGAGCTCTGTAAGCAATTGCAGCCGCCTGTCGTTCGCTATAAAAGTGAACAGCTGAGAGGCGGCCCTGATCAGAGTGAAGACAATCGGATCTCCTTCTATTTACCTCAACTGTTCAAATTCAAGCATTCCTCTTTTAGAAAAGAGAAAATTTTTTCGTGTGTTGGGCAAGACTGAGAAAACAAAACTGAAGGCAGAAGCCACGTGAGATGCCTTTTATACAAGATATCTGAGCTCAGTCATGGGGCAAAGACTAGGAGTTCTACCCACACATGAATCCTCCAATCAGACACGCTGGAGAATAAAGAATAACTATAAATATGGATAATGAAATGATATGGGATTGATGGGAAAATATATGTACCTATGTAACTATGGTCATGTTTGTATAAAAGTGTAAAATGTGGAACCATATTGTTCACAAAAAGAGATATGGTTATACAATAAAATAAAAAACTTATAAAAAAACTCATCCAAGTCAGAGATGTCAAACTCCCAGCCCATGGGCCGGATGTATCACATGCTGGCCATGTCCACACCCAGTTCAGCAAAAGGGGGAAAAGTCTAAATACATCACATGACACCACCATCACAATGTGAGTTTGACACCCCTGATCTAAGTAAAAATATATTGCAATAAATTCTAGAGCAAAAACGGAAATGCTATTCACAAATGCATTGTGGATGGAGATAAAGCTAGAACTGACATATAATTAGGAACAGAAATTTAAAAGGCAGTAAGAAATCATCAGCTAAAAGATTTGGCTCAAATTGTCTTGCAGAGCTGCTTTATGGGTTGATCACCTGGAGTGCTATAGACAGAAGGGACACTAAATGTAGTTTGAAACATTTTCATTAGAAAAACATGAATACTCTGTCTTAAAAACAAATTGTATTTATTTAATTTGTACACTAACTCCCAACAGTTCAGGTGTCCCAAGTAAAATTCCACTCCATGCTCAGATAAAACACAATAGGAAAAACAAGAACAAAATATTGGTTTTCTAAGCAGCTGGTAATTTCTCCCCTCCCCCCCCCCATAGGTCCTAGCAAATTGTGCATTTGTGTGATAGGCTGAAAACTGATATATATTTCTGGAGTAGTTGGGATTGCATGGAGGTGCAGCAGCAAGAAACACAATACACAGAAACAAACCATCACTGTTATTCTGGCTGATCCCACTTTCAAACCAGACAACAAAGTGGATACAGAGAATCCCTTAAACTGGACTCTTTCACTGTTCAAGAAAGGAATGTTATGGAGGTGTGCCTGTAGCAGCCTAAAGTGTCTTAAAAGGGAAAGCACAGTATCTGCCAGACTGATCCCATCCATTTAGCGAATATACCATCTATGTTGTGGTTGATGAAGATGAGATTTTATCTTCAGAAAAGGTAAAAGAACTACTTTAATAAAAGTATCATTCAGAGTAATTTAAGGCTGCCTTAGGCATGAGCTAAGGGGCAGATGAAGGCAACACCACGAGAACATGGTAGAGAAAAGAGATTGCCACATAATGAGTAGCTAGTGAAGTTTTGCATTAGTTTGGGATTTTTTTTACACCAGTATATAGAAAGTTAGCACCCACCCCTCTCCTAGAAAAATGAAATATTCTAGAAAATATTAAAAAGGCAGAATATTTCCCCTAAAAGAGAAATAAAAATCTTAAAGGAAACAAAAACGAAAGACCCCAGCTCTCTGCCCCCAGCAGATATTTTGGTGCCAGCTTATCTACAAGACAAAAAGCCTGGCCAGTGTATCTATAAAACAAAAGAGCTCAGCTCCAAGATGATGGAATTATCCTTCAGAGCAAAACCATTCAGCCACAAAAGGAAATTGCCCTTCATTTCATCACCCAACAAGATTCAACCAAGCCTGGGACACAGTCAGCCTATAACACTGATGGCTAACCTTTTAGCTATGTGATTGCTTTAGTGACGGCTGACCCCCAAATGCAATGTGTATGCGATCCTGCGCATGCACATGCATCTCCTGTGCATGTGCCCCGCCCCATGCATGCATGCATTTCCCCCACACGTGCCTTGCCCCTGCACATGCACCCTGCATGCATGCACCTCCGCATGCTAGTACATATTCCGTGCATGCATCCCACTCCGTCATGCACATACCCCGTGCATGCCCCATCCCTCCCTCATGTGCCTCCGTCCCCTAGCACATGTAGCAGAGACCTGAAGATCAGCTGGCCGGCAGGAGGCATGCACATGTGCAGCAGAGCTGAGTTGGGGTGATGGCTTGCATGCCCACAGAGGGGGCTCTGCATGCCATCTCTGGCATGCAGGCCATAGGTTCGCCATCATGTGCCTACAAAGTTAGCTAAGATCCCCGCCCGTTGGGAATCTGACAGCCAATAGGAAACTTGCCACAGGAAGAGGAAGCTCCAGTTCAAATCCCAAGAGAGGGTATAACTATATATCTCTCTCCACTCCATGTGGTCAGCTAACTAGGACTTCAAACCAATGTGGTCCTGTTCACCATTAAACCATCCTTCCAAGCAGTCTCCATGTTTCCAGTATATTTGTCCTCACTTTGAATTGTTGGATATTTCTTCCAAAAAGTACAAACATTATTTATGTATGGGGAAGAGGAGATTTGCATAATTTTGCACAGTCACTCTACTGATGATAAGCCCTTTAATATTCAAAAGGTACTATATTATTTAGTAACAAGCTGATAGTTCTTAACCTCACTACCCAATTGATCTACCAGTAATTTATTTTTTAATCATGATTCATGAAATCTTAAAGTACTCAGAAACGTATACAAATGTTACTTCTTACCAAACTGTATAAAGAGACACATTCAAGTCTACAGAGCCAGACCTTGTTCTACCTAGAAACAGCAAATCAAAAGTACAAGGGAAGTATGTAATTTAATCTTTACAGCACTGCCTCCTCTGGGCCAAAATGTCAGCCAATCTGTGTGTGGGCCCAGTTCATTGAGAACACCTGCAGAAAAGGTCAAATTAGCAGTCGTGATGATCAAAGCATCACTGCTTCGCTAGCTGCGTGGAAGCCTATAAAAAGAGGCTTTGGCTTCCCATTGTAAACTTAACTTTTTTCTTTTTTTGCAGGTACACCTGGTTGCATAGAGGATAGTTAACTGGTGTAGGAAAGTAGTAAATAATTTTGGAAAAAGTTTGAAAAGATGCTTAGGCTATCAGATTCGGGAGAAGCTTTTATTTTATCTGATGATGAAGGCAAGTATTATAGGCTAAGATTAGTAAGTTCTTGGGAAGAGGGAAGTAGAAATATGGAAAATATGGCAGCCTTGCAGTATTCTGTTACTATACAGTTGCTATTTCAATAAAAGATATTGCTACTCATCCTATGGAGTCAGTTTCCCAGTTTGGTCTACCTTGCAAGTCTAACAAATTGTAACTAAGCCAAGAGCCCCATCCTATGTCATTATCTATCATGGCTTATGTGTTTAAGTGAACATTTCCCTTGGTATGCCAACTGCATAGTTTCCATGGGTCTTTTCTATTTAATTGGGACCAAGACAATAGGCCCATCTTATTTTCTAGCAAAGCTGCTTTTCCAAAAGGAACTGGGCCTTGGTTTATTCCTTGAAAATGTTTCTCTTCTCATTCAAGAAATTTCTTCAGTTCAGAACTGAAGAAGCTTCTTATGTGAGAAGGGAGAGGTTTTCAAGGGAAAAAACCCAAGAAAGTCAGTTGCCTTTTGAAAAAAAAACCTTTGGGACAACTATGACCTGGATGATTGAGAATCTCCATAGGCATTTTACTTTGTCGGTTCTATAGAGAAGAGCAGACGGGTCTTCTGCCAATATTTGAAGGAAAGATCCCAAGATAGTTTTAACCAGACTTTGAAAAGCTGTAATTAATTTGAAGGGTCTTGGAAATATAATAATTGTATGGAATTGGAAATAATGAGTGTTGGTCGCAGAAAACCTGGGTTTGCAGCAAAAAGTAATTGCTATCAGAATATTATAGTTTGTTTCATACTGGGCGAAGATTTCTGTATTTCACAAGCTGACTCTTACCGACCGGAATATTTTGTAAATGGGGAAGAAATGCGATGTGCTTGACAGTGCTGTTAGAAACGGGGGTAAAAATAGAACGGTGACCGCGGCCCATTTTATTCTATCTTATTGTTTGTTATCGGCGAAGCGACAGCCTACTTCAAAGGGAGAATTTGAGCATGCTCCGGGCTCTCTGTTATCCATGACTGAGCCTGTTTCACATCGTTACAGCTTTGTCGCCCACGCTTCACATTACCTTGTAATTTTTCTCTCCCCAAGCATATACCGTGTTTTCATGTAAAATAGTAAATGGCACAACCCAGGACTATCTCCCCTTTCTTTATTTTACTGTATTTACATTTGCTTATACGTCCGTCTGCAAGAAGAAAAGACCCCAAGTAAGGGCAAAAAGGTGTAGGGCTTCAAGATCTGCCACTGCGCATGCTCGCTCCTGTCTGCCTGGTGAAACTTGATGGGGAGCTGTTTGTGAGCCCCGAGCCCAGGAAACCTGCGGAGCAAAAATAATAATAGAAGTATATCTCGGACGCTTGGAAATACAGTGGAAGCGTGTTGCTTTGACGCGCTGCTGGTAAGGTCTTGCTTTGCTGCGGCGACGTGTTGCTCAGGGCGGAATCACGAGCCTGGTTTGCGATGGTGGCGGTGGGGGGAATTGGGTGCCAACGCACAGGCGCGCGCGCCATGGTGGCGGATTGGGGAAAGAGCTGCGCGACGTCGGGAGAAATCCCAGTTTAGGTACGTGCGGAGAGGAACTGCGGTCCAGGTGAATGTGGTTTCCTGGACAAAGGTGCAAGCAGCCCGTTTGGCACCTAATACAAATAAAATGGCTGTGTGTTGGGGTGGAAAGTCTTAACACCACCTTGGCGATTTGAGCTTGCGTGCCCAAACACCTTGGGGAATAATCCTCCGTGAATGCAACAAGACTGACTTATGAGTCATCGCGCAAAAAGGCATCGAAGGCGACAGCTGCCGCCATTTTCCCCCTAGGATGATTTAATTCTGGAGGCGATGGCTTGGCTTTGAAAAAGGGTCCTTTTTGTTTGATTCCCCGGCTCCTGTTCGTTGAATTCCCTCTCACAGCAGTCCCTCTTAGTATTGTTTACTTGCGATGAGAGTTACTTGCTCAGCATTAGGCCTGAAAGAAGCTCATCCAGAAACGACGTATTTCGGGGAAGGGGGGAGCGATTAAGACTTAGAGGTTCATATAGTTCTAATTTTAGTTTATTTAGATATCTACTGGCCTTAGTAGACTGGGTTATGAAATCATGGTTCCTGAAGTCTTCCTTCTCTCTTTTCTACTGGAGACCTAAAATTATTTCATAATGATTATAAACCACAAGGGAATTCTGGGTTTGGAGTCATAGTGATTATAGTATTATTATTGCTTTCCATTACTTAAAATAGGTAGATAGGAAGATAATTCTGTCAGAATTTATCTACTTCAATGGAACAGGGAGAGGAAACTCATTTTTAGGTTTCCTCAGTTACTCTGAGGCCTTGTATGTTTCAGATATGATCTTTATGGCTTTATGTCCTTGTGTTAACTTTTTATATTTTTATAGCTAAGGCATACTTTGGTTCATAAGTGATCACTGCATTGCACTGCACTTCCCTTGCTTCCTTGATGGTGTGCCTAATCTTATAGCATTACTCTGTGAAATGGTGATCTTTTGAGGGAAAGTAAACCAATTTCCTATTGCAGCTGAAGCGGTATATAAAGCAAACTTCTATCTAGAATTCTCAATCCTTGAACAAGCCAAGTCTTTGGCTTCCATAGCCAAATCTTTGATGCCAATAAATATCTTTAATATAGTATTTGTATATTAGTGTTCTTGAATGCCTAAGTATAATATGTGTATTATAAATGTACTCAGGTGATAAATACACTTTATAAATAAACAGGCTGCTTCAGCCTTGTGCAAAGTTTTTAGTAATTTTTTCTTTGTCTCTGTTTTAGGTGAACCTGGGGGAGACTCCAGCCCTTACCGGCTCTTGAGATCAGTAGCAATAGGTGAGAAATTCTGGATAAAAAGGGAACAGAGGAATTCATAAATGAAAATTTGAAGCTCATGATTTTGTGGGCTAACATCTGTCTAATGCCATAAATGTATTGTTCACTTCCTTTGACACTACTAGATTGTCTTGTAGGAAAAACATACTGAGAAAAGTACAAAACTTCAGGTTATTAAAAGTAATAAATACTAGGTTTGTCATGTCATAATTCTTTCCTGCTTAGTTCTTTCTTGAGTGCTATTTCAGAGCAGACTATATCATTTTTCATATCATACAAATAACTTTGAAGGAGTTTTTCCAAGTCAGACAAATAACTTCTATTTAGGCCTGTATGAAGTATGAAATCTCTTAATGCTGATATTTATACTCAAGAGTGAGGATTTGGGAATTGTGTAACCTTGAAATTTACTGCATTACTGTTGAAGAATTCAGGGAAGTATACCAGTTGATGTTTCTGTTTATGAGAAAGATTGCCAAATAGTGATAATCACTTTTTAATTTAAAGAAGTATTTTCCAAATATAAACTATTTTTCTCAGTAGAGCTACAGGAAACAATCTCAGTTGCCTAAAAATGCATGCTTGACACTATTGTGAACCAGGGCTGGTTCACAATATTTTCTGGAACCTGAGAATGGAAAATTTATTGTGGGGAAAATGGTGATTAATTTATCTGAGACATTATAATTCCAGAAACACACACCATAGCACAGAGTTGTATTTTAATTGTGGTGGCTTCTACATTTTGTTATATTCTATTTTTAGATACTAATGAAAGATACTGCAGAGGTGCACCTGAAACTTTAAGAATTCTCATTTGGAAATCCATCATAAATTAATACTCTTTTTTCAGCTGTGTATTTAGGATTTCAGACTTTGTTGCAGGTTATAATCACATAATTAGTTATTTATTGTAGCTGTTAACATACATGTTAACATACATGTTTGAAAATATAGAAGCAAACATAGCCCAAGTCAAGCAAATGATTTTTGATAATATTGTGTTCTTTACAAGGGTATAGTTTTGCAATCCCAGGAATATTTCAAATAAATAGATTTTATAAGGACTGTCATAATTTTGAACCTAACCGGTTGCAAGTCATAGGCTCCCTGTATAGGAAACTTTTGCATTTTTTTCCATTATGAACAATATTTAATCAACAACATGCCTCCAATAGTGAAAAAGTTTATATAATAGAAAATAGCAATAGCACTTAGAATTATATATCGCTTCACAGTGCTTTACAGCCCTCTCTATAGAGTCAGCATATTGCCCCCAACAATTTTGGTCCTTATTTTACCCACCTCGGAAGGAGGGAAGGCTGAGTCAACCATGAGCCTAGTGAGATTCGAACTGCCAAATTGCAGTCAGATGGCAGTCAGCAGAAGTAGCCTGCAGTACTGCACTCTAACCCACTGCGCCACTGCAACTCATGGTCTTATTTATAAATTTGCTTGGTAAGATTCACAAGTCACAACCTGTTGCAGTTTCACAAGCAAGAGTCTGAACTTTTTAATTTGTTTTTGACTTTGTGGAAATTCTCTTTCTGCAAGACTTGTCAAAATATTCTATCAATAGTTCTCAAAATAAATCCTGCAATAAATGGATTTAGAGTCTAAGGTTTGTTTTTTTTCTGTCAACAGACATGGGGAAATCTCTTTCCATACCTTTATCTGCTTTGAAAGATGATGGGGCTCCAGCCTCTGATAACATGAAAAGTGGATTAATGCACTCAGATTCTCATAGCGAAGATGGGAGAAATGGAGATGTGTCACAGTTTCCATATGTTGAATTTACAGGAAGAGATAGTGTCACATGTCCCACTTGTCAGGGCACTGGGAGAATACCACGTGGTACGTGTAAAGTCAGAAGCAATTTCTGTGACAGCTACAGTTGTAAATATGTTGCTTTCATTTGCAAATCTTTATATTATTTTCTTAAGCTAGCCTGCCTTTGTATATAATAATAATATTAGTATAAAATTTACAGTTTAATTTCTTTAGATTTTATTTTTCTATTTTGTATTCTATATATAAAATCACAAGTTATACAATCACATTCATTATAAAATTTCAGATAATATAACTATTTTACAAAATCAAAAGATTCCAAAAGATTCAGGTTTTGGTATTAGATTTTACTGAGCACAAACTTGATTGACTTCAGAATCTGAATTTGGCTTATTTCTATGTACTTGATGGTCTTAGCCAGCTATACTAGAGCTACATGCAGAAAAAAATTAGAAATTATCTTGTACATTCAGGGTTGCTTTAAACATATTATCTGCTTAATCTGTATACTCGGTATTGTTTTGTGGCAATAATGAAACAAGCAATTGAGATATTAAGTGACATATTAGTTAACTAAGACATCATGTGATTGCTACTTGCAATTTTATGCTAGCTTCTCCCTTGTCAGAAGCCAGCTGTGAAGTGCCCAAATGGTGATCACATGACCATGGAATACTACAATTATCATAAAGTTATTTTTTCAGCACCATCATAACATCTAATAGTTACTAAACAGAATTGTTAAGTGAAGTCTACCTATACTGATGTGTACTAACCTCCATATAATACACATTGATTAAAAGGAACTTTCAATGATTATCAAAATTACAGTATTTTAGTAGTGCTGAAAAAAGGGTGTAGCTGTTGAGCAAACCTTTGCAAGGCAGTGATTTATAAGGTCTAATTTCACAGCTTGTTATAAAAAACTGTTTCCCCTAAAAATATTTTATGTGACAGCTCCTTTTAAAATATCTGCCTTTTGATAATTTTATTGTATTTGAAAAGCATTGTTTTTTTAGTCTGGTAGTTGTGTATGTTGTGCAGACCTTTGTTACAGAAATTTCAGCTTCATCAGCATATCATGTGGCATGTTTTACTGGCTTTATAACAGCAGCAATTGGGTGTAGAAATGACAGGATGCTGGATTATATTCCAGGACAGGAAAATCAGCTTGTTGCCTTGATTCCGTATAGTGATCAGAGACTGAGGCCAAGAAGAACGTAAGTTACAATAGTAATGAATGTATGTGATATTGGTTAATTCCTTTAAAGCTAGGGTTTGACTAAACAAATCTATCAGAAGGTTTAAATTAATACTTTTGCTCTTGCCTCTTAGCCTTGGAAAACCTTGCTTTGTACTAATAATCAAAATGCTTTGTGTTAACATAGCTTACAAAACGGGTTGGGCTGCATTGCTTGAGCTGCTGATGCTTGTTATTAGCAGAAATTCCTATTAGGTTTGGAGCTTTGCCATGTTGCACTGATTTGGTTTGAGGTGGGAGGGTTACCATGGGTTACAGCATTCTAGAATTCCACCTTTTCTATCTGTGTTAATCTATACCCATGCCTTCATTCTCCAAATATTAAAAACCAGGAGATTGCTGAGGAATTGTAGATGCTGTAGAGAAAGAATGCACTATGTTAATATTGATTGTGCCTGCTTATTGCTTCTTGCCTTGGCAACTTTGCTTTGTTCTTATTAATTCCCCAGAGATTAGGCAGAATGAGGAATGCATGCATGCCCACGTACATGTGTCTGCAGGCAGATTTCAAAAAATTCTGATTAACCTTAGAATGGGCACTGGAAATACTTACTGATTAGAGCATGTCAAATAACTAAAAATCCATGCAGTGAAAAGAAAGGGTATAAAGAAAACACCGAGACTTTAAAGGAGCCTCTCTTCTCTCTGCAGAAAACTTTATGTGACTGCTTCTGTAATTGGATGCTTACTACTTTCTGGACTGGCAGTATTTTTCTTATTTCCTCGATCTGTCGATGTACAATATGTTGGAGTCAAATCAGTATATGTCGATTATGAAGCACAGAGACGCATAATATATTTAAATATTACGGTAAGATCATAGCTGAAAACCTGTCACTTCCTTCAGTGGTTGATAGTTTATATTGATGTTTAAGATCGTGTTAAAGGATTGTTTAATCTAGAGTCCTGAATTATTTCTTTTTCAGAATACATTGAACATAACCAATAACAATTATTATTCTGTGGAAGTTGATAACATTACTGCCCAGGTGCAGTTTGCAAAGACGGTGATTGGAAAGGCACGGCTGAACAATAATACCCACATTGGACCACTGGATATGAAACAGGTAAGAATTACTGGGAATCACATAGCATACACAATTATAGGTAGTTTAATTACAGTAAACAACGGCAATTGGGATCAGAATTTCCATTACTAAGTGACATGATTGTAAACTGTGATGTCATGTGACTGCATTGCTTAGTGATAGCAGTTCCAGCATTTTCCTGTTGCCATCATTAATCACAAATCACTGCAGGTCATTAAACGAGGACATCGCATGGTTCCATTTGCAGAAGTTCTTCCAGCTTCCCCATTGACTTCGCATGTAGGAAGCCAGCAAATAAGGGGGCAAATGGTAATTTGAGATGTTGCAATAGCTTGATCGTGATCCAGTCATCTAGATTGCAATTGTGACTCTGGGAATGCTGCTACACCCAGAACCCTGAGGACAAGTCATATATCCCATTTGTTCAACGCCATCATGAGTTTGAATGGTCGCTGAATGAGTGGTTATTAAGCAAGGATCACATGTGTTTTATAGCAGTTTTTTAGATAGTTATACTGACTGTTTCTGTTTTTGTTTTTCCTTTCAGATTGATTATATGGTACCCACTATAATACAAGATGAAATGAGTTACATGTAGTAAGTATTATGCACTTTCAGTTTCAATATATATTTTAATATTGTAAGCCACCCAGAGTTATCCTGCAGTAAGGGGAGTAGCTAATAAATTTGATATATAAAATATGGGTACAAGATGAGAGTATCACACCAAATACCTCTTTTTTGAATAAAAGGATTGCAATAGCCTGGAACACTGGCTTTACAGTAGGATTCATGTTTTTCTAAATGCTACTTTCTTATCATTCTTGATGCTATGTACCCCTAAAGGTTTCAAGATCTGGTTACTAGCATTGCATTGAAATGCTGCATTGATGTTTGAAAGATTGGGATTGACATAGCACAGAGAATTTTTTTTTTATGTGTTTCACTTTTTCCTTCTTTTTTTGAATCGGAGGAAGAACACAGCCTAGAATCCTAAACTTTGGTTAATGAATAACTGTTTTCCCTCTAGTGCATCTGCAAGGAACATGTTTTGTGGGG
>JAOYMU010000077.1:29104185-29115455 GCA_025802295.1 Psammodynastes pulverulentus
TACAATGGCCGCCGCCTGACTCCGCCAGCCCCGCTGAGCCTAGGGCGCGCCAGCATCGGCCTCCCAGCCCTGGAATTTGGCTGGGGGCCCCTGGCGAGCCGCCCGTAAATGGCAGGCGCCCACTCTGGATGCCTGGCCCCTGGGGGCCTCAGCGGCAGTTGGGTTCGGGCGCTGGGGGCAGGAGAAAGCCCCGCGAGCGACCGGCACCGCTGGAAGCCGGAAGTCGAGTCATATGATCATTCTTGTATACCAAAGAAGCATATCCAAGAATGCACGAGGAGTGTATCAAGGAGTATATGATTTAGTTTTTGTCTGCAAATGATATAACCCCCTCCCCCCACCTTTTATAGGTAGTCCTTGAAAAAAGATCTTACACCAAAAAAAGTAACATGACCATATTTCACATGACTGTTGTAGCATCCCAATGGTTATGTGATCAAAATTCAGATGTTTGGCAAATGACTCATATTTATGATGATTGCAGTGATCACCCATTGTGATCATTTGGCAAGAAAAGTCACTGAGGAAATCAGATCCACTTTACAACTGTGTTACTAACATAATTGCAGTGATTCCACTAACAATTGTGGCATGAAAAGTTGCAAAATACAGCAAAACTCTGTTAACAATTGTTTTGCTTAACAACAGAGATTTTGGACTCAATTGTGGTTGTAAGTCAAGGACTGCCTATAATTGGAATAAATTTTCTTCTTCCTGTTGATCCAGCAGAAGAGCCTTTATTAAGTAAAATTTGTATATATGGCTGCTGAAATTGGAGGACAGCTATAGAGTCAAAAATAAAAGAAACAAAATTATAAAAATAAGCAGGGGAAAAATAAAAAAAATAAGTAATTGGATCTTGAGAAAACAAGCTTCACTTTTTTTACTATGTAAATGATAACTTATAAATATACCTCAAAACAGTTTCAATTAAACTATGACATACAAATGTTCAGGATCATTAAACTCAAATCTTTGGAAAGAGAAGGTAATTGATTTAATAGTAATTAGCGGAGAATTTATACAATATTAACAACAGTTTGAAGTTGTTCCAGTTATACTATGGCATTGGTTGAGTAGGGCTTTACAAACTATATTTTATGGAAATCTTTTCTGTCTCCCTCCTCAAAGCACAATCCAATATTCTATAACATTCTACCATTTTATTGTGGGAGTTTTGTTTGTGTTGTCACCATTTACTTGATACAGATATGTCTCATTGTGATAAAAAAATAATATCTCCCAAAATTTCAGAAATGCTAGGATCTTGGAATTTACTAGATTGCATTGCAATAAAAAAAAAAAAACTCTTGGAGGAGTCCCAAGCGACTTAGATATTATAGCCAAGCAAACTGCATGGTTGTATACTGAAGGTTACCAAAAATTAGACTCTAAAAAGAACTCTTTTTATCTTTATCTGCTGTACACAAATCATTTACTACTCGTTTAACTTCTAATGTAGAACTTTCTTGGCATTTCTGGATTGCTGGTTTTGTATCAAAGCATCAACACAGTTATATCTCAGTAGCTATAGGAATAGCAAGAGTAAGACTGACATCTCAGAAACTGTCTATTGGGGTCCCCCCCCCTTTAAAAAAATACAATACATATTTTTTTCAACATATTCTGAAATTCCATACTGTTGTGTCTGTGTTCAAATATATTTCGGGAGATTGCTATTCCATTTTTTTATCATTTATATTTCAAATTTATGTGGCTCTCCACTTCACAAAATTATTGCATTTTGGTAGTGGACAATTAAAATTTTTAATCAGATATACACATTTTAAAAAAATTCTTAGAAGTGCTTTCTGAGTTCTTTTCTTTTCTTTTTCTTGCTAATGCACTAAAGATGACATCTTATGTCTTGATTTTTAAAAAAAAAATCTATGTAGATGTAGATTAGAATATTAAACTATAATCTTTTTCTAATGTTTATGCCATAGTATCATAGTAAGTAATATATTGCCATCTAGTGGCAATTTATCCAAATGTTTAAATCCTGAGTGATAAACATTCATTTACTGTAATATACACTGAGGAATCAGTTTACAGTTAATAACATGAACATGTAAAACAATAATTTGATGTAGCTCTTTTTCATTGACTACACTGACATAGTAGACAATTTAAACAATACAGGAACCATTTAATAATCTATAACAACACAAAAATTAACATTAATATAATTTAATAATCTGTATAATAGTAATTTATTAATAGTAGTAAATAGTATAATAACAATTGATAAAATGCCAATAGAGATACCATTTCATAATCTATATACTGAATTCAATATAAAAACACTAACGAAAAACAGGTTCTTAAAAAATAATCTGGGTATGTCAGTCATTATCTATATCTCACTTTTTTGCCTTACAATGTCTTGTATAATCTCATCAAAAGCAAATGCACAAACACATTATATGTATCCCTTTTATTGTTGCTTTGGTGTTAACCTTTTGTGCCTTCTCACAGCCGTTGTTATATATTTTTTTCCCAAAAACACAATTTCCAGGCATTGTTTGCAGTGCACAAACAGGAGGCAAAACATACGCCAAATGTGAAATACTGACTATTGTGGTCAAAGCTTTAAATATTTAATTCAGCACTGAATAGAATGTTTGCAGGATTTGTACATTATAGTGGAGCAACTAAGTTTCCCATCAAACATCAATGCTATGTAAACAAATAAAACATTGATTCCTAAAAGAAATAAGATGATCATTTCTCAGGGTATGAATGTGAATTGAGAATTATCTGTTCTTTTGGCCCTGTCCACTATTACTTTAGTATATAAAATAGATAAATAGCGTACGAAATAAAGTTCCTAAATAAGTCTTTCACTTTTATTAAGCCTATGTTGTGGGAAAAACACAACAAAGATAACTTCGTTGGTTCATGAGGGGAAACAGTTGGAAATAGTTTTATTATCATTAACCAAAATATCCCGATCTCCAAAGGAACCAAGCTTTTATAATTTCCAGAGCTCTTTAACAGTCTGGCTCCTACTAAAAATGTAGAAAGGAAAGAATTTGAGACTCTTTTCTTTCTTGCCATATCTCATACTTTTTCTTTGCTTAGTATGCCTGACAACATTAGATTAACAAACCCTAATATAATTTTGATGTCCAGGTCTGGGGACTCAAATGCACACTTGGTTTCATGTAAATTGGAATTTATTTTGGATATTCTTGAAAATTTCTGCTAATGAAAAAGCATTGCATAGCTTCTCTCTTTCATGATTTTTCTTTTTCCTAGCTAAAAGAAGACAAAAGCAACAGTATGAAAGCATTGGGCAGATTACAAATCAAAGGCGTCCTATAAAATTCTGTTAAAGAATCTGGACAATTTCTAAATAAAGGATTCACATGGAAGCATTCCTTCAGATTTTATGTTTGTTAGTCACTTTGTACAGCTGTAAGCAATGACCCCAAACAAGTGGAAAGGGGGTCCAACATAAGCTTCAAAAATTAAATAGGAGAACAATTCTATTATATTTCACAGACATTCATTCAGTAATTGAAATTTTAAAATATATGATTTTTTTCAATTGATAATTTGAGGGAAATAGATAATTAAAATGTTACATAGAATTTAAGTACAGTAAAAAAATGTCATATGCGGCATAAATAGTATTGTATTGATAGTAGTGTGTAAAACATCTAAAATATCTAGCAAAAGAACATAGCTAAACATAATTTTGCTACTTCGAATAACATATAAGTCCTAATATACTAGTCACAAACAGCTGTCTTAGTTATGTGGTAATATATATTGATTGTTTCATATGTTATATTTGGAGTTGTACTGATCTCCATATTGTAAAAAATGATTATGTGTCTGATGTATTACTATAGATTCTAGTAGTGTGGTGTACTACTGTAGTATGCAAGAATGATATAATACATAACAATGTAAGCAAATTTATACTACAATGTAATGATGCTGATGATATATTAGTAACTATAGTATTTATTTGAAATCTCATTTTGAAAAAAAGGGATTCTGCCCCCCCAAAAATCTTATTTGTTTCTTCTTTTTGATTTCTAGCAGTTCAAATAAAGTCCTTAAATGGGTCTCCCAGTTGTCAGGTTTCATGTTAACCTTATTCCACCAACAGAGACACTATTTTCAGGGGCGTTTAAATGTAAATTGTAAATGGATTCCTAAGGCAAAATTGTTGTTTCTTAGCAACCCAGATGACTTGAATACAATTATGCACTCAGGCTTCTTTGTGCCACAAACAGGCATAAACATCTTCTAGAACAAACATTACTGTGAGTTTTTCTCTTTGCTTGGTTTGCTCTAACATTTTGAAGCAAAGTCTAATACAGCATGAGCATTTTGAGAAAGGTGAAGGTGAGTAAAACTATTTAATATGTTTAATTCATTCTACATTTTACTGTTACTTTACTCTGATTACCTTTAAAATATGTATTTGTTTGTTTCAAAGGAAATCATATGATTGACCATTACAGTCTATATTTTATATCTTATTGTTTTGTTAGAACATGTGCTGTCTAACTTGCAGGCTAACTGGTGATTTCATATATTTATTTGTTACTGATGATTCCCTGCCATTCTTCCCCAAAACAGCTATTTTCATAGCACTGAATTCATTTTATTTCTTTGAGGCTCTACACAAACAAACACCCATGAAGTACAATGTTTTTTTCTCTTCATGAATTGAGTTCTTTAATAACTTTTCACAACCATGTTAAAGAGGTTCCTATTAATTTGCTTGTAATTTTTTTGTTTCTCCGCCTAATTCTCACAGTGTGCTGTGTTGTATAACCTTGAGGTGTGCCACAACCAGTGGTGGGATTCAGCCTGTACAGCCGGTTCGGGCGAACTGGTGGTAAAATTTTGGCTGGCCCCACCCCTTACTGGCTGAAATGGAGAGTTCTTGGGCCCGATCCACCCTTCCCACCCCATTTCCCATTGTTTTACTGTATTTACTTTTCGAAGAGCTGCAGAAGAGGGTGAGTCACGCGGTAGAGAAGCCAAAGTCTTTCATTAAGAAGCTGGTGAAGCTGTAAAGAACGTGAGATATAAGGAAAATAGTTTTCTTTCTCCATCTGAATAAAAGTCTTCAGCTTCTCTGCCATGGGGGCCTCAGGTAAGAAAAACCTCTGGTCAGGCTTAGTTTAGGCGTAGGCTGCTTGCTGCTGACTGGCTAGTTCAAATGAGCAGCTTCAGGGATTGGGTCATGGCAGCCAATCAACAAGAGCCTTGCAGTTCAGCCAGATGAGAAAAGGAAGCAACCTCCCCTTTCATTGGCTGCTGCTGCTGCTTCAATCCCTGAAGCAGGAGGCTGCTGTAGCCCTGCCCAGGCCTTTACTACTACTAGAGGCCTGCTGGCCACATGGCCTCAGCGAAGTCTTTTACTCAGAAGCTGAAGATCTTCAAAAAAGTAAGATCTTCAAAAAGCAAGCAATAAAGTAAATGGCATGATTAACATTTCCATTATTTTCAGTGGGAAGTAAAGGTAATTAAGTTAGCATGAATGTAACTTATTATGGTTATGTTTAAAAATATTTTTATATGTTAAAAACGACTCTGATTTGCAAGTAAATCATTTATGTCCATCCTTTCAGTTTTGCAGCAAATTGTACATTTTTGTTTTGATAAAAACAAAGTGAATATTAATTGAGAATCAATCTGTTTCTTCAGAGTAGTTCCTCTTCACCATCTTCTAAAGCTCTACTCCTTAAATGATTTTTCTTAATAATTTGTCTATTTAGAACAACATAAAGGAAGCAGAAAAAAAGGCAATAGAATTCCTAAGGGAGTAAAATCCTACAGCTATATAATGATGGTCTCTAAAGTGGTCTTATTGCCACAATAAAAAGCAGTAAAAAACAATGACTTTAAAATACAGCTATTACTGTTTCCAAAATACATACTGGTAGTTGCTAAAATTTTAGAAGGTACCTGTGTTAATAGATAGCTGTTTCCATTAGCAGAACAGCTTCCAATATAGGGGAGAAGAATCACAAATCCAGCAAGTTTTTATATTTGCTTGAGAATCTGGGTGAAACCTTTTGCTAATATTAGAATGAGACTTCACTGAATAACTAATGTAGTTTTGTCTTCTTGTGGTTCTTGAAATCCATATCACATAATTCAATGTTTCAAAGGTAATCATATCATTTTAGCCATTTTTGACATAAGATTGCCATGTATAAAAATTCTGAGTATTTAATCATTTCATGGAAAAGTCTTTTATAATGCTGCTATCAAGCATTGTACATTAGGTTTGTCAAATTTCTTGTTTCTGATCAGATTGCATTTCACTATGCTTCAAGTGTATAATGACATATTTAGTTATATTAATAGAATAGATATCAGTAAAAATTATACCTTTATAGCAAAAAAAAAAAAAAGTAAGTAATCCATGGGAAATAGGGTGGGGAGGAGTAAGTGGAATCTGAAATGCTAGCAAAGCAGATCCAGTCTGTGGAGACCCAGTGGGGCAGGTAGGGGTGGTGGGGGAAGCAATTGTGGTGACCTCAGGGGAGCATGAGGTATCTCAGTGGATTGGGGGTGGCCTTGGAAGGTCTGCTCCAGCACTAGGCCCCAAAGGCTTTTCCCCAACCTGAGATACTTCATGTGCATTTAAAGACCTGAACATTCGATTAACAAATGCATTGGGGAAAGCAGGGAATTATCATGTTCATTTAATGTGATTCAATCAAACGAATCCCCAGGTTATAAATGTAATTGGCAGGCTCTATTACATTTGTTACTGGAGGATTACCTGTATAATGAGAGTGAGGGAGGGTCTCAGGGAAATCCTGCCTTAGCATCACATGAGTCCTATGTCACACCCACCCTGGCCTCACCCACCCAGTCACATGACCATCCAGTCAGTCATTAGGGCAGATAACCAGTTAAATTATTTGAATGCCATCAACTGACTACACCCACCCAGTCACACGATCACCTAGCCACACCCACCCACATAACCACCAAGCCACACCCACCAAATCACAGGTCACCAAACCCTGCTCACAGAACTGGTAATAAAAAAAATTGAATCCTGCCACTGGCCACAACTCCAGTGTTTTCTATACCTTCTAGTTATTAGTTCTGAGAGTGCTTTATTGAAGGACATTCTCATGTAAATGTAATAATATGCACTTGTGAAAATATGAGTATACATAAAAGGGAAGTCTTGTAATATTAAATGTTGATATTAAAACAATACATTTATTCAGTGGCGTAGAATACCAAATTAATAACCAATAATAATACATTTCATTTTTAAAACTTTTTTTCAGACTTAAGTGAAGAAGTACACTATGTGTCCCAGTGCCCTTGTCAAAAAGCCATCCTTATGTTCTTTTGACTCAAAAGAAAAATTTACTACAAACCTGGAGTTAGCATTAGAACGAAATCAAATCCGTATATCGCAGCAGTGCAAAGCCCCTCCAGAAATACAAAGATGGATGTGCCAACCACCAGATTTTAGCTATAAAGTGTATTTATCTTCACATAAGCCAGTTGGAAACTACCAAGAACTAAAAAAAAAGGAAAAAAAGAAGACATTTTCTGAAGAATTACATAAAATAAGATCAGGATTGATTGTTCCAGTCACTGAAGAGGACAAACAAACAAAGATTATTAACAGGTTTCCTTATACAGGCTCCAGTGAAGCCAAGTTAATGTGTGTGAATATGGAAAAATTTACTAGCAACATGTACCAAGATCCCAAACCATATGATTACAGACAGGTAAAAGTTCAGCTGAGGCTGAAGCAATTATCTGTATAATTGTCCTATCTGGAACTTATGCTACTTTATACAGGGGATCTCAATCCTATTTTGTATGGGCTACAAAATAGTAACAAAGATAGGGTATCCTTTGAGAGGCTCAAAACCAACAAGATGGGGGCTATGACTACTCAATTAGCCTTATCCACTTTTGAACATGAGTGGCAGACACAACACATATAAAAAGGGAGACTTTCTTTGTTTCTATTTTAAACTCTGTAAGTGTCCTCCAACAGATTAAAAAAATGCATTTTCTGCAAAATAGTACACTTGCAGCAAAAGTCTTAGCCAGATGAAGATTGTGGTGTGCATCATATTTAATTGCCTTTTGGGAGGGTTAGTTTTATGTGGCTAATAATAGCCTTTGAAAAATTTGTTTGAAGCATTGGGGTTCTCAGAAAATTCTTGAACTATTGGAATATTTATCTTCAGTCCCCTTGCTCAGTTTGTGCCTGGAGAATTTTTGGGTTTTCTTATTAGACTCAAGTACTTTTAGACTAGTTCAACTTAAAATTTATTTCTTCCGCTTATGTTCCATTGGTTTTCTCCACTCGTTCACAACATGAATTAGTTGTAAATTAGCCCCTCTATGATATTGTTAAATTAGCAATATTACTTTTATTGCTGTGAAGCTTTGAGAACATGACTGAGACAATAACCTTTTCTAATGTAATGCTTTCATGCAAGAGCTGTTTTTGAAATGATTCACGTATGGAAATTATTTCACTGATTTTTTTTTTTTTGTATTCCATAATATTTTTCATAGGGAGGTCTCTTTGTAGTTAATTTGTACTGCCTGCATGATTGTTACAAAAGATAGAATTTTGAGAAAACATGGTACCTCCCCGGAATGCACCAAATAGAAGTTTATAATTGTGATTAAGGATGTTTTGTTGATTTCCTTATTGGCTTCTAGACTTACAAGATTGACGTCAGCTCTCATAATCAGATAGGAAACATGTCCAGATGCACTAATTCTACTTTATTGTGAGGCTACATTAACATAATCTTGCAAGTCTGAAGGTATAAACTTCCTGCCACCACTTCTAACTGCTTGATAATTAGGGTGGGTCTTTCCTAAGTTCCTTTCTTTGATCTATAAGTCATTGGAAGGGGGTTCCTTCCTCTCTTGTCTGGCTGTTTTCTAGGTAGGATCTCTTCTCCTTATCCCCTCAGGTCATCCAACTATTCCATCACGTATTTTGAATTTAATTTTAAGGAACAAATAGTTCCTTAAAATTAGTTCTATCCAGAAAAAGTTGAATAAAATCACATTGAAAAACCCTACTATAGTGTATATTGTATATCGTATATCCATCTTACTGGACTGAGCACTATTTTAACAGTTCATTTCCAATCATTTCATTAGTGGTTTTAGCCATCTAAACAAATCATTGATCTGTTGTCCAGATTTTAGTAAAAAGGAGAAATAGTTTTATTATTATCAATATGTTTATGAGACTTCATATATAAAACTTGCTCAAACATGTTCAAATAACTTGTTTATGTAATTGAGATCTTTAAAAGATAAGATATGCTCTAAGATGATTATAGAGCACAAGATTACAAGATCAATATTATGGCACCACAAGTCTTCCATCAATATTTTTTTGAATTAAACGTCTACTTTGGATTAGCATATAGGGAAGGGGTAGGGTGATATGAAACCTACTGCAAGCATTTATGTGTGGCCAATTATTAAAATACCAGACTAATTGGAAAACTTATTTCTGAGTTAAAAGGGCCATATATTATTAACAGATTGTTTTATGATCTTTAGAGCCTCTAAAGAAATGAACATATGGTTTATCACTGAGAATGTAGCAATAATTGATAGTAATAAATGTCAGTCTTTTTCTGTTCTTTCTTTTTTGCATATGTTCAGTGATCAGACTATGGTTTTTTTTAAAAACCTAATACACATATTTATAGTACCTTACACATCATTAAAAGTTCATTTTCTTTTGCACTCTAATCCCAAATATGCATTTTATTATTATCACATTTCCGGAACTGCAAAGTATGGAAACTGAAAGATTACTTCATTCTGATATCTGTCTTAGTTTTTGAAAGAGTGATAGCCCTTTTATCTTAAGAGAAAGAACAAATACAATGTTTTCTAGTAGCCTGAAGGAAATTCATTTCAATTCCTGGATGGATTGATTAATTGCATGCCATCAAGTCATTGTTAACTCTTAGTTACCATGTAGATAAATTTTGTCCATGATACTCTGTCCCCAACCTCATCTTTCAGGTCTCCCAACAGCACATCTATTGCCATGGAACTGAGTATATCCACCTTGCTGGTAGTTGTCCTCTTCTTCTCAAAGGTACTTTTTCAAAAAGCAACTGGACTGTTTTTTCCTTAAGGAAGAACATCCAAGATGCTTCATCAGTTGTGATGGAGATTGGGGAGGAGGGATGAAAGGATAGATATTAACAGTTGAGACCGAATAGAAAGATACATTCTAACCAGATGGTATGGGAAGGAAATTTGTTTATTTTATTTATTTATTTATTTGATTTATCAAATCATTTACAAGATATTGGGTATAAGAATAAACATAAGTATGAACACAGGAAATAGGTACGGATAAATGGGGACAGTAGGACAGGGATGGTAGGCATGATGATGAGCTTATGCACACCCCTTACAGACCTCTTAGGAATGGGGTGAGGTCAATAGTAGACAGTTTAAGGTTAAAGTTATGGGGGTTTGAAGATGTAACAACAGAGTCAGGAAGTGCATTCCAGGCATTGACCATTCTGTTGCTGAATTCGTATTTTCTGCAATAAAGTTTTAATAAATAAATATATTAATATATCAAAAATCAGGAGTATCTTTGCAGACTAACATTTTTTCTTGAAAGAAATAAGCTGCAGCTGAATTAATCAAATGCAATGGAGTGGCTTAACTTATTTACATTGGAATGAGGTAGGCAATAAGGAGGGGAAGAGAGAGTGTTTATAAAAATGTAGGTTATGTGTGAGACAGGCTACAAATTCCTTATCAATATACAGTTGTGCTAAAAATCCATTGTATTTGGCTTGAAATCTTTTTATGTACATCTCAGTTCAGCAATATCTCACTCAATTGCATTGCAAAGATGCAATGCAAAGGGCATCACAAATGGTTGCCCCCCCCTTTTTCTTCTCTCCCCAAAATAGCTAATTTGAATTCTGTAATGGAGTATCTTGAAAGTGTGAATGTCCTAATAGTCATATTAGTCTCATTTCTTTTGCCCAAGCTTGACCTATTTGTCCTATATAGGATCCAGAGAGACATTGCTGGCATATAATGTGTCACATTTGATGAAAAGCATATGAAGTACTCCAATCTTGTACATAAAACTGAGATGGTTCTATTGGTACAAATATAGTCTTGTTATATAGACTGATTCTCAAATTAGTATCAATGTCTTTCTTTCTTTCTTTCTTTCTTTCTTTCTTTCTTTCTTTCTTTCTTTCTTTCTTTCTTTCTTTCTTTCTTTC
>JAOYMU010000077.1:29304682-29314961 GCA_025802295.1 Psammodynastes pulverulentus
TTTTGCTGATTTTATTACTCACTAGATAACATTATCAGTGGTAGAAGGGAGTGGAGTTTGCTGTCTGTTTATAAAGCTGAGGAGAACAGTCAACACTTTAGGCTCAAGATCCAAAAGGATCTTGTCAGATTTGAACATTAGGCCCTATCCAACAAAATACAATTCAGTAGTGAAAAAAGTAAGGCTTTACACTTAGACAAGAAAAACAAATGCACTGGTATGGAATAGGTGGTATGTGGCTCAACAGCAGTAAATGTGAGAGGGAACTGGGAATCCTAGTGGACAATCATTTATATATGAACCAGAGTATGCTACAACTTTCAATGGAGAGATAAAACCAAGATAGTGTGAAGTGTTAGTACTCTTTATACCACCCTGCTAAGAACACACTTAGAATATTGCATCCAGTTGGGGTCACCATAAAACAAACATCATATTTGTTGCTTTTTTCTGCACTCTTTCTAAACTGTCAATAAGTGCAGTAAAAAGCAACAAATATGATTAGGAATCTGGAGGCTAAGCTGATGAATGCAGGAATTGGGAATGTCTAATGTAATAAAGAGAAGGATTAGGGATGAATGATAATGATCTTTCTATATTTGAGGGTCTGTCACAGAGGAATGATCAACCTATTTTCAAACCCCCCTAAGGCAAGTAACAGAAGCTTAATAAAGAAAGATCCAAGGTAGAATTAAGAATAAATTTTGTGACAATGAGAACAATTAATCAATGGAACAGCTGGCCTCCAGACGTTGTGGGTGCCTCATCACTGGAGAAATTATACACGATTTGTCTGGAATGGTATAAAGTCTCCTGCATGAACAAGGGTTGTACTAGAAGACCTCCAAGGTCCTTTCCAACTCTGTTATTCTGTATTCTTAAACCTTGGCAAGAAAACTGCAGGGACTTATTCAGTAGGTCTCTAAAAATCAGATATGATTCAACGGAAGAAAAAGAATATTCAGGATATTAGTAAACCTGACATATCACCTTGCCATTTTAAAGATTAAGGGTGTTGACAGTGATTAACTTCACAATAGATCTTGGTTCTAAATACTGCAGATTGCAACTCAAATTCTTCAGCAGTTTGACATTTTTATAGAAAGGTAGAAAAGAAACAAGGCATTTAATATGTAATCAAGGATTAAGCTTTCATATTCTGGGCAGATCCTACAGTAAAATGGATATTAGGTTAGAAAATTAGAATTGTTCAACAACAAATTGCTCCATGAACTACAACAGTTGAAGCATCTAAAATGGTGGATTATTAATTTGAACTCAGAAGATTAAATGTATAGAACTGTCTTCTCATATCAGGTTTAACTTTTAGATAGTCACAGAAAGTAAAATCATTATAGTTGTGTTTGTATACCCTGTTATGTACATAGGTAGCAGCCTATCAAGCATCTAAATGTCTTTGCAGTATCATGCATATAACTATCTACATTTCTCAATTTGTATATTTTCCAGCCTTACCTGTACAAACCAGAAAATTAAGCCAGGGCATAAATGAGCTTGCAACTGTCCACTAAAGTTATGGATTGAAAAATAGAATGGATGATTTATCTGAATTTCCCATGGGAAGAAGAATTTTTTCCAATACTTTCTCAACAGCACAAATCCTACTTGCTTACTGATAAGAATAGCACAGCTTTGAAAAAGCCCACAGGAAAGAATCCCCTCATTAATCTCTGGGTCTCCAGAAAGATTATGAGTCATGCACAACTCTTGATCACTTAGGTGCTATTTAAGTCCAACCATTCCATATTCTATCCAAGAAGAGAATCATTCTTAGAATTGCTTTGTCCTAATTGGCATTTTTGTATTGCATCTCCCTTCCTTTCTATTTAAAGATGTAATATTGAATTGCAAATAATATATATATATATTAATTTATAAGAAAACAAATAAGTATTAAGTTAACAAGATGCTAAGTTTTATTTTAGACCCCATGAACAAAAAGAATCCTGGAATACATGTCTTTAATACACCAAGGAGACACAAATTCTGTAGTTAGATTAAAACAAAATTTTGTTGTTGTTTTTCTCATTTACCCTTAAATGACATGTAATTTTCACATTTCTTTTTTTACATTAGCCATCTGTGTAGTGTGAAGTAATTATTGTAGAAGAAAAACCTGCTTAAATGTTTCCTTTTTAACACATTGGGTCTTTTCAATTGTATCCTCAGGACATTAACTAAGAATTGGATTTATTTTCACAATGGATAGTGCCTTTTCAGAGTAGGTATTCAGGATATAGTTATTAAAACATAACATTTACTTATTTATTGTATGAGATACTTCTACTATCTTAATCCACATAACACTCTTGGTTCAAGAGTTAAATTCATATTGTACTATCATTGGAAGTGCTAATATTAGCACTTCCAAAGCTAAGTAGAGAAAATTTCTGCATTCTCCCCTCATTTCTAATCTAAATATTTTTTTATATATGAATGATGTTCTCACACACAAACTGATTTTGCTGCTTTCTCTATGTGATTCACATTGGCTGCTTTCCTAAGATTGCAGTTCTTCCCAGACTTTTAGGCCAGTTTGGTCACATTGGGATTTTTGACTCATAACACACCAAATTTAACTATGGTGAAAGGGGGAAAAAGTGTGGTTAATTGATGAATACCAGACAATAGTTAAATAGGTAATAAAGAATTGGATAATATGAGAAAGTATCAAAATATGGCAATCAAAGTTGAAAGATTATGGCACTGCCCCAAACAGACATATTATGTAATCTAGGGGTTCTCCTGGACTTGCATCTCTTGCACAAGGCAGTCCAAGTGGTGCAGTCATTGCACCAGACCTAGATCGGGAGATTCTGCTCACAGAAGCTCACGCCCTTGTAATTTCAGGTTAGACTAATAACATGCTCTACCTGGGGCTGCCAGTGAAGACTGTTTGGAAACTTCAACTGGTGCAGAATGTGGCATGGAAATAGTAAACGGGGCCAGATATACGGTATATGTAACATTGCACCTGTGTGACTGTACTAGTTACTGGTGTGTTTCTAAGGGTAGTTCAAAGTGCTGGTGGTAACCTACAGTATAAATGTGAGTCAGTTGTCGAACATCTGAATGTAAATCATGTGACTATGGAAATGCTGCAACAGTCATTAGTTACTTTTTTCAGTGCCATTGTAACTCTGAATAGTCACTAAGCTATAAGCCGAGGATAACCTGTACTAACCATTTATTTTCAAACTCAAACTCTTTATGTTTGCTATAACTCTTCATTAAATCATGTTCACCTTATTCTAGTGTGCCACAGTAGAAAGATGATTGACTGATCAGATTGAAATTACTTGAAAAGAACATTTAATTAACCATATTGCTATACCTAGTAGCATGGGTCTTTGACAGCTTTTCTTTCTTTTTAAAAACTCTGTAACAATACCAATTATTCTTCTAGTAATCTAACTTTGAAGCTCGAAGTAGGTTGTGACTTTACTTTGGGAATCAGCTGTCATCTTTATTTTTAAGTAATTATAGATCCACTCTACAGATACCACATATTGTTTTTCATTTAGAAACAATACCATGGTAAATACTAAAATTACCTCCTCTTAAAAATGCATAGGCTTATTGAATTACTGCGGCTCTCCAAATTATTGCAGGTGAAATGGAAAGAGAATAATAACTTTCTCTTGAATTTGATCCATGTGATGTGGATCAGGAAGACTGGATATTATATTAAAAGTTTATATATATATTTCATTCAATGAGAATGAAACAAGCACACACATAGTTCAAACAGTTTTTTTCCCCAAGATATAGAAATGGGCAGCTAAAATATTTGGTGACTAGAACAGTTTATTAAATAGAAAAGAAAGACAAAGCATTGCGACTTTATTTTAAAAAAGGTTAGTTGTAGGAGGGAGGGATGATAAAGATGTATAAAATAATACATGACATTGAAAATCTGGACTTTTGTCCCACTCTCATAATACAGTATTTAAATTTAAGACTATCTACTGTATTTAACTATTGAAAGATTCTAAGTCAATTGTATAATTTTTTTTAAACATATAGTTAAATGTGGAATTCATTGTCATTCAATGTCATCCATTACCACATGCTTTCAAAGGTAGGTTGGCTGGGAAAAGGGAGAGGGTTTTTTTATCCCTAATTTCCTCTTAAGCATCAGGCAAACCTGACTCAACTCTTCATGGATTGTGGTGATGATAGGAGCTGATGATTCTACAAGTACCAAGTTATCAGTTGTATCTTACCTGCTATAGTGCACTGCTACTTTCACTGTATTCTCTCCTCTTCATGTTTTCAGGGACTATTGATATTCATATAAAAGAAACTCTAGAGTAAATGGTTTCTGAAAAGAGAATAGCAATAGCAATAGCACTTAGACTTGTAAACCACTTTCTAGTGCTTTACAGCCCTCTCTAAGCGGTTTACAGAATCAGCATATTGCCCCCACAATTTGGGTTCTCATTTTACCTACCTTGGAAGGATGGAAGGATGAGTTAACCTTGAGCCTGATGCGATTTGATCTGCCAAATTGCAGGCAGCTGGTTGTAAGCAGAAGTAGCCTGCAATTACTGCATTCTAACCTCTGTGCCACCAAAAAGAGAAGACAGTGAAAATAGCAAGATGCTATAACTTTATTCTTTCTCCCTCTTCACATAATCTTTATCCAGGACATTTTGAAAACATAATACACCACAGAAATTTTAGAACAGGTGTGTCAAACCCAAGACACTGATGAGGTGCTTAGATCTGGTCCTGGAAACAGTGAAGGACCGGCCTGCAATGCCTCTGCTAGCAAAAATGGAGCTCAAGAGGGCTGCCTGTAGCCTCCTGATCTCTCTTTTTGCTGGCTGACTGGTGTAGGGGGCCATTGAGCCCAAAAACAGAGCCCAGGGGAGCCACACATGCCCTCCCAGCTCTGTTTTTGTTGGCACAGCGCTGCAGGAGTGACATTGAGCTGGACATGCCCACTGCAGCCACACCCACCCAGCCCCCAGCCCCCCGAGATCAAACACAACTCTGATGTAGCCCTCAATGAAATCGAGTTTGACATCCCTGTTCTAGAATGAAAGACAGCCAATATTTTCTTCTTGAGTAGTTATTAAATGATGAGATAAATTCATAGAGGATTAGGCAATGGCTATAAGTCTCAATGGCTGATTATTACTTCCAAAATTAATGGTTATGCTTAACTGTCTAGAAGTTTAATGGATAAGGATTATACATTCTATATGAGAGTTTCTAGAAGTATGTGGTCAGTGCTTATATGACACAGGCTTATAAGTCTGACTTTGATTCCAGATTCACTGGCTTCATGTTTTGTTTTTGGCATATAAGTCATATGGGTAGACTTTTTAAAAAAATGTTGTGATGGATTTGTGGTTTATACTTCATTGTGTTCCATGTTTAATGAGTTCTGTTTGAATGTGGAACTTAATACCCATGTTCTTGTGTCATCCTTGCATTGTGTTACTTCAGCTAGGAGAATAAAGATTGTGAATGTCATCTACTGCTGCAGTATATAATGTCATTTCTGGAATTTCCCATCAATATTCTCAAGAACAGTTTTATTTTTGCTGGTTTGGAGGAGAAAATTAAGGTTCCTTTTATTCTGGCCATCTCTGGAGGGATATAGATTTTTTTACCTTCTGCTATTGTTTTATATTTCAGATGTGATTATTATAGTGTTTAAATAATTGGAAAGCAGTATTCATGATCAGATGCTATAACAAAGGGTAGCTGAACGCAATTAGGAAACAGACTGCTTCTATTCCTGCAACAGAAGCATTTTCTTTTTATAATTAGTACATGCATAGTTACAAGAAGGAATTTCCTGTCAATGTTAATATTAGCTTTTGAAAGTTTTCTGCAGTCCTTTCCTTAGGACTGCAATAACTTGGAGAGGGGAGCTTAAAATTGCCTTTTGCCATTTCTATTTCAATCCTAAAAATGATTCTTCCTATTATAAATGCAATGTATTAATTAACAGCTTTACCAAAAGCTGTTTTTCTTTTTCCTGACAATATTTTCCTTTGAAAACGAGGCCTTTTTTCACATGTCATTCTCAGCATGATTTACCAGTTTTTAAAAGTTGTTTTAAACTTGCTTTACAAGGTGATGGAAGATGCTAATGTTATTTTGCTAAGACCTTTCTATCACTTTGCACTTTCAATTCTGAAGAAGTCATATGAGAAGAATGTCCTCATTGTGTTTTCTTTGGGGATTTAATAAAAACCCAGGAAGGAAGAGAGAGAGACTGCAGACTGTTGAACAAGTGAATATACAATACATGACAGGATACCCACACCCATCTCTCAGCCATCTTGTAACCAAAACAGCACACTCTTTTCACAATAATTTGTTAGAATATTCCTTCTCCTTTGACACTGAACTGAATGAAAATGGTTGAAAAATGCAGAATACATTTCAGATATATCTTTACAATTTGCATTAGTTTTTAGGATATGTACATGCTCAATACAAGAAATGCATAATGCTGAATTCCATCATTATACATTATCTTATTTTTTTTAGCAATACAGCATTTTGCAGTTTCTATAACTTTGCCTTACATGAGCTAATCATTCACCTACCTTCTGAACGTGTTATTTCAGTAGTTTATACAGTGGGACTAGGTGCCCAGAGCACTCTAATTAGATTGGAATGAAATCTGGATAATTCATGGTTCGTCAAGTCATTGTCTTGGCAAGTTGTATGAATCAATCCATCATATTAAGCCATAATATTTATATATTATTTTACCATATTTTATTTAAGAATAATCTGTTATGTTAACAAGAAATGGTGTTTTGTCAAGTCACATCTACAGTTTAGCTCATTGTATGAATTGAGCCTTAAATATGTAAAGGTGATGTTCCAGAAAAAAATGCAAATATGTTTTGACATATCTTTCAGAAAATTCTTAGATAATGGCATCTTTTTTGTTTAAGTTACCATGACACTTTGAGAACAAAAAATACAAGCAAGCACAGAACACTTAGGGTGGCTTAGTTGTTGTTTTTTAACTTCAACTTTCAAGGTCTTTTGTTGGTTCATACTTCTGCTTTGTTTAGCCCATGAAAATCTAGTGAAAGCAATTTTGTGCAATTTTGAAATTATCCTCCCCATCTCAGACCTATTAGTGCTTGTCTTGGTTTGAATGCTTTTTAAAATTAGAGGTGGGGAGATGAAATAACAGGGACAGGGTGTCATTAAATGCTCTCTCCACAATTGTCATTCAGAATGGCAGTTTAATAGCACAGTGAGTTAAAATGGTGCCACTGCTGGACAGATAAGGGTATTAGTTGTTGGTTAACTTGGAAAAGGGCTAAATATGCTGCTAAGAATGAAGGACAATGTAGATAAATAAGATAAATAATTCCAAAACCAAAACTAGATGCTGAAGACACTACAAATGGTTCTTTTAAGCATAAATATTCCAAAGCGTATGAGGTAAATCTACCCACTTTATTATGTTATGGAATATTTTGTTTGGCTATAAGTAAAACCACATTCAACTTCACCATTAGAGACAGACAATAAGCCTGAGGCCACCTTTTTATGATCCTTGGCGTATTTCTGGATCTCCCAGTTGAAATTTTGTGACAAAATGGCCATTCATAGCAGGCTTTGATATGCTTAATGTTTTTTTTTAAATCCCATCTACATGTTTTTTTAAAAAGGAAAATTTTTTATTGTGCTTTCCTTATTCTTTTAAGCTAAATGAAGAAAGGATGACTTGTGGAAAAAAGTTTCCCATAACTACTCTAAGTTTTATAAGAAGGCTGACATCCAGCATATAATTTTTGCATATTTTGCATATGCATATTGCATATAAGAGATAATGTAGAGAAGTTCGAAGCACATAGATGTACTGGCTTGGGTGGTTGACCATTTTGAATGGATGGAAGATAGATGCGTATAATTTTATTTCTACGCATATTTACAGAATAGCTAAATGCAAGCCTGGAACTGGGTCAAATCCACAATATTTCTGATAGTTAGTTACCGGTACCTTAATTTTTTTCTCTTCATCATTTGCCAAGTACTTAGATGGCCAAACAAAAAATCCTACTGGAAATGGGATTTGCCATTCTACAGACTATGTTAACTCAGTTGATTTGTAGCATGATAATACTGGATGAGAGTGAGAGCATTTCTAGCCCAATTTATCTGCAGGACATCAGTTGGAAGACAGAATTAATCCATATCTAACTCCCTGAGTTATCTCCTTCAAGGGGGTGGTGGTTGAACAACCACCTCCTTAGACTTAATACTTTTATACTGATTATCATTACAAGTGAATGAAAGTGAAAGAGAATTACTATAACAAAGGAGAACAGGCATCAGATACTCTAAGAATTAAATATGTCCTTATATTGTAATAAGAATTCTCAGACCTTGACCATTTTTCCTGATTCCTGTTCTACAATAACAGAATTGAAAATTTAAAAGGAAATGTGTTTAATCTTGACTCCTGGCAACTCCCTGAGCAAATTTTTGAAATTTTCTTGGCAATATTTTAAGATGTAGTTTGCCACTGCCTTTTTCCTATGGCCGAGAGAGAACGACAGGGTCAAGGTCACCCAGCTGGCTTTATGCCTTACAGTCTGATGTTTTCTAGCCTGACCCATTTAACCAGTACATCAAATGATCAAAACAAAATAAAATCAATCAAGATGAAAACAATTCACATATGCTTTACAGATGCTAACTTGGGGGGGGGGGAGTGTATCTTTAAAGGCTGACAGATTTAGTGGGCTTTAAACACTATTTACTGTGTGGAGTGCTTTTCACAACAGTTTGTTGATTATTACCAAGTGTACTTTTCCATAATCCAATAATGTCTTTAAATAAATAAAATAAATAAATTTGAAAAGCATTTCAAGTTTTCAAAAGGTTGATTTGTCCTTATTGTGCACACTGATTTCATTAAAGCAAAAAATTGTGTTTTTCTTTCTGAACACTAGTTTATTTACAAAGCTACTAAGTATAAAGAAAAGAAAAATAAGGCTTCAGTTCACAGTTCACAGTGGGCCAGAAACATTATTGGGTTATGGATATAGCAGGCAAAATTGTTTTATAACCAATTTGTAAATCAAGGAATTGAATAGCTGATTTGTCCAATGTTTTCAGTCTGATTGAAAAATCCAACATTTTCTCAAAGACAAAGTTCCCTAATAGAATTTAAGCACTGTTGCCTCCTTCCCTTCCTCCCTCTCTCTCACACAATCTGTCTGTCTGTCTGTCTGTCTGTCTGTCTGTCTGTCTCCCTTTCTCTTTCTCTCTTTCACACACACACACACACACACACACAATTTAGAATTCATTATCTTCCTGGATTATCTATCCTAACTGTGGTGGTATTTTGATACATAACTCCTTAACTGGATGAAGAACTTTTCTTCTTCCATAGCAATTTCGTTTGCAAGATTAAGATGGTTCATTTTCTTTTAACCTAAGGTGACCAGACGTCCCACTTTTGGCAGGACAGTCCTGCTTTTCGGAAATTTGTCCCACGTCCCGTGGCATTTTTAAAAAGTCCTGATTTTTTTAAAAAAATATTTTTTATAAAACTCCTCTACCCTTCTGCGCATGCGCGCTCCTCCTTCTCCCGGTCAATGGTGTCCCTCTTTACCGGCTTTGGTAAAGCAGACATCTGGTCACTTTAGGTTTGGGAGACATGGGGCTGCTGCCTGCTGCCCTCACAGCGCTGCTGCCATCCCAAAAGTTTTCTTCCCCCAGTCCGGGAGAAAGAAGAGAGAGAAAGAGAGAGAGAGAGAGAGAGACCCAAAACAATGTCCCGCAGGCAGCAGCAGCAGCCCCAAAACAAGCCTCCTACCTGGAAAGTTTTCTTTCCCTAGGAGAAAGAAGAGAGGGAGTGGCCTCCAGGGGCATCGGCAGATTCTCCACAGCCGCCTGCTGCTCGCTGATCTGTCCCAGTCCCAAAACAGGTGTGCATGTGTTTGTGAGAGAGAAAGAGAGAGGAAGGGAGGGAGGGAGGAAGAAAGAGAAATGAGAGAGGGAGGGAAGGGAGGAAGGAAGGAAGGAAGGAAGGAAGAAAGAAATGGAGAGAGACAAGAAAGAAAGAGGAAGGAAGGAGGAGAGAGAGAGAGAGAGAGAGGAATAAAACCTCTGTTATTATTTTTAATTGTTCCATTATATATCATGTGTTAATATTTTATACTGTCCCTACAGTGTACACCTAGAGTGATTTTTCAGGGATTTACATGCATTCAATGTCTATAGTCCAGAGCATAAATATATGAGTGTGTTTATT
>JAOYMU010000077.1:29747327-29758451 GCA_025802295.1 Psammodynastes pulverulentus
CTATTAAGGGAGCCGCGGAAAAAATCCGAAGTTTTTAAGGGAGCCGCGGAAAAAATCCGAAGCATTTAAGGGAGCCGCAAACCGAAAAAGATTGGGAACCACTGAGCTATCTTAAAAATCCTTTTGAAGACAGTATGTGATATATTATATTATATACTCTACTCTTTGGGCATCAGTTTCAAGAAATACAAGAGATTATAACAATCAGCAAATTTGTTGATACACATAGAAAAGCAGATGCACTTGTGCTCTCTATAATTCATATCTTCAGGGATTGAAAAATAAAATAAAGAGTTTGGAATATTAGGAAGTGCAGAGTTGCTGCATTCTGTTCTGCTCAATCAGTTTTCAACAAATCTCTAACAAAAGGTTTTATGCCATTATCAATGCATTTGAAATCTATCTATGATAGACTAGACTCATAGTCAATCTACCTATGCCCTATGATCTATTGGACTAGTTACAAGTAGTTGCCTTAGTTCTGAATTTAGAATTTAGAATTTAGAATCTTTGCTTTTAAGAACAGAGTGATATGATTGCAAAACATATTTTGATTTATAAAAGCAAAGGTCAATCACACAAATAACAAATTACACATTTATCTCTCTTCGATTGGATTGTTATTATCTGTTTTATCAAGTAAAAAAACTTTATTCTCTTGATTTCATTACACAGAACTTCATCTATAATATTAGATAGATGAACGAATAAATGTATGTATATAACATACCATCAAATTTCTCTGGAACAACACAAGTGTCATCATAAAATTGTCTTGGACCTTTTTCATACATACAACCTGTAATTTTAGGGAAAGCAGACACATTACTCATTTGAAACAGAATAATAAAATGCATTGCCCTTCCCAACCTGGTCTCCTTCAATGTGTTGGAACTCCAATTTTCAGTATTCTTATCTGGAACATGAGGAATTTTGAAAATTGGCATTCAAAACTGAAAAAATCCCAAGTAAATGCTACAGCTAAGGGTCACGATGCATATACTTTATGTGCCAGGCTGATTAGAATGTTATAGGTGAGAGTATGTTAGCAATAAAGCAATCTTCTGAGGAGATAAAATATGAATCCCCCAAATTACTATATTGGCATTCATGGAGAAAATTGTGGTTTTGCCAAGTCAAATGAAAAAATTAAAAGTTTCACCCATTAGCTGTTTCTTCACATATATGAACATGTCTTGCCCTGAAAGGAGGCCCAAGGAATGTAGTAAATGAATAGTGAGATAAAAATACACTGATGGTATTGGCATAGAGGTAGTTTATTTTATTTATTTTACAATATTTAGCACAAAGTATTGTCAAGCAATGCATTCCCCCTTTTTCTAAATCTAATCATACAAGCTTAGTTTATTTTGTTAATTATAAGAATAGTGATTTTAAATATCCTAATCAATTGTTAAAAAAAGAAATTATTGTAATAGATAAATTAATTCTCTAAAAAAATCTAGAAACTATTTTAAGTCACAATTAAGTTCACAATTAAATGAACTGATGAGGAGTTGAAACAAGTGTGAATGTTTTTTTTTCTTATCGTGAATTTTATTGACCAGCCTTGTTAGCATCACTATTGGTAGATTTATAATTTATAAAAACACTTTTTCCCTTTTTATTTATTCTTTAGTTTGATAGAAATATACAGTATCTGTCATGATGTGCAAAGTAGATAATTAGGCAATGCACAATAAGTAAACCTGAAGAATAAATGGTACTTTGCCATGCGACTTTGTTTTAGAGAAAAGGTTTCAGTTTCTACTGTCATAACATAGAGTTGTCTCACAAGTTACTTAGAACATACCTGAAGAAATATGAAATAAAGAATTAAAATGACTCAAACATGGGCCTCTCTTCCAGAGATTACATGTGCCTATTTAGAAAAACAAATAAGTGTCCCTCTAAGAAAGCTTCTGTTTCAGGAACAGGCAACCACAGTTTTACAATATTTTTCTAATTCTGTCCATTTTTAGCATATTTGGTCTAACCTAAAATCCTGTTTTTAGACAAGAAGAAAGCAAAGTTCATGCATACATACAAGGGTATATACAGAGAGACTTAACTTCTGATCTGTTCGCGTGAGTGAGGAAGCCTTCTTGCCTCATGTAAATGGAATGGCAACTAGGCACTTCTGAAATGAGAAGGCAATATTAGTCAGATAATTGTTTGATTGGAACTGTGCACATGGCAAATAATGAAAGTAATGTTGCCAGCCAGATTTGAACATTTTAAAAAAATACTACTAAATCTTGGTTTCATTTAGAATCTGTATCCTAATAAAGCTCCTGTATCTTTAACCCTTAAATGGGTGAAATTGTGCATCATGGGGAAAGAGGTACCTCAAATGAATTAACTTACAGAATGCTATGATCCATTACTCATAAGGGGAAAAAAATAAAAAGTTTTTGCCATTTCAGTGCCACTCCAGTTCAGCACCACCACCACACTGCCATAGTCATGTGATCCTCATTTATGACATTTCTAAGATCTTCCCACAAATCATTGGAGAAGATTGCAGGGGATCACATGGAACACCGATGAGTGGTTTGGATTTGCATTGTGTTTAGGTAAAGAAATATATCTGAAAGGATGACTTGATAGGTCATGGGTTGTCCAAATTCTAAAATTCAAATAATTCCATGTTTTCTTAGGTTTTCAGTCATTTAGATATCCTGATACTAGATGTTCAACTAATAAAGCCTAGTTTGGAAGGATAATGTTTTGGTAGAAACAAAACATAATTCACTTTAAAGATTTACAAATATTTGATTTTTCCAATAGAACCATTTGTAAGCATTTTTACTGACATGAGATATTAAAACCAATCACCTCATATAATCAGCCACTCCATTAAACTTCAATGAAACATCAGACTTATGTGTAAGTTTACACTATTTTATTATGATGTTCAATCAATATAACCAGAATATGTAATGAAGTTCTCAAACACATTTAATACACTGCATATTTTTGCATTGGGAATGTTAGGTTAAAACTTGCTAAATACAGTTTTGAATTTGTGTTCAAACACCAGGAATTTTTTCTTTTATTTGTCTGCTCTAATAGAAGTGGAGATAAGGAAAAACTATGTTGACCTTGCCAAGATTTTTCCACACCCTTTTGTTTCTTGGAGCCTTTTATTGCTGTTGTTTGGCAATTTAAATGTGAAAGAGGTAATTGGTAGTGGAAGGGATATTCATATCAGTTTTTCATGTACTGACTTGGTGATTCATGTACAGTACTAACATTAAATCCATTTTATTCTTCACAAAAACAAACAAAAAACCCCAGAAATGATACAAGCAGTAGCTTTTCACCAAATTATGAGAGAAGTTATAGTAAAATTATAGTACCATGTCTTTATTATTTATTTACTTAGACAATTTATATAGTTTCCCCATTTAACATATCATGTTAGAATTGGAAATTACTTTGGAACCAGATGCCTTCCTATTATTTAATTTCACCTAGTCCCCAAAAATTCCAAGAAATTTGAAATATAAAATTTATTTTTAAGTAAACCAATAGTTTACTCAAAGGTACAGTTTGTCTCCCTAGATTTCTCCAAACTATTGGCATAACTTTTAATTATTTACTTGTTTATTATATTTTTATCTAATCAATCTTTGTATTTTTAATTACACACAATGTTCCTTTCTCCTTGTATTTTTCAACAACTACCCTATGAGGTGGGTTGGGCTAAAAATGCCCAAAGTCAGTCAGCTTGTTTTCATGCATAAGGCAGGATTAGAACTCACAATCTCCTGATTAGTAGGTCAGCAGTTTCAACACATACTTTGTGCGCAGTGCTTGCAGCTTTTCTGAAGGATATGAATTTTATTCTTGAGTTTCAAGTCCATAGTGAACTGTTCAAATGTATTCTAGAATTTTAATTTTAACATTCTGGCATGCAAAATGTAGTTTGCTATACATTTTTTTCTTAGATTATCTCTGAAGAATTAAAAAAAACAATAAATGGCTAAAGGACCAAAAGTAATTTACTCAGTGAGGTGTGCAGTCCTTTTCCAAAATGCAATCCTCAATTTCACTGCTCACTGACTAGGAGTTAGAGGGAAAAGAAAATGATATTTTTACATCAAATTCACTAAGTGAGTGTAGCCACTGATAACAGTAAGACCATCTATCCGTTTCCTTATTCCTCATATCTTTATTCTTTTTTACTATGAACTTTATAATATTCTGCCGTGCACTGTTAGTATTTTTCACTGACTTTAAAGAAATCTTTTAAATATCACAAGTCTAATTTAACAGGTAATTATAAATGTAACATGTCCTCCCATTAACAACAGCAATTCTGTCTTCTACCCTTGTAACATTTAAGCAAACTTACCTTTATTGTGATAGCTTTTGGGGTTGTATTTCCCACCTCAAACTTCAAAGTAACAGTAAATACTATTAGAAGAATGGAACATGCAACTTCATACCAACATTAGCAGCATGACACAGAATGTTCCGTTAGCTGTGATCTCATATTACTCAAGAATTTGCAGCTTTGTATGTAGCCCAAGATTAGTTGCATTATAAAATATGTAAGCAAGATAATGGAGAGAGGTGTTTAAGCACCGAAGTGCCTTCCCCACCTCTGTTTGTCAAGTCAGATCCTGATTCCATATCCTGGTATGCAATCCCTATTTTTACCAAAAGGGTGTTAAGAATCACAGTATGCCCAAGAAAAAGAAAAGAAACAAAGGGGCAGAATCATATTATAGTAAAGATATAAGATTGTAAAATTTATTCCATAGGTGGTTTTTTTATGTATCATTGATTCAAGAATATGCAGAAGCTCTAATCACTGCTTCAGCCTTGAATCCATTTATTTCTTGAATGGAATTGACCATGTGTTAAATCTCTGTAGTGTGAAGGCTTTGAAAGGCACCAAGAACATATAATATGTAGAGTTCTTGATGATATCTAAACATCTTTAGCAAATTTTTTGGTATAAAAATGTATCTAACTGCACATGATCAATAAGTACACCTCCTTTCTTCTCCCCTTTTCAATATATTCTTTTTGAAAACACAGTCTGTACAAGTGGCCCTTAACCTGCAACCATTCATTTAGTAATCATTTGAAGTTATGAGGGAATTGAAAAAAATGAGCTACGACCAATCTTTACGCTTACTACCATTGCAGCATTTTCGCGATCATGTGACTCAAAATGACTAATGGGATGTATTTACATCAGTTGCAGCATCCCAGGGTCATCTCCATTTGCAATCTATCCATCCGGCTTCCAACACCAAAGTCAATGGGGAATCCAAACTCACTTAATGACAGTGTCAAAAAAGGTCATAAAGCAGAGCACTTAACTGTCTCTCTTAGTGACAGAAGTTCAGATTCCCAATTATGATCATAGGTTGAGAACTACCTGCATGGACGGGGAGCAATCTAATTATCGATCATGGAACCTGTAGTTCAAATGTATCAATTTTTAATATTGCAATTGACATGTTTGCAGCTTCATGCTATTCATCACTTTGCATTTAAAACAGCCATATGATTAAACACTATGCTCTGGTTTATAAAGAAGACTCCTGGTTTTTGGTTTTTGGTTTTTTTCAAAGGACTTAAAGCTGTATGCTTCTAAAAGTGCTGTTGGTTAATTTATGACTATCAGAATGGGTCAAGCTCTAATCAAATTTTAGAAACATTTCCAAAGTGATTATTCAATCAAATGACTATCATGGTTAATTAGGAGCCATAAACATTGCTCTGAAGTTCATCAAAGTAATGACTTAACCAGAAAAAAATACTGCCAATTAAATTCCCTGCTGCTTTCATTTCTAGCTTATCTAATAAAAAGGCCAACAAATGAAATTTAACATTGTAGTTTTAAATTGTGCTAAATGTTTGACTAATACCTAGCAATAATTTAACTAGCAAACTGGCACTGGTAGATAATGATTAAAAACTGTGCCACTGTGTATATTTCGATAGTTGATGGCCTTTTTGAAAGTAAGAGGGAAGAATAAAAATAGCACATATGATAATAACGCTTGAAACAAAGCAGATGGATCAGAACTGTTGTATCCAAAGTTAGTATTATAGAATAGCTCAGTGTTTTCAACTTTATAAACTTTTAAGATGTGTGGACTGTAACTTCCAGAATTCCTCAGCCAGCAGGCAGGCTGAGGAATTCTGAATACCAATGTCCATACAGTAAGTTGGTAAAATGGGGAGACACCGAGCTATAGCACATATAAGTAATTCCAAGTTATTATCATATTCCTCCTCTATCTATGATGAAAAACGCTCCCTAAAACTGGAAAGTTGATGCTAACATTAGCAAGTATAACTGAGTATTCATGGTACAGTATGCTATTTCCTAACTTCATATAGATGAAAGGCAATAATGCAAACTACAAACAGAAGCAGCATTCAGTATATAATAAGACCAACAAGTAATATTCATGAATAAAATAGTGTTTTTCCTTAAAAGAAATGCAATCAATCACAGTACTTCAAAGTAAGCCTGCCAGCATCATTATCAAGGCAGTTTCCATAAAGGACTGTTCTATGGAACACCAAGAAGGGAGTAGCCACAGGCCCAATGAAGAGAAAAGATGCACAAACAGAAATAGTCCATACCCTGGTTGACTCATGCTCTTAACCATCAATCCCTTTGTTTCAATCCAGCTATGATGGAACATTATTAAATCAATGAGCAGACATACTTACAATGAGCAATTTGCATTCTCAGAAGCGAAAGTAAATTCAAATATATCCAACTAAAACATTTGCAGTGGAAATCCTTCTCTTCAATCAGTGTTCCTCATCCTCAGGCAACTTTAGAATGTGTGGACTTCAACTGCAGGCTGAGGAATTCTAGAAGTTGAACTCCAATATCTTAAAATAGTTGAAGCCTGCCAATATTACAAAGCCTATATGCGAAACACTGCCTTCCAGTATTGCAAAGCTTTTGTCAGCCAGAGTTTTATAAGCTCTGAGTGAAATGGTAATATTTCTCCCCAAATATGATTTTTGTCCATATCTGCAATGTGTTCTCTTTTTTCCTTAATGATGTATGCCCAGAACATTTAAACAATGTGGACTCACAGTAGCAGGAATATAAGGATCACCTCTAAGTATAGAGAATTAGAGCACCAGAGAATGAGGCAGAAAATGTATAGATACGTAAGAGACAATTAATAGGGAACAAGGTAGACTGCCAGAGGACTATAAGAACTCTCCATCCTTACACTATACATTTTCGAAAAATCAAGTGACCTGCTAGTTCTCTTCTTCGTAGCAAACACAGAACTTCAATTCTTTGCTCCTTCTTTAAGGTAAAGGTTCACCTCGCACATATGTGCTAGTCATGGTTCTCATCTCTGTTACAAAGCTGAAGAATGTTGTCCGAAGACGTCTGCATGGTCACGTGGCTGGCATGACTAAATGCCAAAGGCGCAAAGAACGCTGTTACCTTCCCATCAAAGTGGTTCCTATTTTTCTACTTGCATTTGGGACAAGTAACGAGTGCTCACTCCGTTACATGGTGCTAGGGATTTGAACCGCCAACCTCTGATCAACAAGCTCAGTATCTTAGCCACTGAGCCATCACGTCTCCTTCTTTACAAGCAGGCTAATCATCCCTGGAGATGGGGCAGGCTATAAGTCCAAAATTAAAATTAAAATTAAATTAAAATTAAATTAAAATTAAAAATCCCTGGAGATTTGGTTATAGGGTTGCTGAAAGTAACAAAGACCCTAATGATATTCTTATCTTGGCAACTATGTTGTGCTGTTTAGCTTAAAACTTAAACTGTTACATTAGATGCTCCAGATCAAAGAAAGCTACATACAGTATACAGGTTCCATTAAGTAGCATTGAACCACTGCAATCTTCTCAAACCACATATCCTTAGAATATAACAAACAATTTTACATTCACAGAACATATGTAAAATGAGATGCAGCAGATCAGTTCCAATAGATGCACAGCTCAAGAAAGGAAATCGCCTGACTGCAAGATGTAAGTAACTCTGATGCTAATATTTATTGTTAGGGTTTCAGACTCTACTAAATTGTCTCTCCCCTTAATGGCATTAGGACAAGAGAATTGCTTCTACTGTTGTAATGCAAACAAAGGTCTTTCCAGGTTTTATTTACTGACAGAGTTAATATACCACTCAAATATGTCAAGAACAGCATGATGACAGCATGTTCTTAATCCTCAGAAATGGATCAGATAAGTGCCACAACAATTTCAACACAGCTTTTTCTCTGACCAGTTTTATGAAAATGGTTCTAATCTGCAATATTAAAATAAAGCTTTACCTTATCTGGTGTACCACTTGAGCTAGGCTAAAAAACAATATGATCAGTGGCTATTTTGATAGAAGCATTTTTTAAAGAAGGAATATCTATATGATGTATTTATAATCTATAAAGTTAATTGACTCTTGTTAAATCTGTTTCCTGGAAAAGTAGTTTGGCAGCTGTTGCAGGAATCCTGTTGTCTCCTCTATTGTTTTACAGTGTGTTTGCTTTCCCCATTGTACAGAATTTGTAATGGAAGGGATTAAGTAATAAAACTGAAGATTTCTGCCCTACAATATATATATTCAGAAAATCAAATATAATAATGTCTATTAGTTTTTCAAAGTGAATAGTAAATCTTAATTCTATAGAAAATTCTACTATATTTCAGAATGACCTCAAGAACTGCCGAATCGGTTGGAAAATTCAAGTCAGCATAAGCAATATCGAGGTTCAGAGATCTAAGGATATGAGGCATTATTTAAGAACTTGGGCAAAAAAAATCTAAGACTTAAGAAAAAAGCAATGAAGAAAAATTACATTTTAAAATTAGATAGCAAATCCTCCACAAAACAACTTATATTTACAATTAAATTTGTATATAACTAATAATTGGCAACATGAATTTGTACTTAAATGATACTTAAATGAGCGTCCCAGGCAAAATTTCTGTCAAGTAATCTCCCTATTTCATTCATGGAATTTTACTGGAGCAAATTTAAAAGTAATTATCGTTCACTCCTTCCCCTTTAAAAATATTTATCAATGTAAAGTATTTGTAAGTTCCTTCTCCTATATTTGAATAGGGAGAACAGGGTCATATTAAAGCAGGATGCAAAACAAAAGAAAAATAAATGGTCTTTGTAAAACAACATTAAAAATTAAAATTCAGCATAACAGAAACATCAAATTATGGCAGATACAAAATACAAAATCCAGGCATTTTAGGGGGAAAAAAAACTTAAGCCCAACCTCTCCTCTGGCAACAACCTTTAAATTCTAATCTAATTTGTCTACAGCCATTCCAAAAGAAACCAAAACACACACAAATAAAAGCTATAGTTTTCCTCCCTGAAATACACCAGATTGCTTTCTATAGCAAACTGCTGGTTTATTCTGGCATTGTCATGACATCCGGTTTTCAGAAAACACATCAGGCAACAACAGCCTCCTTTAACAAATGGTTACTTGTTACAGAGGGTTGAGAATGAAAAAAACATGTATGTTTGTAATGCAAAAAAAACCCCCTGCAATCTACTAAGTGCCTATTTTTATGTATTTATTTCAGTCATATGGCATTAGTTTTAAGTGATGTGTAGACTAGCTTGCTTTTTTATAAAGAAGTGCACAAAATTGAGTGCACACACATACCATTTTTCACTCCCTTTTGTGATCTTTGGCTGGAAATACACACCAACATCTGTGCTTTAGCCTCTTCCTCCACCCTGTTCTCTGTCTATAAAAAATTAAGTTCTGCGAACACTGTGACATATTTGAATGGAATTCAGACCAACCAGTTCCTGTTTATGTTTCTGATTGGCTCATGTAGACTTTTCATTCACTATACATTAGAAACATGCCAAGGCCACATAAATGGTTTCAAGTTACACACTGAGAAGGCCAACACATTAATCATTGTTTCAAGTCAATGGGCAGGAGTAGCAGCTGATGGAATACTACACCCTTCAGCTTTGTATAAAGGGACCTTCCAGTGTATTTCTCCCATCGCTCTCCCTCGCCCCTTTCCCCCTTCAGCATCCATTTTATGAATGAAACTCCAGACTCCATTCATATAAAAGCTTTGCTTACTGGGTATAGCCTCTAGGGATCAGTCAGACTTGGGTAAGGCTGATGCGATTGGTTTAAGGCAAGCTTCAGCCTTCCATTACTGATTGAAAATTCAGCTGATGTCCATTTGACCTGCATTAATGCACAAGGAGTAAATCCAGACTGTATTCTCAATTCTCAAATCAAATCATTAGCCAATGCCACTTACTGTAACTGTAGATTCAGAGGATATTTTATCTATTCCTTTGGGGAGGAGAGAGAAGAAATAAAATCAAGAACAAGACAATCGTTTGGAGCTATTGCTACTGTGATGTGATGTGATGTATGAGATTATAATTATATAAAAAAATAGTTTTGACAACACTCATTTCAGTTTTTATATACTGAAATATATGGTAAAGATTGGAATGATATAGCTGGAAAATATTCTTTCAAAGGCAGGAAAATAATATGTTGTTATGATATAGTGCTAATTCAGACTGCATTCATTGGTTACATAGCCAAAAGCAAAAACCTGTCCTTTAAATCAGAGGCCCCCAAACTTTTGGGCACCAGGGACCAGTTCTGTGGAGGTTTTTCCCGCAGATCAGAGGGGGCGTGGTTTTGTGTACTGCCTACATCTTAGGGATGGGGCTTCACTTGTTTGTGTAGACTGGTTTCTTGAATGCTGTGGCCTACTGCCAGTCCACGGACTGGGGGTTAGGGACCCCAGCTTTAAATTATTTGTCCCTTACACATTGGGCTGATCTAAATCAACCTCCCTAATATAAGAAAAAGAACTATATTACTAGCACAGAAAGCTATGGAAGCCCTAGGAACCCCACATATTCCCCTATATTACTTCCTTTTAGGTATTGTACGATCAAATGCAGTGGTAGGATTCAGCAAGTTTGCACCTATTCATGTGAACTGGTGGTTAACTTTCTAAGCAGTTCAGAGAACTGGTTGTTGGAAGAAATCTCCTTTTGGTTTTTTTTTTCACTTTACAGGGCTAATCCTGTAAGGAAGGCAGGAAGGAAACATTCTGGTGTTGTTTCTAGCCTAATC
>JAOYMU010000077.1:29822811-29833631 GCA_025802295.1 Psammodynastes pulverulentus
TTTGGGGTTTGGGGAAGAGACCACAGAGTCAGGTAGTGCATTCCAGGCATTGACAACTCAGTTGCTGAAGTCATATTTTCTGCAATCAAGTCAATCTTGTCACTGCTACAATTCAGTCAGTTTTTCATAAAAGGAACAATAGTTTTTAATATGATGACAGAACAGGAGGCGGGATATATCAATAAAAATTACTGAATTGAGATTCTTTGGGGGACAGAATATTTAAATATCTACAAAGATCCCCTTTGTAGTAACATTCTAATGGACTATTTAAGACTAGGAAAAAAAGATAAATAGAAGAAGCACTTTAAGGGGTAAGAACAGGGACCATATAATAATGGGAACAGTTTTTTTCAGGGTTATTCTGCATTAATACACAAGGTGCCGTTAATTGTCTCACTTTGGAGAGAGCAATTTCTGTTCTTTGCTTTTGCTTCCTTCTCCTGTCAACTTCTCAAATCTTCCCTGGGTGAAAGTAAAGGTAATGAAGTGTTGGTAAGAAAACCTCTAAGGGGTAATTTTAGTTCCAAATAACACTTATTTATTTTTAAACAATAAAAAATGCTCAGAAATATGCTCTTTTGATATAACGGCACTGACCCAGAGACACACAGGATCAAACTCTAATAAGATATTGACATTTTCAATATACACCTAAATGCTTCAGACCATTTTTTTTAATATTAAGAAGAAAAGGCAACATCTTTAAGATTTTGTGATTAAGCTGAGCAACAGCAGAATGGAACAAACTGAAGGTCAATATATATTTTTTTAAATGTAATCACCCTCTCCCACTAAAAGTATGCGGTGGTGGGGAAAGCAAAAGAAGACAGAAAAAGAAGTTGAGTTGATATTTAATTAAAACCAGCTCTATCCACTGTAACAATGACCGGCAGCCAAACAAGACAGAAGATCTATGAGTCATTTTCTCTGCCAGTGAATGAGACAGCTGATCTCTTAAACAATTATTCAAGAGAAGCAGTCAGAACTGGAGTTCTGCCTTCATTCACAAAAACAGAACCCAGCAAGAAACGTGGCCTCAACCGCAATCTTTTCTTGTCACACCCCCAGTAGAAAAAGAGAGAGAATGAAAGAAAGACAGAAGAATAAACTTGAACTTTTTATATAAACACATCAGTTTCATTGCTTTGTCTCAGGACACTACACAGGCCCTATCAGGGAAACAAATACCCTAAATGAGATGTCTATATGTATAAGATGGTCCCAGAAAAAAGTTTCAGGCTGCATAGGAGATGCACAGGAAACACAGAGTGAGAAAGGGAAAATGTGCAAAGCAAATTAGCCAAAGCACTATTTTTACTCCTTTTATTTTTAATCAATTCTACACAGACTGTGACAATATTTCCAGTAGCATTCCTTCTTGATACTCTGGCAATCCATAAGCCAAGTTGCCAAAGATTTTGAACATCAAGGAATTCTCCTTTGAAAAAAAAAAGAGCTACATAAATTAAGAACAAGTACATGTCTCACTGTTCTATACACAAGAAATTATTTCCTGGCTAAAATATAAAGAAATTGTGCTTTTTCCAATTATTTTTCTAAAGTGAATCATATAATAAGGATATTACACTTTGCCTTTTAAGATATTAAAAAGCACACTATTTCCAAAATTGTACACTTTCTGTCCAAATACTTTTTAAGAACTTTAAGATGCAAAAGTGATTAATAAAATCCCAAATAGTTTTGTCAATATAGCCTGATCTTAACATTGCAGCCTAGAAAGTAGACATCTAAGACCTGTGAGACAGATTATTATTTCTTTGATTATACAAAGTTGTTACACTATTTTACAATGAGCAGAAAAAGCTCTTAGGATCTATATGCATGTAAAGGCATCGTAAATGTGCCTTCCAAAAGCCAAACTATATATCTTTGGTATCTTGATGACATACACAGATCTCCCATCCTCACCCCTTTAGAAGGTTTCATCTTACAGATACCTTCAAGTTATTATGTGTTAGGGATAACCCTGTAAGTCCTCCCCCCCAAAAAATACCTCAGGAACTTTTACTTACAAACTTTGTATTTCTAATTCTTTCTACTGTAAAATTTATACTTTGGTTCCTTTCTTTAAGGGCATATTTAAACACTATATAAAACAGAAAGGTTCTTATAATTCTCTTGATTGTGAAGATGAGGATAAGAAACTAACATTCTGATTTATAGTACTTCAATATCTTTTTCTGTCTTGATCAAAATTAAAAAGGGCAATTACATTTGGATGGGAAAAATAAAATAAAGCCAGAATAGACACAACAGGTAAGCAGTGCCAAGAACATGAAATTTTAACAAAGCTTATTCATGAAACCTGGCCATTACCTTCACTGGCACCGGTATATTTTCAGGAAATAATTTCTTTATCTGAATCTCTTGTACCACCCAAAGGAAAAAGGGACTGTATTTAAATATACTTATATATGTTTTACCTGTCCTTTCACTAACAGATTATTCTTTCTAGATGACATTTTGTTAAATCAATACTAAAATAACAGAGTTTTACTTCTTATAACATTTACATTACACTTTATCCATCATTTTTAATGTTTTGGATACAAATTTAAAACATTTTTCTTTTTCAACTTATTTTTCTTTCAAACCACAAACTGTTTCCATCATAACACAGCAGGCTTTCAGCACCATCAGTCTTTTCGTTCTCTTTTTTGTTGCAGAATAAACAGCAGGAGCTTCCGATAATGAAAAATACATTAAGTTCATATTTGAGCTGATTATTTGAAGTCAGTTGTTAACTTCTATTTGTCAAGAGCAATTTAATGCAATATCTATAAATTCAATAGGGAAGTTCCATCATCTGCTGGGCCAAAATGGCATCACCATGACACTGCATGCACGGGAATTAACAGGTTTAGTTGAAAGTCCCATTGATTTTGAATAAACTTTTCTATGTATGCATAAATGAAGTACTGAAACGTGAATAACCCAGGGTTATTAGCAGATGATAGTAATGCTTTACTAAATTAGGAAATTATTAACAGCCCTTCATTTTTTTTCAAATGCTCAGATCCCAATGGTTTTATTTTGTTTTAAGCTTCAATACAGTAGCAGCAGCAAATTTCCTCTGAAGGAAAAACAAATGTTTAAGTCTGTCACACATAGAACAAGAAAGAAAGTTTAGTCAAGCATTCTGCTAGGTTCTTGTGCCACTAGATGTAAACCATTTTTGAATCTGACATCCTAGATTTGGCACACACATCACAGCAACCAAATTACAGCATACTACATTACAGCAACCAAATCTGATTCTATTCACCACTGAATTGTTTTTCCACCTTCAATACATATGCAAATGCCATTGTTTCCAATGCCACTTCTGTGAAAAGAGAATAGACTGTTTATGATACCCATTTTAAGCAACATCTTCCCCAGAAGAATAAGGATACTGATAAATATGAAGTTGAAATATCTCAACTATCATTTTTTTCCCCTTTTTCGTGTTCTCATTCTTTCCTATCTGAAAACTATTTCTCTAAAATGGGGATGGAAGGGGGAAAGAGGACAGGATCCTCTGATAACAAAAGTGATAATCCATAGTAATTCAGTCAGATGCTATTACTACATTAAAAAAATAAGAAATGACAAAATTAAGAGAGTTAAAGTCACATTCCTGGTTACAAAGCATTATGAAAGCTAACTATTTCACAGAGCTGTAACTTTATCAGCAACCATGTGAACATAAATGGACAAAATTTAATCAAGGGGTAAGCAAACTAGATTGACTTCAAGACCAATTTTATAATTAATCTTGTATGGATACTTACTACCTACAGAGCATCTCAATGGGTTTTTATCCCTTCTTGGGAAGTGCACAAATAATTATTAAGTCATAATTGTGATCTGTAATCTTAGGTTACAAAAATTTTCCCTCAACTATTACATTTCACATGAACTCAATTAGTTTTCATGTTTAGGATTTGATTCAACCAAGTCCTAAGCTACACTGCTGAGCATTGGATACATTACTTAAATATGTTGCTAGAATGCTTTAAACAGCATACATCTCTAAGGCAGGAATTTAATTTTTCATGTTTAATTGGTAATAGCACAAAGCATTTTCTGCATGCTAACTCAGAAGAATGTCCTATTGCTTTCAGTGAAACTTCTGAGTACAGGAATATAGCCCAATTTTTTTTTCTTGTGTGTTTGTGTGCATGTACACATACAAACACAATTAGCAAATGATATACAATTCATTTTTGTTCATTCTTCCCTTTCAGAAACATTTTAAACAATTATCTGATTGCACATTAAAAAAAACCTGCATTTAATCAAAATTTATCAAATTAAATATTCATTAAAACTAAAACTCACTGAATGAAACAAGCAATATCGAATGCTTAGTGCTTTGATGGTCTTCCAAGTTATCAGGATGAGCTGAAAGTTCAGCATATGTATAGATCTTTGCTAGAGTTACTTTACTATTCTTGAATTTTAGCTAAGACCTTCAATATTAATACTGCGGTTTATCAGATATTAATCATATTTAATACTTCTTTGCTAGATACTGTACATAAAAGCATGGCAAAAAAGATAAATTAATCAAAATTAGATATTTGGCAAATTATATAGGATGCTATCAAAAAGGTAGGCAGTCTGTATGTATCATTACAATATCCTCTTTTCTCTGTTAAGCAATTAAATGAAATTACCCCTTTCCTTTCCAAAAGAAATAGAATTATCATTCAACAATGCACATTCAGTAAGAGTTTAAAAAGTATTAAAACCCCAAAGAATACTAAAAATGCATAAGCAAGCAAGAGCACACATAGACAGAGAACATAACATCCAGTTCTGAATAGTTTAAATTCAATTTTCTGTTTCTCAATTACATTTTTTTTAAAAAGAATTTGAACAGAGTTATCTTCATGCTAGAAAAAGCCCAAACATTTAAGGAGCATCAACTTTTTAGTTAGAAAATATACTTCAGTTAGGATCAACTTCCTAAGCTTTTGCAAAACTTCTCTCAGCATCTCATCCTACTCAAGTCAAAATCCACATTAAATTAACTCCAGCATTAAAACTATTTCCTTATAATCTGTCAACTGTGTTAAAATAAACTACCTCAGAGTTAAGGAAAACACAAGGGGGTACGAAAGGAAGGAAAAGAAAAAAAATAAAGTTTCTCCTTTTAAAAGCCTTGCAAAATAAATATCTATAAATTTGAAATAATGGTAATAGAAATCCATCGTTTCTTAAGTAGCCAATACACACCTAATGGTCGGTGTTGCAAGCAAGCAGGGAAGAAGACACTTTCACTTAAATCTTGAAGCATCCCGTCCTGATGAACTCAGAGAAACTATATTCTGCCATCAGAAAAGTACTTCCTCCAGAACACTAAACAATTGTATGCTCTGCTCTGAAGGAAAGAACAAGCCCAGTTCTGGCTGTAGGCAGTCTCCTGAGGTACAATAATATAAACCTGATCAATTGCAATTAAAATCTGAACAGAGGCTTGGAACGTGAAGTCTTGGTGCATTAGTTCTTGCCAAAAGCAGATGTGATTGTGGGCTGGAAGCAATTTCTCCTGGTAATTTGTGATGACATTGGATAGAGCAGCCCCAGAGTCCCCAAAGACAAACTCATCAGAGGCTCTAATGTATGCATGACACATGAGGTGGCTCTTTTAGAGCTCAATTAATTGGGCTGAACATGAAGACAGCAAGTTCAGGACTTTTCTCCCCCTTCCCTTTCCCCCTCCCTTTTTCTTCCAGAGTGCTTTTTTCCCCCCTTTCCTTTCCTTCTTTATTTTGGGTAGAAAACATTTTTCCCTCCTTACCTTCTGCAAGCCATGTTTCCTGTAATTGGCTTAGATCTTGAAACAGTTCTAAGAAAAGAATAAGAGATGGGGAAAAAAGGGTTAGCAGCTCTGTAATGTTCAAGTAATAACAAATTAAGCAAAGATCTTTGTAATTTATTGTATTTTGTCTAAATTTGTGTAGATGAAAATATTAGTTTCTGCATAAAACGTATGTGGTAAAGTATTTATCACAATCAACTCCAGTAATTATGTAACAACAGATTTTATTGAGAGAACCCATAAAAACCAATTGATCTGATTTCTGAATGACCAAGACTACTTAAAGATAAATTCTTTGAACTTCTTTATGCATACCCACTCAAAGACAATTCTATTGATTTCAGTGGGGCTTACTCCAAAATAACGACATTAGGTTATAACCTAACATTTTTAAAGGAGTACTCAACAATGAAATGTAGTTTTGCCCATAAATTTGGTATAAAATATTATAAAACGATAGAAATAAAATCCAGACAAATTGCCATTATAAAATAAGGTTTTCACTTAAATTACTTTGGGGAGGAAAAATTTGCTAGTTAATGTATTTAGTTAATAAATCCCAAACATAACCAAAATGGAAACCTGAATTGGTAATTTAGTCAAATTAGTTCTCTGCAGGACAAATGCATGAATTCATGAAGCTCTTGGTTTGGTTTGGTTGCTATTAAAGTAATCATTATGTCCACATTAACAGATCACTTTTTAAATAGAATTTTTAGAAGAGTGTAAAGGCTTTCAAAATTATTGCAGATCACCTTCTCGGAAGTCTTTACAAAGCCATCAATGCAAGTTAGATAGAGTAGCCTTATAATACAGGTGGACAGAATGAATTTCTCTACTCTGATCCCAGTCCAATAAAGAACATTGGTGCTTTGCTTAGAGTTTGAGAGGAGCAAGTGAGGACTACTTTGCCACCAGTAAGCCATGAGTTACTGTTTTAAGCAACAAGCTATCAAGGCAGCATTGTTGTAGAAACAGTTGTTTCCCTGCAACAGCCTTTTCACAAACTTATAAAGTGTTAGATTCACGTGGTATGATGTTAAAAAATGTAATGAACCATTTTCTGGTGAGTGGTTCATAGCTGGTTACTATAGGAATTACAAACCAAAGGATGGGGATGGAAAAAGTAGCAGGTAGAACTCTGAATCTTGTCCTATTTTGTCTCTAATGGTTAAAGAAAAACTTTAGCATCTCTGAAACACAATGGTAGGCACTCCCAAAGGAAATTACAATGGGAAGGGAGTGTGCAGAGGCATACAGGTGAGCAAGTTGCATGTAACCTTTTACTACATATCAATTCTTGCAAAATTTTCACCTCTATGTATATGGGCTTACTTACATCCCTACCATGTGGCAATACCTAACACAGAGGGGTGAGTCACTAAAGGTACATCAGCCTAGCGGTGAATTGCTTTTGTCAGCTTGTGTCACACCATGAGATGTGGTTTTCTTGTCTTATTTCTATAAATAGATGTAGACAAAACTCCAGGAAGATGCATGAAGGAGGAAAAGGAGAGAAAAGGAGAGAAATGCGTAGATATCAACATTTAAAAAGCATATTATAGAGTTTGTAGATATAAGAGGGGGAGCCAGTAACATTTATTCTCTCCCCTCCTTGCGTAACACATATCCTCACCTTCTGAGTCATGAGCCAGATCTCTGTTAATGAATTTTCTTTTCCTGACATTTGCTGGTCGCTCATTACAATTTCTCCCACAGAGATTCTACAAATAGAATAGAATGGTTATTTTAAAAGGAAAAAGGGGAAGAAGTTAGATATCAAGCAATATTAGCAATAGGTTTTAAATGTTAAGGCTATGAAGAAAGCTTAAAGCTTCCCTACTGATCTTATCACTAATTTCAAACTAGAATTACTAGAATTAAGCAAAGGAATATTTAAGTTTAATCCACCTACTGGAATCACATGTCCCTATAGACACCTATATAGAAAGGCAGGGCTGTAGGTGTAAGTATTAATTTTGGCAACCTAAAGTTCTAACACCTACCAAGAGTATTTCTTTAAAAGCAACTTTTGATTGATGTTGGTTGGGAGAATGACATTATAGTTTACTTGTTTATTTGTCAAAGTCCTTTAAAAGGAGAGAAACTTTTTCTTTAGGGGACTTCTAACATGACAAAGAAAACTAAAAACTTCTAAAACTGCAACAATTATGATTTCTTTCTTCTTATAATAATGAGGGAGGAAAGTGTTTTTGTTTTTCCTCAAACCAAAATGGTATGTGGAAAAAAATGGAAATGTATTGAATTAAATGTATATCTCATTACAAAGTATAAATTTTCCTCCCTTTACCAAAAATAAAACAACAAAAGAACTCAGAACAATTTTCCCCATAAAAGCTTTTGCCTTCTCCCTTTTTAACTGCAAATTGCACCCTCCCACCGAGAGACCCAACAACTTAGGAGCTGATCACTCACATTGGTGACCATATAAGGCACTTGCTGGTCATAAAATCCATCCATTCTGATGACTTTAGCGTAGTATTTATATTATTATTTTCTGAACATTGGATTTAAGAGAGTTCCTCCAGATGCAGCCTTCAAAGAACCTTAAAAAAAAACCGAGAACACAAGATGGCTTTTAGATTTTTTTTTCAAGTCATGAATGAACTGCCTGAATTTGCATATCTAATGATCTTCCAAGAGTGCCATTCATAAAAACACATCGCTCTTTCTCTGCTGCCTTCCTCTGGGTTACAAGCAAGAGCCGGAGAGGATAGCAACAGGATGGATAGGATTTCGAGAGGAAAAAAAAAACGCAAATCAAATCGCGAGCCAAGCTGGCATGCCTGCTTTGGTCCCTGGAGCGATCCCATTTGTAAACGTGTGCAGAACTAGTAATGGCGCACGACACAACTCGCGTTACACCTAACGGGAGAGAGAAGAGGAGGAGGAAAAAAAGGAGAGAGAGAGAGAGAGAGAGAGAGAGAGAGAAGGCTGACAAAGCTACCTTCTCCTTGCAAACCACAACCACGTAATCGCCGGAGCAACAGACAACAAAGTTGCTGTTAAAACCCACCTGAAAGTACAGCAAAGACGATCGGATGCGCGCGCGCACATACGCGCACCAAAACAAAAAGTCCCTACAAATGTAATAAGAACATTAATTATTTCTCCCAGCACTTCTCCTTTCAAGCGAAAAGCGCCACTGACAGGACGCTACATTCAGTGGTTTTTCCTCTACTTCTCCTCCAGGGGCCTCTAGTCTAAACCGAGGGATCTCCGTAACCCATTGGCTAACCGCGTCTTTAACAGGATCAGATTTCTGACTGTCAATCAAACTGCCTCTCAAAACACCCCCCCACCCCGAGGAAAAAGGGAAAAGCCGGATCCTCCCGGATTCTGAAGGGGATTCGAGGGATCGTTGTTATTCCCTAATTTTACCCCCCACTCTCTCTGTCCATTTTTCCCCCACCCCAAATGCACACAGCTGTTATGCAAAAATTTGGACCGGCGCGAGATTCTTAGTTTAACAGCGCCTCTGTCACATAGATGCGGTGCCCACGGCTTAATGCCTCCGCTTATGCAATTTGAACACATTTTTCCCCCTTGTGTGCCAGCAAAGGGGACCTAGTCAATTTATTTTATTTGATGTGGCTTTTTTCACAAAACGCTGTTTTCCAATCACAGCCCACCTTCAGAACGTTGAAAAATTCAGCTACCATTTTCCAATGCTTTAGAATTCACATACATAACTTACTTCAAGGATGAGATCAAATATTGAAAACTCTATCAATTCCCCACAATTCCCAATTTCATCCAAAAACATCATCACCTATCCACCCATACATAGACTAAAGTGATGCTACTGGGAATTAATTTTTTTTATTTATTAATGAATCTTATTGTAAAGGCATGAATACCTAGACTGTATAAATTTAATGCTTAAAATGATGATCTGGTAATTTGATTGGAATATAAAAACTTTTTCTGAGCCAAGTTTTTGGAATCACATTTCAGGAATATGTATATTACACTGTTCTAGAACTAAATATGTAATCTCAGTAAAACTAATATAGGTGAAGTATAATTCACTGAATACATAAAGAACAATTAGATTCACCTAAGAACTCATGACAATAAGTTTCAACTTCTACATAAAGCTTTTTCTCCTGCACTTTTCGGAACTGCAAACTTTAATAATTGTTGAACTTGTCTACATTGAGCTTTCCAGTTCAAAGCATTCTTTTTATTTTGTTTTGAACTAGCATCTGCTGCTTTGAAAGCTGTCCCACTGCCTGCATGTGCATGTACTACCAACTGGCACCTCAGCAAAAGAAAGTGATAGTATACTTACATATCCACAGAGGAAACCAAGGATCCATTCTAAAGCATCCAAGAGAGCTTCACAAAGAACAAGCTGCTTTAATGTTTCAAAGGGAGGTGCTTCATTCTTCCAAAGGTGGTTTAATAAGCATCAGGTACAAATGTTTTGCATTGCTCTACTAGATAAATATCAGGAATCTGCTGCCTGCCAAAAGGAGTTATTTCCAAAAAGTCTGATTGAAGCTCTTTAATAAAGAGAAATGTCTCCTTAATTTTAAGCAGTGGAATGGAGTTGCTGCTGTATTTCATTTTGCTTAAAGCAAGATGTTGATTAGAGTTTTAGCCCATCTTTATATTTGATCATTTCAAAGTGGTGAAATACTTTATAGTCCTGCACCTTTGGTTTTCCCCACGATAACAACTTTGTGAGATGGGTTGGATTCAGAGGGAGTGACTAGCCCTATTATACACAACAAGCATCCATGACTAAGACAGGCCAAAATCTCAATTTCCTAGTTTTTAGAATAGAATTCTTTATTGGCCAAGTGTGATTGGACACACAAGGAATTTGTTTTGGTGAATATGCTCTCCGTGTTCATATAAAGAAAAGATACATACATCAAGAATCATAGGTATAACACTTAGTAGTACTCATAGGGTACAAATAAGCAATCACATCATACTAGGAAACATAATAATAAGC